>OW285243.1:53007677-53608558 GCA_935421215.2 Melolontha melolontha
TTTTGACAAATAGGCCGTTTTTTATGACCATATTGTGCATAGAGAACATACAGTAAATGTAGAGTACTATTTTTATGTATTTCGAGGAATCCTAAAGGCAAAATCAAAGAAAAAACGGCTGCTTTATCAAGACATCGGTTGGATCCTGCATCACTACAATGCTCCGGCTCACAGATCAGCGATTTGTCAACAAACACTTGAAGAATTGGGGGTGGAAATTATGATTCACCCTCTTGCCCGACATTGCTCCATGTCACTTCCATTTGGACAAAACGATGGGACAAGTGTATTGCAAAGAATGGAGAGTACTTTGAAGTTTTCTAAATAAATGTTTCATTTTTGGATTACAGCACCAGTTTCGTTATTTTCTGGTATTTCCTCATATATATACTAGTTGATTAAATGAACACAATTTAAAATTTGAAGTCAATTATTGTATTTAGTTAAAATTATATATTTACATATACATACATTATTATTTTTGCATGCAACGTAAAATTGCCCATTGAACTTCAATGTAAGAAGTACTGTCTCGTGGCACTATCTACATTGATATAATAGTACTGCTACTATTGATATTATATTATTAGGCTTAGGCTCCCAACTTTTTTTCTGCTGGTCAGATCGAGGTTTTCAAAAGCTTTAAACCTTCTCCGGATAACGCCGATCATTTTGCAAAAAAAACCACCCGTAAGTTGGTCCACTAGTTTTTTAGTCTATAACGGACACACATCTTTCATATAGGTATATATATTAACACCTTTCCAACAGACTGATTCCTGGAAATTATTTTGGAGAAATACCACATATTTCATTTGTTAAACTGGATTGAATAATGTATTTTAAAAACTGCAAGGAAAGGTCTTTTGCTGGAATTGTTTTTTATATTTTTTAATATTCGAGTGTGAATTATACACATATTTCTATACATATGCTTATTTATCTATGTTCTTTTACTGCATTTAGTAAATTTGGTGAATCAAATATCTAGGATTTTACTTTTAGGAGTTTACTGAAAATTTGTTTATATTCTTTCTACCGATCAATAGTTATTATCACAAAAAATAATTAAATATTACTATTATACTGTAAGAATTCGCCCTAAAATGGAATATATGTCACACTTACCGCCTCATGCTTTACATACATGTGCATTATCAATTACACAATTCAAGCATAAAAATAATACAAGTTTTAAATAACGTTTAAGAAATAGATGATAGTATAAATACCTAAGCGTTTTACAAACAGAACTTAACTCGCGGTAATTAGTAGGAACTTTCTTCGAGTGAGATTTGAACACAGTAATTACAAACAAGGCTGATTTGATGACGAGAGTGATTATACATATACTGCAATATACACACAGATGTTTATATAATGTATTCCTAAACTTTCGTGAAACCCTAAATCTAGAGATACGTGTTCTGGATTCTGTGCATTTAAGCAAAAAAACGTCAACGGCAAGAATTGTGTACAAAAAAGGATAAAGTCACAGAAGCTCGGAAACTTGCAAACTTGCGTGAAACATTAGTGCTAACTAGTGACTCTATTGTTTGTACTTTAATATGAGATATAATTCACAACAATTACGTCGTTTACGTTCGCCAGACGATAGAAAAATTTCCATGAATATTCATAGTGACCGCCTTTCATCTCAACTAATTAAAGTTGACCCACGCAAGGATCTTTCGCTCTACATAACACATACGTTTCGTATATGGAAATTTTTCGTTTGTGATGCTACAGATAATAATGCTATCTTAGTCGTATTTTCATTATTTTATTGAAAAGTTAATATTTGCTTGAACCGGAAGATTTCCTTTGTTTATTACTCTTTGGAGCATTAAACTGTTGGTATTCCATACTTTTGAATTAGGAACAGATAGTACAGAAGTAAAATGCAGTTTTTCCTTATCTAATGATGTAATAATACAACGCTGACGGAAAGAAAAATTTTAGTTTTACAGAATTGGAGAAAAGATTGAAGCGACTAACATTTCAATCAAAGTAACTGTTCAAGGCGGAAGATTTATTAGACAGTTTCTTTACAATATCTATAATGGCATATACGTGTTTTCGATTTTTAGTTTTTCTTAATATGTCGCAGAGAAATCGTAAAATGAAGGCTATTTCGATATTAAAACATATATAAATCATTTGAAAACTTCGGTTGAAAATATTTAGAGAGAATTGCATTTTGAAATAATAGTGAATTAGTTTTTACTATAGAAAAATAGGTTTGCATACCGTTAGCATTTCACATATTTATTCCTTATTGCAGCCTATTAGGGCATCGAAATGTGGTAAAATTTCTCTACATACTTTTCTACTTAAAAATAGATATTATGTTATAACTGTACTGCATACCCTTCAGTTTCTAAGAAGACCATTTAAGCTTAGCGCTGTGTGTGATAAGATATAGAGGTAGAACGTAATTTTAGTTAGTAAAAGGCGCCAGTGTCTTGTTTAAAATTATTGGTGAGATGCAGAAGAAAGCTAACTCCAGAAGTGACAAAGTAATAATAACAGCTGTATAAGTGATGGGTCTCCAATTTATCGTTGCAAGAACAATTTATGAAACACAAAACTAAAACTAGAAGTCACAAACAGCAAAAATTTTTAAGCAAAACCATAGAATAGAGGAATTTAAAGAAGGTGATATCTACATGTCCCTGGAAATCCTAGTAACCAATATTTACGAATAACAAAAGGCAGAAGGGCCAAAGAACATTTTATAATCAAAAGAATGGTCAAGAATAACAAAATTAAGATTATATAAGTCGACTAACAGTAACTTGCAGATACTTACATGAGTGGAAGTTTTATGAGCGGAAGTTGGAAATCAGGCTGAGAAATGTGTTAAAAACATGTTTGGGAAAGATGAATAAATTCGGAACTGTATGGACTTTAATGGGAAAAACAGTTCAGTTGTTGTGGCACCTTGGAAAGATAGAAGACAAAAAGGAGGTAAAAATATAGCATTGAGCAAAGCACAAAGAAAAAGATCCAAGCTAAGATCGAAGAGAAAATGAAGTGATTCAGTGAACTTAGACCTGAGGATTATCGATTTGAAAACTGACGAGAGGTAGTGAGAGAGAAGAAATAAGAAGAACCGTAAAACATAATTTATACAATCTAGATACAAATTTGATGTTGAAAGTTTACTTAAGAGATGAATTACTTATCCATGAATTACCATTGAGATTAAGAAATATGGGAGACAATTTCAAATTTATTGATATATTGAAATACATGTTTTTTCAAAATCTGAAATGATTCAAAAACCCTGTTCAGTCGTAAATCTCGACCTGGACAAGAATTGTAAAGAGAAAATTCTCTAAGATAGCTGTTCAATGATACTCAGATGAAGAATAATATTGACCCCTGTTTATTCGTCCAGGTTTGAAGAAATTTGAGCAAAATATATGTGTTGAAATAATGCAATAGTTTTGAATAATACTAATTTATTTACAAGATAATTAATAAATTGAATCTTGGAGTTCCGTTAAACTTATGCTACCTACGCGATCCCAAATAGTAGCGGCACGCTTGCAACAAGGCTGACGCTCGATGTTCAGCGAATACCTCTCTCTCTCGGCCTGACCCACCTGAAGGTGGACGCTCCAAAGAATTACCCATGCCGACTAGCTCAAAAGTATGGAGAGCGTGTGGGATCAAAGATCGCTCGGTGTAAAGAAGGCGCCACCGCATACAAGTCCACGGCAAGGCGCAACCCCGTATACACGGCTGCGGGTGGAACTTAGGTGGCCTCAGCCACAAGAGAGAGGGTATTCCCCCCACCTTGTTGCTGCCAAAAACGTGAAACTGTGCTCTCCCCAACACCCGTAGGGAAAGAAATCAAACACAAAAGTCAAATTCAACAACAAACTTTAATTAAAGACAAATCAAGTTTCAACAATTCTTTAGGTCAAATCAAATAATAATAACAATAAGTAAACTATTAAAGTAGCTTAACAAAGCAATATAAACTAGAGATCGAGGAATCTCAGAATTTAAAAGAAGGAAGATTAAATATGCAAATCAAAATATATATAAAAAAGGTAATACAATATGACAATACATGACAAGTATGTCAAGAAACAAAGTGGCTGATATCAAAAGTAAACACACACACAAATTAAAAGCCACCGGGTATATCTACAAATTAATTAAATATTAACAGGAAAATAAATTAACAGAGAAAAAGCTTTAATATTAACAAAAGTGTACGTTAAATAATCAACAGTACAGGTACACCTGTTACGTTAGCGCCACCCTGTAACACAGGTGATTATTAAATGAACATCTAAATCTATTACACCAAATTAACAAATTTGAAATAAATTAGAACGCCAGTATGAATTCAAACAGTGGTTCCTTACCGAAACGATTACAAATAAATTAAACTTAAGTTAGGTTTTGACGTAACCCCAATTATAAAACAGAAGCTCTACTGATGGTACGAGCCTCGTGAATATTAATGATAAATACTACGGTTGCTAGATTTAACAGACAACCTTTTAGTTAATAAAAATAAAGTGAGTATAAACGTATTTTTACCTTTCTTACTAAGTTGGTGGGTGAAGCCCTTAATCTGTCTACTAAAAGTAAAAGGTTATACATTAGAATATCTCAGAGAAAGGTGAAGCCCCTCTCTGAAGTTCTCAAAAGATTGAAAATGAAATATAGTATCACACTATCGAAGATTCGAAACACCAGAGTTAATCTTGTCACCAAGATCTCCTTAAAGACACCAAAAATTAAAGCACACTTAGCTTGCACCGAAAATAAAGGAGCCTAGTTCTTCTGGAGTCTGTCCTCCTGGTCAATACTTCCAGAAGGCTGCTCGGAAGTGTCTGTTTTTTTCCACCAGAGATTCTTGGTCCCAAAATGGCCGTAGCTAGCCACGTGGAAAGAAACTTCTTGATAAAGTATTATCAAATAAATTATTAGTTGCTATTCCCTCGGAATTTAGCACTAATTACTGAACAATCCGCAGAAATGCTTCTTTGCACCAAAGAATTCAAGTTAGCGCACGGATGTCTTAAGAACAAAATCCGAAAAATTCCTCGTGTTACAAACAATGGCCGTCGTACGTCACCCAAAATGTTCGGAAACATAAACGGAGGAAAATAAAAGCTCAAAATCTCCCAAACGATTGAAGATCGTCTTAAGAGTCCAACAGAACACATTTCCTCAATTAATTAATTAGCAGAAGTCGGCAATTACATTACAAAACAATTACCTCCCTCGTACAGATCTCTGTAAATGGCAGAAACCAAAGTGCCGGACAGAGGGCCCTTCCAACGAAAGAATTAATAAATAGTAATATAAATCAGTAAATCAAGACTAACCAGAAAAAGAAAATGCGTCAAGTCGGTCTACAATTCAGAACAAAAATTACCACAGCAAAAGAATGGGTAACGTAGTTACAAAATACGAGATAAGCAAATTACGGCGTGTATGACTAAGCGGAAAAATATATGTTTAAAGAGGCGGCGATGCGTTAAATAATACAACTATAGAAATTACTTGATCATAAATAGATGGCGCAAACTAAACATAGATAAAAATCATATGAAAAGAAATACAGGGTTGGTCAAAATAATCGAACCTGAAATAAAAATTTTGGAGGAATTAACGTTTTGAAAGACTTAAGTGGCAGGATAATTAACAAACTAATAATATAAATAGAATAAATCGTACATGATGAAAAATAAGCTGACCAAGTTGACTTGAAGAGCTTAAAATAAAAGTAAATGGATTAAAAATATACTAGCAGAAAGCAGAGTGATTTTCTACACGTAACACTTAATGTAATGAATCTGGTTTTAATAGTAAAGACCGAGAAACTGGCTAATACATAATATTTTCTTGTAGTGAGATCGCCGGGATCTGGGTTGGAACTGAACTTTGTTCTAACATATTTTTGCAAAGAGAGTTTTGTCCCCGCCAGTACAACCGAGGGAGAAATCAACTAAATTAATTATACAGAAATTTCCATGCAAATATTTTACCCTTCTTCAAGGAAAAGTATATGCTGTAGTTTACCAACGTGATAAATAAATTATTAAATAAAATTTAATTTAATTTTAAAATTAAAAAAAAAAATTAAGTAAAATAAACAATATTCACATGAAACCTTAATTATGTGAAAATAAAATAAATATTAAATACTAAATTCACAATTTAATTGTTACATGTATTGAATGGCAATACATCAAGTACCTAAGTAACAATAAACTGGAAGTAGGCTAGAGATAACGTACAGTATGCGAAGAATTCAGAAAAAATGTAATAAACCGAAATCTCTAAAGCTATCGTAAAAATATGAATACATTAAATACAATACAATACATAAAATATAATAATAAAACTTACGCCATTGCAAAGGTTTGCAAACCAGCAAAATCAACGGATTTAAAAGAAGGTTATACCTAACCAGACAGGTACTTGACAAATTAAATATTGGGAAACTACAAGACCTTTCTACACACTTTATATTTACAATTAGGACAAAATTAAAAAACCTATGAATTAATACTTATAATAAATAATACAAGTAAATCTATTTGATTATATTTAAATAAAACTAAAAGTACAACTTAAATCTATATTGACCCAACAACCCCTAAAGCACAGCTTATATAAAAATAATAACAAAAATTAAAATGGAAATATCATGTTGAACTGTATACAAAACATATTAAAATAATAAGTAATGTTCAAAAAAAGCATTTTTAACATAATTTGATGAACATATCCAAAAAATATATTTATATTTGGCGCGAATTCTTCATGACATGTAATAATTACTTTATTAGCGTACAGAAAACAATAAATAATTTGTAAAAACGTTTTTATTAAAATCGCACGAGTACGATCACAGATTGTCCGCATTTTTCGAACATAAGAAACCGCTTTATGACAGTAAATATGTAAAGTGTTTATATGATCTTTATTCAATCCTCCATAAATATTGCATTTTTTTCTTATCTTTAGTAGCATTGTAAGTTATTTAAATTTATATATTACCCTTCTAAATTCATGGAAAAACTTTGATTACGTTTTCATATTCATGAATCTGGGTATATGAAGACTGTTGTAATGAAATTTAACTTACGAATCTCCGGTAATAATAATGCATTATATTCTGTAGTCTGAGTTCGGCCAAATGTGAGAAAAACGTGTGAAATGGGTGGAGAATATGTTGTGTTCAAAACTAATGAATTTCAGTGTATAATTATTCAACAAAATGCTTTGTATGTAGAGGTATAATTGGATATATCTTAAAATTTGAACAACATATCCTAAATATTTTTAGAAACAATAGCGCTTTTGTTTTACCTTTTCTAGTTATTAATTATTTGAATACGTTTGCCAAAAATATTTATATATTGTCCAAAATTCAGTTCATAGAGGAGCGATATAATGAACCCTTTTTTAGACCAACGGAAAATGTCATTAAATTGTATCTGAAACTCATCGTGTTTTTAATGAGAGAATCTCGCATTTGTGGTCTATAATCAACTTGTTCTTCAATTCTTATACTTTTCAAAGGTGAACACAGTTTTTGCTATTAGAAGACACTGGAAAGAAATTTGTAGTACATATAATAGAGATCGACTGCTTCGTTATTTATTAGTAGTGGTAAATGCATGTAACACAAAAACCATTTGACTTATTCCCACTCGTCACCAAAAGAAAAACTAGCGTTTCAACATCGCACTGATCGAATGGGAATTGGAAATGGGGGGAAATGGGAATGGGAATAAGTCAAATGGTTTTTGTGTTATATGCATTTACCACTTATAGCATGCAACTATTTGATACTTATACTTTTTTTAAATATACATTAAAATACAAGATTAATTTATATTTGGAAATACTGCGAAAGTTATAGCTCGTAAATTAAATAGAGTTTACGGCGCGGCTACCATATTTGAACAAACCATACAACGTTGGTGCGAGAAGTACCGTCTTTATAGGTCCCAGTCTTACGAGTCTTAGGCAAATATAAAATTTTAAAAACTTTAGCGTGAGAGGACTCAAGTGAAACACAGAGAGAATTTATAGACACAATTAAATATTAACCAAACTGCAATACTACGGCATCTCCATGTCATAAATAAATTGGTATCCCATGAATTTATTAGGCATGTCCTTCATATTTGATAGGGGACATTTTCGGAATCGATCAGCAATTGGTAATGAAAAGTGCCGAAGCTCCAAAAGATACATTAAAATGTTCACTTTATCCATAGAAAACTCTGATAACAGTTTGATGAAGTCAACAGGACGTAATTCATTATTCCTTCTTATCCAATTGCGAAAGCACAAAAGCAAGTATATATTGCCGATAAAAATTAGCAATTAATAGAGTTAATGGACTACACAATTAAACGTGTTTTTTTCTACTCTGTAATGGCGTAGCCATTCGAGAGAAACTGCTTATACTGGCGAGCCTCTCATGTTCGTCAGATGTCGAAAGATATCTCTTGTCACCTTACGGGAGAAGATTGTGATTATTTGCGGGAGCGAACAATAAGACGTTACTTCGTGGATGCGTACTGATCAGATCACGTAGATCGAAACGCATGTATCTGCAGTCGAAGTGGCCATTGGTTAAATACGTGGTGTATATCCATTTGTATAGATACAGATATGTTTTAATATATTTGTATTAATTTGTATGCGCTTGATGTGTTTACACGTCGATATATTACTTTTTTGGTGATATCTTAATTTTAGTTATATGATAAATTAAAAATGTAAAATCCTTTTCTGGTAGACATCCAATATGTTACGCAATCATGCAAAATTATACAATCACAAACTTAATGGTTTAAATTGTGCAGCTCTACAGATTCTACTATTAGATTCATTTGGAATAGTGTTTGTCGAGAATAGGTAAAAATTTGCCCTCGAATCCATTATGGATTCTTTTTGGATTCCCTTTAAATCATACTTACGCCCTTGCTAGTCGTTGAGAGAAATGTGCTCTAGCATGGAAATTGTAATTAATAAAAGTATTTCTGTTAAATTACTAATTTAACCTTTTTTTAGCCTTTTTTAACCTTACGGTGTGAGGCTGGTGGAGATGAAGCCGCTTTTGTGCTTCACGCCACAATACATTCCACGCTTTTCTAACCGAAATTATCGTTAGTACTCCCCCCTTATTCCTTTTTCTGTTTTCTCGCCGCCTTTACTACTTCCTCTTGTTAAACTCCTCTCGAACTACCTATTTCTGGTTTTGCTTCATATATTCTTCTTGTCACATTTTCTTCTTTCATTCTTTATATATAAACGCGTCACCTCAATTGACTTCCTTCTATCATTTGCCCAACCACTTTTACATTCAGTTCTTCTCATAAAATTATTATCCCTTATCCTGTTTACCAAAATTTTATTGTCTTTACAAGATATCGCATATACACCATATCAATTTTTTTATTTTGCTTTTTTGTGAAAATTTATGATTCCAAGTGTTAATGTGAGGATGGTCAATTTTACAAAAATCTCAATTCACGTTTCTTTCGGAATTTGCGTTTTTTACAGCATTGAATAGTTTTCGGCTCGATGGTTTTTTAAAAAAATTTTCTCGTTTAGTTTCCAATACTTCCTGCAGTTTAGTTCGTTTCTATCCCATTTCTACTCTTTGTCTTTGATTTGTTCTTACTGTTATTATTGTTTTATTGTGAGTCATTTTTATTATTATTTTTTTAAATTAAATAATTTTAAATTTTCCTAAGCAAAATCGATATTAATGATATGCACCAAAATAATATATTTACGTAATAGTTTTTATTTATACCAATACTTTGACATCTTCCGTGCAAAACTATGTGACTGTATGACAAAACCAAATATTACAGGAAAGACAGAAGTCATTTCTATATTTTATTTTTATCCGCGCAGGAAGTATATCGGCATACACCAGAGAGATATCAATTGTGTACAATATGTTGCGCTATTTTCTTTTTGTTAGGTTTGCAATCAAATTTATCATAGTGCAGCTAGGATGTTAATATATTTTTGAAACTAATACTAATCCAAGACCACAAAATGGAGATAAATTTAATGGTGATAGCTATTAACAATTTATGTCGGTAGCTATTTAAGATTTTATTCTACTCGATACGAAGATAACTGCTACAACTTGCTCTTGGGAAGTTTTTAAAATACATATTTTACACTGTTAATAATGACATGGTCAAGTAATAGCTAATTTCCGTAAACTAGTGGGCACTATTCTGCTGTAGTACTAAGGTGCATTAATATACAGTGTGTCCACAGATTAATTCTCAACATGGGGATCTCGCTTATTATGAGAGATATAGATTTTGTTAAATGGGATCAAATACTCCAGAGGTAAAGTTGTACCAAACCCTAGACACTAGCTTTGAATATTTAATGTACTTCGGGCGCTTTTACAAAAAATTTTTGCAATAGCGCGAATTTTTGTTTTTTTCGATTTTATTTAATAACTCATTTATTTTTAAAGTAAGACAAATTTAGCTTGCACTTCCTTGAGGCACTTTTTTAATGGGAATCTGGTGGTGTAATTAGATTTTTGAATACTGATATAGTAGTTGAGCTACAATGGTCAAGCTTCATTTTTGTTATGGGGGTCATAGTTGGCTATGACACCATCGAAAACAATTTTTCTTTCCCTTTTCAAAAATGTATAATTTGTTATACTTGATACCAAAACTAATTTCAAAAATTAAAAAAAAAACATATTGTTACATTAGCAGGTTTGAACGCTTGCGAAATTTGACAATAGGAAACCTTGGAAACATAAAACAATCTAAGATACAACTGTTATTGTTAGTGTTTGTTTATAGTTGACATTTAGTTTGTGTTCTGTGAAATTTACAAATCGAATAGCAAAATAAATACATAGCATAATAAAATATAAAGTACCATTTAAATACTAAATTTACTAAATTTATCATTAAATTATTTTGCTGTCATGGAGCCGTTTAGTAATAATGTGATATCTAGCGCGGGCAGCGTCGCCATGTGATGTCAGACGTGGGCAGGATCGGCATGTGATGTCTGATCATCTAACTAAAGGCAGGATCGCCATGTGATGTGACCTGGTCCCGGAGGGCACATCTTTGCGTTGGTACGCAGATTCGCCGATATAATAAATAATAGACGTTTGGATAACAATATATAATTAAATAACACCATTATAAAGAATCAACAATAACAATATAACATAGTAATAAATAGACACTAGTCTTAAGGAGGTTTCTATAATACACTCTCTCGGACTCTGTGTGTGTCTGTCCCCTCGAGATCTAATGGGATCTCATTATATATTTGAGCGTGTCCTCCTTTAGCCTAGTGCCCTCGTTACAAGATCAACAAAGTGGTGAAAGATTGTAACCCATACCGAGGTCGTGTTTGGACGCACCGAGGTCGTGTTGTATTCAATAGAAACAAGACCGGGGTCGTACCTTAAAGGAGATATGTAGTTCAATACATGACCCGGTTTGGTTATCACACTAATAACAAATTTGATATGTTGTTCTGTTACATTCTGTGTCACAAAAATTCGACGAGAGCTGCCCAAATGTACATAAACCAGTACCCAGAACGCAGACAACCCCATATTTCTACTTACAGAAATTTAACGGTAAATTTAATACATCATGGATCATTTACTAAGCCAATACAAAACCGCAGCGCATAAGTAATGAAACTAAAACTAATGTTTTAAAGCAGTTGTTGAAAATCCAAACACTTCAGTTCGGGAAATTCAATATAACACCGGCGTTCCCAAATCTACTACTCATAAGATTTTGGCCTTCCACAAATATAATCCATATAAATACCATGTATGTCAATCTTTAAGACCAGGGGATAATGAAAGACGAAGAGAATTTTGTGAATGGTACACTAGCCAATGCGATGATAATGATCATTTTTCTTCTCAAATATTATGGTCCGGTGAAGCTAGATTCACAAACAATGGATTATTCAATAGACAAAATTTACAATTTTGGTCTACAGATAACCCTCATGTAATCAGACCTGCTCGACATCAAGTGCGTTTTGGATTTCATGTCTAGGATCACGACTAATTGATCCAATAATTTTTAATGAAATATTAACGTCCGACGTTTATTTGCATTTACTGCAATATAATATTGAAGATTTGCTGGGTTAATTACCTTTACAAGAGGCTCATAATTGTTGGTTTCATCAGGACGGTGCTTCAGCACATCATTCTAGAATTGTAACCAATTTCCTCAGTCAGCGGTTTGGTAACAGATGGATCGGAACTCGTGGACCAGTTGCATGGCCACCAAGATCTCCTGATCTGATGCCGCTCGACTTCTATTTGTGGGGTTACATTAAAGACAAAGTGTATGCCCGCAGCTACAATAACGTAAATGAACTTCGTGAAAGCGTGGTTCACGAATGTCGAGCTATTCCAAGGCGCATTTTACATAAACTTGTTAAATCTACTATTCGTAGATCCTATTTATGTTTCAACATTTTTTATAATTTGTTATTATATATTTTTTTAAATAACATCTTAGTATTTTTTGAGCTGCCTATTGCAGTTGTTGCAATATATGCAATTCTAATTGTTAATCTAATTGGTAATTCAGTCTTTAATCTAATTTTAATTTTAATTGTTAATTTAATTGTTAATTCAATCTCACAAAAGCAAACACAATTCTCATATTCTCATTGTATTAATTCTTGTTTCTAGATACTTGAAAAAGACTGAAAAATAGTAAAAGTCGAAACGTCGTAGAATAAAACATCATAATTCAATAAAATGTCGCTAAACCAATAAAAAGTCTATTATTTGTAATATTAAGACACGGCCAATAAAATAAATAAGAAAAATAAAATTCTTATAAACACTAAATATATATATATATATATATATATAAATATAATAACTTCGTGACCTTGGTATGATATGGTAAACCTAATCAGTAGGCGATTAAAGGTCTGTATATTATTTCAAAATATATGTATTTAAAAAACTCTACATGTTTCGGCTGTATACGCCTTTTTCAAGAGAATACAAAATATGAATGACAGGATATAAATGTCAAGTAATTAAGTTGCTATGGTTTAAATTATTCAAAGATACATTCTAGTAATAATAATAAATCATGCCTTAGTATTCCAAAAAATAGATAACAAGGTGTGAAAATATGTGTTGTTCGCTGCTAGCAATTTGTGTCTCCTTCTGGGTATGAACTTGTGTGTTGGTTGCTGCTGGCAGCTTGCGTCTCTCTATGGGTGTGTGGTTTTGTGTGAGAGCGTAAGTGTAGGGTTTTGTATGTCGGTGCGTTCGTGCGTGTGTTTAGTGATCGGTCGCATGAATTTAGAGAGGTCGGATAACCAGCCGTTGCGTAGGGCCGCCAACCCTTTCCCGACAACTTCTTTACAATTCCGTGCAGTACTTCGACGGTCTGACCCCCGCCCCAACGTTAAGATGGCATAAGTGTGACCATCGTCGACCGAGGTAGCCACTAAGAGTGTTCCCTTAGTTGCGATGAGCAACCCCGTACAGGGTGCGCTTCGCCTGTCTGCGCCTTGCCTCGTTGGGGCGGGGGTCAGACCGTCGAAGTACTGCACGGAATTGTAAAGAAGTTGTCGGGAAAGGGTTGGCGGCCCTACGCAACGGCTGGTTATCCGACCTCTCTAAATTCATGCGACCGATCACTAAACACACGCACGAACGCACCGACATACAAAACCCTACACTTACGCTCTCACACAAAACCACACACCCATAGAGAGACGCAAGCTGCCAGCAGCAACCAACACACAAGTTCATACCCAGAAGGAGACACAAATTGCTAGCAGCGAACAACACATATTTTCACACCTTGTTATCTATTTTTTGGAATACTAAGGCATGATTTATTATTATTACTAGAATGTATCTTTGAATAATTTAAACCATAGCAACTTAATTACTTGACATTTATATCCTGTCATTCATATTTTGTATTCTCTTGAAAAAGGCGTATACAGCCGAAACATGTAGAGTTTTTTAAATACATATATTTTGAAATAATATACAGACCTTTAATCGCCTACTGATTAGGTTTACCATATATATATATATATATACAGGCTTAGTTAAAAGAATGGAGACGCCGATTTACTGTCGTTAATATTCATTTTAGGGAATTATGTTCATTATAAAAGTTTGTTAGGATATTTTGATCTACATTTGAGAATATTTGATTTTTTTTTTTCAATTGTTTTTTAGTTACGCCTGGCCGCGCAGTTTTTCAAATGGGAACTAGTATATTTTACTCCACCATTTGATAAAGAATTTTTTTCTCTTTACAATAATTTTTTTTTTTTTTTATTCATTTTAATAACTTTTTTATAAGAAAAGGCCTGTTCATGTGTTTAACAGATGTTCGGTACATCGCAGATAGACAGAAGCGTAGAGATAAACAAACTTGAGCGACATAATTTTATCAGTGGGTATTGTGTACGTCAAATCTTTGACAGAAATAATTCGTTTGTGCAATTTGTTGCTGTTAATATTAACAATGGCGAGTGTAAGTGAACATGAACGAATTGAAATACTTATGATTTTGGGTTATGGAGAATAGACGCAGAAGTTTGCAAGACGTTAGTAATTTATTTAATGATACGCATCCAAATAGAAATCCAATTTCTAAATCCGTTGTTGGTAAAACTTTAAGACGCTTTGAACAAACGGGTAGCGTTAAAGATTTGCCAAGCAGTGGTAGACCTAGAACAGCAAAAAGCGATGATAACAAACTGGATATTTTATTGGCTGTATCTGAATAGCCCCATTTATCAACCAATCAATTAGCGGCCAATCTCAATATTTCACAGTCATCGATCGTGTCATTTTTAAAAAGTGAAAAGTATAAACCTTATAAGGTACACCTTGTACACGAGTTAATGGAAGATGATTTTGATAGGAGATTACAATTTTCTGAAGAAATGTTAAATATTTGCAATAATAATGAAAATTTTGTCAACAATATTCTTTTCTCTGACGAAGCTACTTTTTGCCTTACCGGTGAAGTAAACAGACATAACTGCAGATACTTGTCATCGAAAAATCCCTCTTGGTTTTTGGAGCATCATACGCAGTACCCCCAAAAGGTTAATGTTTGGGTTGGCATTCTAGGCGGTCATATTATCGGTCCCTTTTTCATCAATGGCAATTTAACTTCGGCTCTGTATTTGCAGTTATTGCAAAATGAAATAATACCTGCTTGTGCTACGCTCTATCCTCATGAAAACAATGAACAACTGCCCAATGAGAGTATCTGGTTCCAGCAAGATGGCACCCCACCACATTATGGTGTAAATGTTCGTCAATATCTGGACAACATTTTTCCCCACAGATGGATTGGAAGACAAAGGAACCATTGAATGGCCAGCCCATTCGCCAGATTTAAGTCCTTTAGATTTTTTTCTTTGGGGATACGTAAAAAACAAAGTTTACAAAGATAAGCCCGATAACTTCGAAGATTTACAAATCCGAATTACCAGAACGATGCAAGAAATTCCCCGAGATTTTTTACAGAACTCTGTTCGGGGTTTTGTAAATCGATTGGGTCATTGTCAAATTACTAATGGACGACAATTTGAACACTTACTTTAATTTACTTTATTATTAATTTGTTTAATTTTTCTTCTAAAAAAGTTATTAAAATGAATTTAAAAAAAACAAAAATATTATTGTAAAGAGAAAAAAATTCTCTATCGAATGGTAGAGTAAAATTTACTAGTTCCCATTTAAAAAAAACTGCGCGGACAGGCGTAACTAAAAAACAATTGAAGAAAAAAAAATTCAAATATTCTCAAATGTAGATCAAAATATCCTAACAAACTTTTATAATGAACATAATTCCCTAAAATGAATATTAACGACAATAAATCGCCGTCTCCATACTTTTAACTAACCCTGTATATATATATATATATATATATGATAATTTTGATGTTCTCGCGGTTGTATGATGAAATGATGGTTTCTCGGGTTCTTGGCCGCGTGTGAGATGTGTCCTTAGAAGGATTGTTGTCTCGACGTTTCGACGGGATCGCACTCGTCATTTTCTAGAGTTGTTCTTTCACTTGACGCTGAAGAGTAACTGCCGATCGTGTCCTCGGGTGTCTGCTATTATGTTGCACTATGGGAGGTGGGGGTTGCGCTGCTGCCGTCGTGCGTACACGGCTTCGCGTGATTGGTCCGGGTGTCTGTGATTCCTGTGTGGGGGCGTGTACCTGTCTCGATGTGTTGTGTTTTGCATGAGTCTTGATTTGCATGCCGGCTAGGAGTGGCTTCCAGGTGTACGCTAAACGTTGGCCGTCGTCGCGTTTGTTTAGACTTTTGGGTCTCTTTTCTATTTCAATCGCTTCTCTAGTAATTCTAGTAGATAGACTTTCGCTCTTCGCTAGGATCTTCGTATTCTCGAAGTCAATAGTGTGCCCCGTTAGGAGGCGGTGTTGTGCTAGAGATGATGTTGTTTGTTTCTTGAAGACTGCGTTTATGTGTTCCTCTTTTCTCACGCTTATTCGCCTGTTCGTCTGGCCTACATAGGATTGTTCGCATTCTGAGCACGGCACTTCGTAAACGCCTTGGTCTTCAAGTGGAATTTTATCTTTCGCGTTGAATATTTTATCGGCTATTTTTCCCTGTGCTGTAAAGATGGTGTCTATGTTGTGTTTTCTTAGTATTCTACCGATTTTGTCTGTGGTACCCTTTATATATGGTAGAAAGGCCTTTGATGTAAATTCCTCTTTTTCCCGTTTTTCTGCTCTATTGTGTCTGGCTTTGTCTATTGTTCTTTGTGAATACCCGTTATCAAGAAGAGCGTTTCTAATATTTCTTCTTTCTTCGTTTTTATGTTCATCGTCTGTTAGTCGTTCGGATCGTAGAACTAGGGTTTTCACTACTGAGTTCAATTGTGCCGGATGATGATGCGATTGTGCTTTTAAGTACCTATTTGTGTGTGTAGGTTTCCGGTAAACGGTGTGTCCCAATGTTCCATTTTCTTTTTTGATCACTAACACATCTAGAAAAGGTAGCTTCCCTTGTTCTTCTACCTCCATTGTAAACTTAATTTTCGGATGTTCGCAGTTTAGTTGGTGTAAAAAGTCTTGTAGTTTTTCCTTGCCATGTGTCCATATTACAAATGTATCGTCGACGTAGCGCAGCCACATTTTCGGTTTGTTCTTACAGGTGTTTAGAAAGTTTGTTTCAAAGTTCTCCATGAATAAGTTCGCTATAATCGGTGATAGCGGGGAACCCATCGGTGCGCCTTCGACTTGTCGATATTTCTGGTTGTTGTATGTGAAATATGTGTTTATAAGGCAGTGTTCTATCAGGTTAATTTTAGCCTTTTGTACTTGATACTGGTTTTCTAATATGGATATGGTCTCTGCGATTGGCACCTGCGTAAATAGAGATGTCACATCGAAGCTGACTAGCAGGTCCGTTGGTTGAACATGAACGTTTTTTATCAGTTCAATGAAATGATCTGCATTCTTTACGTAGGACGCCATTTGTTCTGCGTGTACCTGAAGTTCTTGTGCCAGGTAACGTGCTAGAGCTTGTGTTGGTGATCCAATAGAACTAACAATCGGACGAAGTGGTACATCGGGTTTATGTATTTTTGGGAGTCCGTAGAGTTTTGGACATCGGGACGATTTTTCCCGGGGGATGGTCTGCTTCTTTATTTCTTCGCTCAGCGGTGTTGCGTTTATTTTTGTTTTGGTTACTTTTTCTAAGTACGTTGTAGGGTCCGTGTTGATTATTTTATATGACGGGTCGTCTAGCAGTGATCTTATTTTGTTGTCGTAGTCGGTTTTGTCTAATACTACGGTGGCGTTTCCCTTGTCGGCAGGTAGAACTATGATGTTAGTGTCCTTTTGAATATCTCTCAAGGCTAGATGTTCATCTCTTGTGATATTTCTCTTTGGTGGTTTTGCCTTTCTGATGATGGTGGACACTTCCTGTCGTATTATTTCTGCGTTGTTCTGTTCGACTTTCTGTAGAGCTGATTCTACCCCGCATATGATATCTTCTACCGGAATGCGAGTTGGTGTTATCGCAAAGTTAAAACCCTTCTCTAGAACGCTGATGGCCGCTTCGCTTAGTGTTTTTTGTGATAAGTTGTGTACTGTTCTTGTAGTTTTGTTGGTAATTGCACTTATAGTCGGTTGCTGTTTCACTCGTAAATGTTCGAATTTCCGTTTCTGTGTGTTTGTTCGGATGTCGGAATCTGTTTCTGCCCTGAATGTACTTAAGGTGTCTATTTTCTCCCATAGCAGCGGGTGTAGTTGTTTAGTTAGCAGTAAGTGTGCGTCTAATGCGCACTTGTCGGTTTCCTCGAGTTTTCGCCGGTTTTGGTGTATTAATTCCCGTAGTAATGCCTTGCTCGCTCGTGTTAATATGTTCGTCGATTTTGTCGTTTTGCTGTGAAACGATAATCTGCAGCAGTTGGGGATGAGATCTTGGTCCCGGCATCGGCGTAGAAAGGCTAGGTCGCATAACAGGCGTGCTTTCTTGCAGCGTAGTTTCTCGAATTTCTTCGAAAGATGATGGACTTCCTCCCCGTAGAGGTGTAAGATGATAATTTTGATGTTCTCGCGGTTGTATGATGAAATGATGGTTTCTCGGGTTCTTGGCCGCGTGTGAGATGTGTCCTTAGAAGGATTGTTGTCTCGACGTTTCGACGGGATCGCACTCGTCATTTTCTAGAGTTGTTCTTTCACTTGACGCTGAAGAGTAACTGCCAGTTACTCTTCAGCGTCAAGTGAAAGAACAACTCTAGAAAATGACGAGTGCGATCCCGTCGAAACGTCGAGACAACAATCCTTCTAAGGACACATCTCACACGCGGCCAAGAACCCGAGAAACCATCATTTCATCATACAACCGCGAGAACATCAAAATTATCATCTTACACCTCTACGGGGAGGAAGTCCATCATCTTTCGAAGAAATTCGAGAAACTACGCTGCAAGAAAGCACGCCTGTTATGCGACCTAGCCTTTCTACGCCGATGCCGGGACCAAGATCTCATCCCCAACTGCTGCAGATTATCGTTTCACAGCAAAACGACAAAATCGACGAACATATTAACACGAGCGAGCAAGGCATTACTACGGGAATTAATACACCAAAACCGGCGAAAACTCGAGGAAACCGACAAGTGCGCATTAGACGCACACTTACTGCTAACTAAACAACTACACCCGCTGCTATGGGAGAAAATAGACACCTTAAGTACATTCAGGGCAGAAACAGATTCCGACATCCGAACAAACACACAGAAACGGAAATTCGAACATTTACGAGTGAAACAGCAACCGACTATAAGTGCAATTACCAACAAAACTACAAGAACAGTACACAACTTATCACAAAAAACACTAAGCGAAGCGGCCATCAGCGTTCTAGAGAAGGGTTTTAACTTTGCGATAACACCAACTCGCATTCCGGTAGAAGATATCATATGCGGGGTAGAATCAGCTCTACAGAAAGTCGAACAGAACAACGCAGAAATAATACGACAGGAAGTGTCCACCATCATCAGAAAGGCAAAACCACCAAAGAGAAATATCACAAGAGATGAACATCTAGCCTTGAGAGATATTCAAAAGGACACTAACATCATAGTTCTACCTGCCGACAAGGGAAACGCCACCGTAGTATTAGACAAAACCGACTACGACAACAAAATAAGATCACTGCTAGACGACCCGTCATATAAAATAATCAACACGGACCCTACAACGTACTTAGAAAAAGTAACCAAAACAAAAATAAACGCAACACCGCTGAGCGAAGAAATAAAGAAGCAGACCATCCCCCGGGAAAAATCGTCCCGATGTCCAAAACTCTACGGACTCCCAAAAATACATAAACCCGATGTACCACTTCGTCCGATTGTTAGTTCTATTGGATCACCAACACAAGCTCTAGCACGTTACCTGGCACAAGAACTTCAGGTACACGCAGAACAAATGGCGTCCTACGTAAAGAATGCAGATCATTTCATTGAACTGATAAAAAACGTTCATGTTCAACCAACGGACCTGCTAGTCAGCTTCGATGTGACATCTCTATTTACGCAGGTGCCAATCGCAGAGACCATATCCATATTAGAAAACCAGTATCAAGTACAAAAGGCTAAAATTAACCTGATAGAACACTGCCTTATAAACACATATTTCACATACAACAACCAGAAATATCGACAAGTCGAAGGCGCACCGATGGGTTCCCCGCTATCACCGATTATAGCGAACTTATTCATGGAGAACTTTGAAACAAACTTTCTAAACACCTGTAAGAACAAACCGAAAATGTGGCTGCGCTACGTCGACGATACATTTGTAATATGGACACATGGCAAGGAAAAACTACAAGACTTTTTACACCAACTAAACTGCGAACATCCGAAAATTAAGTTTACAATGGAGGTAGAAGAACAAGGGAAGCTACCTTTTCTAGATGTGTTAGTGATCAAAAAAGAAAATGGAACATTGGGACACACCGTTTACCGGAAACCTACACACACAAATAGGTACTTAAAAGCACAATCGCATCATCATCCGGCACAATTGAACTCAGTAGTGAAAACCCTAGTTCTACGATCCGAACGACTAACAGACGATGAACATAAAAACGAAGAAAGAAGAAATATTAGAAACGCTCTTCTTGATAACGGGTATTCACAAAGAACAATAGACAAAGCCAGACACAATAGAGCAGAAAAACGGGAAAAAGAGGAATTTACATCAAAGGCCTTTCTACCATATATAAAGGGTACCACAGACAAAATCGGTAGAATACTAAGAAAACACAACATAGACACCATCTTTACAGCACAGGGAAAAATAGCCGATAAAATATTCAACGCGAAAGATAAAATTCCACTTGAAGACCAAGGCGTTTACGAAGTGCCGTGCTCAGAATGCGAACAATCCTATGTAGGCCAGACGAACAGGCGAATAAGCGTGAGAAAAGAGGAACACATAAACGCAGTCTTCAAGAAACAAACAACATCATCTCTAGCACAACACCGCCTCCTAACGGGGCACACTATTGACTTCGAGAATACGAAGATCCTAGCGAAGAGCGAAAGTCTATCTACTAGAATTACTAGAGAAGCGATTGAAATAGAAAAGAGACCCAAAAGTCTAAACAAACGCGACGACGGCCAACGTTTAGCGTACACCTGGAAGCCACTCCTAGCCGGCATGCAAATCAAGACTCATGCAAAACACAACACATCGAGACAGGTACACGCCCCCACACAGGAATCACAGACACCCGGACCAATCACGCGAAGCCGTGTACGCACGACGGCAGCAGCGCAACCCCCACCTCCCATAGTGCAACATAATAGCAGACACCCGAGGACACGATCGGCAGTTACTCTTCAGCGTCAAGTGAAAGAACAACTCTAGAAAATGACGAGTGCGATCCCGTCGAAACGTCGAGACAACAATCCTTCTAAGGACACATCTCACACGCGGCCAAGAACCCGAGAAACCATCATTTCATATATATATATATATATATATAGGATAAAATAAATTAAAAACTGGCAAGGAGTCTATCAATTAAAAACTCATTCTATATTTCGCAACAACTTTTTTGCTTCTTTCGGAGATAAAAATGTGAGTTCAAAAAAATAATAAAAGTTTAAAGTTTTCTTTCTTGTAAAAGTTTTTGTATTTGTTGATTTCACATCAGAGAACATAGGACATGATCATTCTCTTTAATGTACTCTTGGAAATTGAGAAACTTTCTAGACTAAAATTTACGAATAAGCAGTCGCCATTTATAAAAAGCAACCACATACATCATATTTGATTTCTATATTGTTGTTTTCATTTATGAATACTTTCGCGAAGAACCCTTATGTACATGGTTATCCATTTTTAGGTTTCAACAAAAAAAGTAAGGAATCTCGTCCAACAGTTGACGAATGTTGTCATTCAAATGCTATAAGATTCGCATAAACATGGTCTTTTGCGTAGCCCCACAAAAAAAGTCTAATGGCGTCAAATCGAATGATCTCAGTGGGTAATTGACGTCGGCAAAACGTGAAATTAGACGGCCAGCAAACTTCTCGTGCAATAGACCCAAAATCGGTCGTGTTCTGTGGCTTGTTGCACCGTGTTTGTTGGGACCACATATCGTCCAAATCCATATCTTCAATCGCAGTCCAAAAAAGGTCTGTTATCAATCGACTATACCTCTTCGAATTGACAATAGCTGCTCTTCCCTCGTCATCTTCGAAAAAGTACGGCCCTATAACGCCTCCAGACCATAATGCGCACCACACAGTCACTTTTCTTAATGTAACGGCCTCTCTACAATTATTTAATGATTTTCAGAGCCCCAAATTCGACAATTTTGCTTATTTACGTACCCACCGAGTGAGAAATGCGCCTCATTGCTGAAGAGAATTTTGGTCTTGCCAATTGCTTGCACAGTAGGACGATTATAACGGCAAAAGTCGGTTCTAATTGAGCGAACCGTGGCTACGTTTGAATCCCACTTTTGTAGTATATTTTAACAATCTTAATGCATTTTCTGTTATTATTTGATGCATTTCCGTAAATGGCAAACATTCAACTCAAAATTTAAAGTTTCGTTTGAAATAAATCTTTGACAGCTGCCAAATGACAGCCGTACGGTTTCGAAACCACGAAATGTATAACACCTTACAAACTTCATACAGTAGATACCATTTTTTCCGATTAAACTATTTACAGTAGTTACTTTGGTCGTAATTATTTACTAGTAACAAATAATAGCAAATATTTAAATTTTATTTCTTTGTAGACGATAAACATGATAAAATCTCCATCAAAATTTACTGAAAGTTGAAAATTTACTTATCTGGAACGAATAAAGGGGTCACGACAAGCATTTGTATGTGTGCAACGCATGTATATTAAATCTATATGGAGATAGCGCCGATGCTCAAGAAGACATAAATTTCTGGAATTTTATTGATTATTGCTGGCTCTATCTCACGCTTTTACCATTATACGAAGTACAGTAAAATAATTTAGAGGCGGGTTTACCATTGAAATTTCGATTCAGCATGTCTATCGCGTCGTATCGCAAAGTGGAAACACGCAGAACAGGGAAAAATATGCGAGAATTTTCAATTAAAATTCCAAGTTTCGCCTATGAATTTATTTAAATATGTTGTAAATGTGCTATAAAAAATACATAAATCCGAATAACTTGGGGAAAAATACATAATTGTGTTCAAAAACTGTCAGCCCTTGTTATCTCCGAGTAGCAATTGTTTATTTAAATGATTTATAAATTTAGTATTTCGATTTCTCAACATTATACTATGAAGAAGCATTAACTTACATAAGGCTTCTTCAAGCATTTGCAAATATGTACTAACATACTTTGAAGAAATTTTTTGAACGAAAAGTTTGTATAATATGTAGATGTTATTAACATTTAGTTATTTGCCCAGTAGTACCATTATTATAAAACAAAAACATTTTTGATAATATCAAAATATTATTAAAAATCCGCTGTGGGGATTACATTACAAATTCATATTTTTGTGAAAATTGATAGTCAGACACGCAGAACTTCCATTGAATTTTAATATTGTAATATTGAAAATTCTTTTTTTGCTTTATACAAATGGCGAACTTTTACCCACTCAAGTATGTTCTTGTTATGTTCGTTGTCTAAGCTGTTCGACTTATAGTGGAGATATACTATTGCAATTTCTATCTATTATAGCCGTGATCCTCTGATGGAAATCACTCGCTAAGTCTTGCAGTTGTTATTAAGATGGCGCTGGTTGGTTTGTCGTTCGTGATTTTGACATTAGTTAGTGAACGACGCTTAGTTTCTTTCATTCTGGCTTTTCTGATTTGACTGTTTGGTAATGGAACTGATATTGTGAATTTGCCTATTCCAGCACCATGCACTGACAAAATGCGTGCCTGCATGTCAGGATAGCAATTTTCACTCAATTATGATCTTTTATTGTATTTTCTATATATTAAAAGTATTTTACATTTTTACAAATGGTGAAGTTTTACCTACTCCCATACCGATGTTTCAAATTGTTTTGGTTTCAGTACCATTTTATTTTGCTTTTCCAAGCCCTGCATTTTTTTCTATTAAAATACATTAACTTCGTATAAACGGAAATAACCTGCTCGTTATTTCCGCTTATAAAGTGTTAATATATTTTTTAACCTGTTGTATAAATTATATCAACGAACTCTCAGTAAAAAGCTCTGTCCTCTAAATGAGGCATTTATAAGTAAGATCAACAGAAACGAAAACTAAGGAAGATCAACAGAAACGAAAACTAAAATATTGAATCGTGTATATGTACCGATTTTAAATTATGGCTGTGAGGCACGGACTCTAAACAAAGTGTTAAAAAGTAAAATCCAAGCATGTGAAATGAAACATCCAAGAGCAGGCGCTACAAAGTTACTACTAGGAGGTTCTACAGCAGAGAAACTTAAATACACTCGTTGACCAAGATTTTGGACACCGAACTAAATGAATATTTTATGAAATAAGAATTGGAAATTAAAGAAGATACAAAACATTAAATTTATTAAAACAGCCAAAAGAAAAGCAAAATAATGATGAACCCAAGAAATCCAACCCAATCCAAAAAATCTTGGTGTGCTTTTTATTCAGCTTTTATCTGTTGTGTTGAAAGGTCATTTGAACTGCCAGTACTGCCAGTTCAAATGAAGGCCAGGATCAAGCAGACCTCGCACCACAAACCTTTGGGGAGACCATTTTATGATGTTATCTACACTACGCGATCGTGGTTTACCATCAACAATTGTGTCTCGCCAAGTCGAAGATGTTTACGGTACTGCAGTTTCTGCACGAACCGTTCGCCGAAGATTGAAGGAATACGGATTGATATTGGAAACCTGCTGCTTCTCCACTTTTGCTTCCAACTTATCCAACAATGTATCAATGAAGCTCCATATTGTTCACGGATGAGTTTTTGCCTGCATTCACTAGATGGACGAGAACGTGTGCGGAGAAAAGCTGGTGGTGTGTATATCTCCAAGAATGGCATTTGAGGAAGGCACTATGTATAAACTGGACATTTGTTTTGTTTATATGGTGTAAAATAAATTAATATCTCCTTTATGGATACTAAATACCATATAAAGAATTATATGAACATTGTTATATCCTCTTGAAGTTTTGTCAATATTGTCGTTCTATTTCCGAAGATTTATTGCATCTATTTTTTCAAATTATGAAGATTAGGTACAATGTTTGACACTCATCAACGTAAGTACATACGAATGTTATCAAAACACATTTCAAACAACATTTGCAATAGCTCTAAGCGTTTATATCTTTTAAGGTTACTTTATTTATGCTAATAAACATTGGATTGTTGATGCATGGGCTTGTTTCCATTTAATTTCGAATAAAAATTTTACCATTTAGATGACTAATCGTGTTATTCGGACTATAATAAACAGTGGATATTTTACAAATGAAACAGACAAGGAATATACATATCTGTAACTGTACACATGGACAATACACCACGTATTTTCAGCATTTACTTCTGATTAAGACACGTGTTTCTGCCATCAATACGCAGCAATACGAAGCAATGTAATACAAAATAATACAAATCTGTTAAAAAACAGATTTGTATCTGTATATACATTTAAGCTGAAATCGTCTACCAGACATAGCAAATTGTGTCCTATCAGGTGGCACTATATAATATGTGACATCTGACGGACGAAAGAGACTATGCTGAAAAAGGCAACCTTTCCCTTGACTAGCTAAACTGGTACATAAGAGAAAAATACGTATATTTACTGCCATCTAGGCTCGTGTTAAGGGACTACACCTATATACGTATTTTTCTCTTATGTGCCAGTTTAGCTGGTCAAGGGAAAGGTTGCCTTTTTCAGAATAGTCTCTTTC
Source organism: Melolontha melolontha (assembly GCA_935421215.2). Taxonomy (NCBI): domain Eukaryota; kingdom Metazoa; phylum Arthropoda; class Insecta; order Coleoptera; family Scarabaeidae; genus Melolontha; species Melolontha melolontha. Next base: position 53,033,667 of record OW285243.1, read on the forward strand.
GTCCGTTAGATGTAACTTATTATATAGTGCCACCTGATAGGACAAAATTTGCTCTCAGCTTAATTGTATATACAGATACAAATCTGTTTTTTAACAGATTTGTATTATTTTGTATTACATTGCTTCACTAGCTTGACTGATGACGCCTATAGATGGCAGAAACACGTGTCTTAAGCAGAAGTAAATGCTGAAAATACGAGGTGTATTGTCCATGTGTACAGTTACAGATATGTATATTGCATGTCCGTTTCATTTGTAACAAATGTGTTATACGTGCATAACGTATTGATATACTTAAAGCTTTTTGTATAGTGGATACTTTTATAAAGAAAAGCTTACTAGCTGTACATTAGATATGGATTTATGCTACCGTAAATGGTCTTTGATATACCTTTTTAAATTAATTTTGGAACGTAAGCATGTATTTTTCTAAATTTAAAGTGTTTATAATGCTAAATTGTAACATAAACAAGAACCTGTTGGTAATGAAGAGTAAATCACAAAATCTGACATCTAATGGCATTGAATTTATCCTATCGATATTTATACTGGGTACATTTAAAATACAGCCCGTTTCTAGTACGTTTAGTTGTAGTTCATGTTCTATCTCATTTATTTAATTCACTCTACTTTGAAGAGAATTACAGAAATATGTACATATAATACGCGCATGTGCAACCGACCACTGGGACACTGCGTTTGCCCACAAATAGGCATCCTTACTAATCTTTACTAAATAGTAATGATATAATTTTGAAATATGAACAGAAAATATAATAGATGTGTCATTAATTATCAAATGTAGGTCCCTATAAATCTAATAAAAATTCTTAGGATGAACGATATGTTTATTGGGAAAACTTTAATAATTTCATGAAACATTAATATTTGAAGCTTTTTCCGCTGACCGATTTCATAGTATGTAATTTTTAAGTTACTTTTGCAAACTGTTTTTTATTTCCTTGTTCTGTTAATGGCAATTTGCATTATAATAGGGGAAAATTATTAGCAAGGTTTAAGAAACCAGATGCTAATGACAAGTAAGTGCTACGTCAAGTTATTCATCAATAAATATTCCAGTAATTTCCTAAGTTCGCCCGAGGAAATTATATTGTACTTAAATCCAACACCGCTGGTATATCATCTTAATACTGCTTTTTTATCATTAACAAGTTATTGTATAAACGTAAATTACTGCTTTTAACATTATATATAATAATCACGATTAAATTTCGTTAAACTGTTCGTACACATGTATTACAATTATAATACGTGTATGTCATTAATATTCAATTATATATGCCGTATACTATACTTCGCCCCACGCAATACAAAGATCAAAGTAGAATAATTGAACTAATCTAGTTAAATAACGCTCAGAAATTAATTTATGAACTTAAATTTTCCTTTTGATTCTAATTTTTCTTTGTATCGTATAAGTACTTGCAATTTTTCTTAAAGTTTCCAAAGTAAAAATTGTCCCAGAATTTAAATAAATTTGACACATTAAACTTTCCATACCTGAAGTTCTGCCATATTTACGACCTCAGTAGTATGATACCTTCATTAACCTTCATACCTTCAAATACTTTCATATTTAAGTTTAGTACTTGCACTTACTTTATTATCTCGTATGTGAGTTTACAGAAGTGTGCCAAAAATTACGTTACGTGCTTCAATCGATGTTTTAAACTGAAAATTTTGACGAACAAACAGGAAAAAGTGTTATTGTCATAACACTCATAACATCTACATATGTTGAGTGGTGTTAGCATATTCTTTTCTCGTCATAGATTCACCAATTAATTAATATTTTCCTTATTTAAAGTTGTTAGTTTAGATTTTATTATTACTAATATTTCATTTATAGACACAAGCTATTTAAATCCTGTTTCTTTGCTATTTACAACGATTTGAGTGTTTTTGTGTAATTATAGACCCAAGCTCTTTTCCCAGTAATATCTTTATACTACTTTTGTTCTGACAAAAAGTAGCGTAAAAATTTATTAACAGCTGATATAACTTCGTCAGGGTTTTTCATATTTGTGATGAATTGTTTTTATTCTTCTCTAATTGACAAACCCAATCTAGTTAGCTTATCACATGGCATCTCTTGTTCACTTACCTTACTGATAGATATTTTTTAGTTAAATACCAGGATGAACTGACAACGGAATCGAATACAAGCTGGAGTATTCCAAGGCAGTGATATTGGCCCTACCTTTCATCAAATTTATACTGGCGATATACCAACATCGATACAACTACCACGACATATTCTGATGCTATAGCATTATTAGTGAGAAATAATGATCTTATAGCGGCTTCACATTATCTCCTAAGATCATTAAATAATCTCCAGGAGTGGCATAGAAAGTAGAAAATCAAAACCAATGAGTTGAAGTCAATGCATGTAACATATAATATGTCGTCCTGTTTCATTACGCGGTGTTCAGATACCCAGAAAGAAAGTGCCAAATATCTCTGAATTCTCTTGGATAGAGGGCTAACGTTGACTAAGCATATCTTTTTGAAGAGAGACTAGGCTTAGACTGATGTTATCCAAGCTACAGTGGTTCACTGGCTAGCGATCTTAATTATCTCTGGTATTATCTCTTGTTTACAAAGTGATTTGGAAATCGGTGTGGACCTATGGTGTACAACTGTGGCGAACGGCGAGTGTCTCTAATTTGGAAATATTTCAACTCTTTCAATCTAAGGTATTGAGAACAATTGCAAATGTACCCTAGTTTGTAGCGAATGCAATGCTAGATCATAATCTTCACATGCGGACAGTGCGCGCGGAAGTAAAACACGCGAGTATCAAATATCTTATATGCCTTGAAGCGGATCCAAATACTTGGCATTGAACCTTTTGGATAATAATGCACAGACATACCGTTTAAAATGTGTTTCACTATAGTAAACTCAACAGTTAAGCAGTTAATAAACAGTTAATTAATTTCGAATTGATTTCGCATATTTTTTGTTTGTGAGTACCTTTGTGTAGGTTTCTAACTCCTGTTTTATGTATATGATTGCAACTTTCATTTAATACACACCTAGGTAGATGATTAAACTTGCATAGAGTTGATAAAGAAAATTCTTCCCTAATTTACAAACCCAATCTAGTTAGTTTGTCACATAGCATCTCTTCTTCACGTAAGTAATGAACTTCAGAATCCTTATAAATAAATATTTCATTCATATTTTACTTGCTTCATGGCTTATTTGATAGATGTAATTAACTTAAATGTTAGTAATAACTAAGTTAATTAAAATGATACATGTGATACATAAAGTTTCGCTTTTCATACTCACAGCTTCTTTAGAACACACTAATAGATCCTGAACAAGTTGTATATTACAATAATCACACCCGGAAGAAGATTGATGAAGTCGGCCGTGAAAATCTACGAAATTTCATAACCAATAAGATAATAGTACTTAGATAAACTGATTTTTCATTTTTGAAAGTAGTAAATATGAAATTTCCGACTATTAAGTTCATATGGTGGAAAAGGAAAACAATGATAGGATACCATTCTCAGATACACTAATAATTAAATATATCCATAAAGTATAAATTTACATTTCACACCGAAGATTCACACCAAATGTTCCTAACAAAAGACGGTTTCTGTAATAACTAAAGTAGGACATCCATTTCTACATATTCAATCTAATACTTATTTGACGAAACACATCCTCATTAATTGTTAAACTTTCGCATGAGGAAAGGGATGTCCTACTTTAGTAGTAATAATGCAATAGATCGGAAAAATCGAGGCTTGCCTGCGATGCGTGGGAAACCAATCCTAGTATTATGGAAGATTGTTTAAAATTAATAAAAAATCCGAAGCAATTGCACATCTATGAAAGCATTTGCTTGCAACACAGATAAGGGTCCGATTCCATATACTTGCTTGTACGACTTTCTAGAATAGAGACAGAACGAATACATGTGTGTGATTTCTGAGAGGAATAAATGGCCTGAATTTAAGTTTCTTAAAACTTAGTGTATGCGTGGACGTCTTGTAAAGTATTTCGCGATTTCTATGTTGGCTTTACTGTGCTCCATATTCAGCACTGTTATTTTTAACTAGTGAGGATATTAAATTAGTTGTCATATTTAGAATATTAATATTAATGTGGTAACGAGTTTTATAATTCTTTTAAAATTTTTACCTAGCCACAGCCTCTAAAGGTAGACTTTTCATAAGTTATGACTCGCTGGTAAGCATACGGTCCTGCGTGGATATAAATAGGGTTAGGTTACTTTTAGAAAATAGTATTAATAAGTGATGCACTTTGCTTGTGTGCTAGAGCTCCACGTGCCATATTTTTTTTACAACTGATGATAACAACTTAGTTGTCAAAATCGTTTAGGATTTAAAACTATGTTGTAATATTTTAAATTAACTTTTATCATTTACAAATTGATAATTTATATCGACCTTATAAAACTTTTGGGAAATATCTCCTTACGTCAAGTGATTCATTATTTTAAAAAAATGAATATATGATTTCATGATCATTTACTTACACGAAGAGCAGTTTACGAAAAAATTGTGGGTACTATAACTTAAAAATAATTTTTGCAATCCTTTTTTTCGCTACTTTCCATTAATAATAACGCGAGATCAATTAATCATATTAAAATTGCGCTGCCTTCGATTTACGAACCTTCATTAGGAACAATTAGATGCTTTGATCGCGTCTGTCATCTCAATTCTATTTTAAAGCCTGTCTCAGTAACTGCAATTAGTGAAACGTTAAAACGTCAAAGAGGCTATTTTTTACTCTATTGTTGCATTGTGCAAAGATGCACGTTTATAGAGAACAATTCGAAATATTCCATTAATTATATTTTATGGTTAATATTAATCTGCGCTTTAAAAAGTTAAGTCTGGAACATCATGAAAAACAATGAGGATGAGATAAAACAGAATAAATCAAAGTTAATGAATTTTGGACGTTATCGTTTAGCATATTTAAATATATTTAATGAATCTTATGAGTCTAGATGAACTAATCTATAATACTGACTAAAACTAACTAATGTATTGGAGCCTTGATCTATTTATCTGTTGTACTCTTCGTTTCGTATTAGATGTACATTGAGGAAAATCGTAGCATCCTGGTACACAATTTCTAAGCTCTACTAGTAGAAACCTTTATTATGAGGTTTTTCAATGAAAGAATACATGAATTATGATTTCTTATTCTGTCTGACACAATCGACAGATATTTTCACCTAGCAAACATGTAGTTCACACATGTTACTTGGTATTTACTATCTTGTTAGTACCCTCCCTTCTATTTGAAAAATTTCTTGTTGTGTTTCAGTATAGTTTGCTTCTTAAAGAACAGTTCTGTCCAGATTAATTCCATTCTGTTCTATATTTATTTAATAATAGTTGCTTTAAACGTTGTTAGGTTCTAATTTCGACAGCTGTATTTTTTTGTACAGCATATACATATTTTGAACTGTCTGTAACAGTTAAATATCTTAACCTACACTTACCTTTAAATATTACTTTGCTTGTCACTTACTTTCGAATGTCTAAGTATATATCATTGAATCTCCGATATTATATTAATTATTTCCTACATCTAGAGTTTTTTTTGCTTGTATTAATATCCTACACATTCATTAGGGACTTATTCTATATAGTATTTTTGATTTTGTTATCTGTGGCAATGAATGTTCACTGAAGGGCTAAAGAATATAAACATGGTGGCGCCCTCATATTAAATAAGCCCCTCCCCTCCGCTCGCCTCAATAACTGAGTTGGTTTCTTTAGCTTAAGATCTCCGGGGCAATCATGTCATTGGGGTAAATTGATGGTGTAAGGTAAGTGAGCAGGCGCAAGTCTATTGCCCATAGGGGCAGATAGCAAGCTGTGGATGACAATTGCCGATGGTAAATTAAATAAATCAAAAATATCTACGTGTTTCATATACTTGTATAAATAAAACAACAAAATAGACAATAATAATGGAGAATTTATTGTAAACTAAAATAAGCACAACAAAAAAATAGGGCTGGTATCCCATAATGTCAAATATAAAGGTTATGCCAACTTGGCTAACCACGTAACAATAAAATATTAAAAATGATTCAGAAAAGGTTAGATTTGAATGAATAAAGAAAAACTATAAATGTGAGTTTGACCCAAGCAATAATTAGAAATGACGGTATGATTTCTCAATAAGCAAAGTAATGTCTGGTCATGAGTAAAAGACTCACCCACTATGTTAAATGAATGAAATAATTTAAAGTGCGACCATAAACTGACTAATATGTGAAGTTAAAATATATGCACCTAAAATCAGGGGTTTCAGATAAATTCTAGAAATTAGATCATAAGATTAAAAAAAAAAAATAGGTCAACGTCTGATATGATCTGACCAAATATGGAAAAGCAATCAAATTAAATAAGAATCTTAAGCCAGAAATTGCATAAGTAATTTATCAAAGATCTTTAATAAATCTCACATCGAGATAAATATATTAAGATTTATCCACACTGTATATACAGAAAATATATTACTTATAATACAAAATGACTGTTCATTAATTTCAATGATAATATTTAAAGAATTATATTACCCAATTAATCCCAAAATTTATGTTTCCACACAGTATATGTAGAAATTATTCTTACGCAATAAAAAAATAATTGAATAATGGAATCGGTTAAATATGTCCTACTAAGAAAAAGCAAAAGGCATATGTATACTGAATTGAATGACACCAATATCGTAATACAGGAAAAAAAAAAATTATTTAATTTATATACCTACTTATATATACAAATTTATACTAATTTCTTCGGGTGACGATGGCGATTAATTATATCGTAGTCTTCAAAAATATACTTAAGATAATTATTAGTTTTTCACATGTCGCTTACAAGGGAAAAAACTACGTTCTCGTGGTCGAAATCAAATGACTGGAAATTCCCAGCGCATCGGTCCTTTTAGAATCGGCAGAAACTGATTAATTTACCCTTAGTTAGACAAGAAGGAGAGAAAAAAATGTAAGAAAATAAAATACTCTAATAAAGGAAACAAATGTCTCATTAGGATAACGATGGTTTCTATAAAATATTCTGGTTAATCACACATCTTGTTCAATGATATGTTTGCAGTCATAAAATGGAGAATTTTCGCATGGTTGAAAAATACATCTTTCTCAATCCATAAATCTGCACGATAAAATAACAGCAGGCCAATTCCTTGCTATTTCTATCAGATTAATTAGAACTTATTAACCGCTATTGCGAACAGAAAGCACTGTTTTATAAAATTCTAATCTTAAGACAATTCTTCACCATAAAGCCATGGAAACTAATCACCCAAACTTGAAACAAGAGCAAAATGAGAGAGAATCTTGCCCAATTCGCATATTTATTAGGATTGTTGGGAAAAAAAACAATATTTGAAAGAATATTTCAATTACCCTATATTTAATTATTTTCAAAAAGGAAATCGACCGCAAAGAAAACCTACTACAAATTTACAATATCTTTCGCTTTAAATTTCACTAATAAAGATCAATTAACCGTTAATTACACATCGTACTATAACACCAATAATTACATATAGATGTCACTTTATGCCTACTTCAATTAGCTTTCAAATCGAAATACCAAAATCAGCTACCCCAACCAAATATAATTAAATTATATCTTCAAGAATTTCGATAAAATAATTCTCAATATATTTTACATTAAACAGCATTGTTTAATTACAATTTCAAATACACCTTCGATGACTTGCATAAATTATATATTTGAACGAGCACATACGTAAATTCTATGTCCATATGACTCTAGAAACCATGCGCAAATAGCTAGACAGGATGAAAAATACTTAACCTGTATTCGGTAAAGAAACAACCAAAAAAATGAATTTTAGTAAACTAAAGATCACGCAAAAAGCCCAATTGACTAAGGTATTTTTAAAATGACATCGAAATAAACCTCTAATATAATATGAATTATAGAACACCTACTATGCAGATTCGCTTGTACGTGCAAATCGAAAATCGCGTGTATTTAAATGTCGAAGGTATATTATTTAACAGTCTAACAACACACAACGAAAAAGGAAAAAGATCTAGTTGGCCGTTATTGAAAGATCTAATAAATGTGTAAACTAGTCATACGAACAAAAGTAGTGAACCTATGAGATATATACCCTGTGTTTAAAAAATAACCAACAAACTAAAATACAAAATAAGGTAATTTAAATATAAGGCTTTAGGAGTACGATAGATTAGTAAATAAGCACAGCGGATACTAAAAATATACAATGGTCGAAATTGACGTATAATAAGCTGTATTGTTTCCTTTTTAGTTAATTTTTGATACGTACTTAGTCTAGAAATTTAGTAATACATTGTACTTTGTCTATATTATTTTAAAAATCTTAATTTTCGTTGGTTGCTTCCCAATATAGGTATATTCTTTTCCACATCATAAACATCTTAGGTTGTGTCATTACAGTTTCTTTCCTCGGTTAGTAATTTGCTAGGGGTCTCTGAAATATATTTATAATTAAAAGTTAGGCTGGACATGGTCTTATAAATTACCTTAGATTTATTTTGTAACATTGTACATTTTTATAGTTTATTTAAATCTCTTCTCAGTTAGTTTTGTTTTTGATGGTTAGGTCAGGTTAAAATACATAATTCTGTCAGTGGTTGCGCATGGCCCTTTAGGATCTTGTCAGCTGTATTTACACGTACACGTGTGTGTGGGTATATATGTGTGTATATAATATGCGTGATAAAATGGCGGACTAAAATATTTTATCACAAATATTTCTTTGAATTAAAATACTATATTTTGAAGCAGTTTCATAATTTAATATTGTGTCTATTTAATTTTTTGTGAATTTTCAGGTACTAATTACTATTGTTCCTTTTGAACATTTTTCCTTTGTTGTATTCGTGTAATAGCGAAATCTAGGAGTAAATTGTTCTGGACTATTTTCCCTTTAAACTTAGTAACGAATGTCTAAATATTCACTTGCATTCTATCTATTACAATTTCTATTCATTTCGTTTTCCTTTGTTTTTTCTTTTCTTCTTAATTATTCTGTAACGAAATACTCTTCTAATTAGATCCTCTTATTTAATTCTTTTCACGAAAGTGTCTACCTCTAGCTTGAATTTTCCGAAAGAATCAGCAGCTTTTACTGTTTAAGATCAAACCTCAAGATAATTGTTCTTCTTTTGTTTTGTGAAGTGGTCAGCTTCACCGTGTGTTCCTTGGAAATAAATATTGCAATTGACTTTTAAAGAGATTGAATTTTGCTCGCCCAAGCAGATTTGGTTGTTGTAAATTTGAATGAAACAATAAGGATTGTGAATCCGCCGTATTGTTTTGACGTTGTGACGAGAAATATAAAATTTCCTTGATCTTCACGTTGTGCATAAATTAGGGTTCCAGTATGAGCTATATTATTTCCTACAGAGCCTTTCGCTAACATGTGAATACTTCGTTAGAGCCAGATTTATATCAGGAGCACATGGTATATTTCCGGTTGAAGGTATATGAAAATTCCACCATCTGGTGAGCCTTTCGATATTCTGCGAACAAGGTAACTTCAAAATTTTTCCCGAAGACAGCAGTTCAATTTAACTTCTTACACCTTACTGGTTATGTAAATTGTATATATAATAAAGTAAAAGTAGCTACATTCATTTTTGTATATATATGAAAAAAGCGATGTTAATGAGAATTAATAATTATTAAATTCCCACATTACATGCAATTGTTGCTCTAATTTGTTGTATTAATTTTTGTAAATGACGAAATCACATTTTCCTAAGAATGCAGATACAACGCGTCGCGGCGCCAACCGTCCAGGTTATCCGGGCAAATGAAAAAAGTGTGAAAGCCATATATACCTGGAATGTGTAGACACCGACATTTCATAGTTTTCGCGTTTCTCATCATTTGTATATATACACGCAATATATAAATGAAAGTCGTAACTATCCCTGGATAATGTGTACTGAAGATTAGTAAAAACTATGAAATATCGGTGTCTGCACATTCCAGGTGGATATGGCTTTCACACATTTTTCATATATATATATGGTAAATTCAATCAGTTGGCGATTAAAGGTCTGGCTTTACTTCAAAGTATATATATTTAAAACAACCCTACATATTTCGGCAATGATGCCTTTATCAAGGATATAAAATATAAATGACGGTATACAAATGTCAAATAATTGAGTTGCTATGGATAAAATTATTCAAAGATACATTACAATTGAATAATAATAAATCATGCCTTAGTATTCCAAAAATAGATAGCAAGGTGTGAACATATGTGTTGTCCGCTGCTAGCAGCTTGTGTCTCTTTCTGGGTATGAAATTGTGTGTTGGTTGCTGCTGGCAGCTGCGTCTCTCTCTGGGTGTGTGGTTTTGTGTTTGTGTGAGCACGTAAGTGTAGGGTTTTGTATGTTGGCGCACTCGTACGTGTGTTTAGTGACCGGTCGCATAAATTTAGAGAGATCGGATAACCAGCCGTTGCGCAGGGCCGCCAACCCTTTCCCGGCAACTTCTTTACTTTTCCGTGTGGTACTTTTTATCCATAGCAACTCAATTATTTGACATTTGTATACTGTCATTTATATTTTATATCCTTGATAAAGGCATCATTGCCGAAACATGTAGGGTTGTTTTAAATATATATACTTTGAAGTAAAGCCAGACCTTTAATCGCCAACTGATTGAATTTACCATATCATACCAAGGTCACGAAAATATTATATATATATATATATATATATATATATATATATATATAAGTATATAGTGCGTAGTAAATTACAGAAAATGATACCCATACGTTTCCTTATACAAGCTGTCCCGGATCGTTATGTTCAAATTTTAGGAGTGTAAAGTAGACTTCATTTCAAGTAACAAAAACGCAAAACTTGCATATCCATTTTTATTTGTTTCAAAGTTACAGATCTATGAATGTGATTGTCAGATCATGAAAAAAATGTAATCCCAAAGTAAATAAAAACTGATTTTACTTAAAAAAGTTCAATGAATAATATTTTCGAAATGCCCACCTGCTTGTTGAATGCAGGTTTGTGCCCGTAAGCCAACAGAAGAAGTACTTATCCGAATTTCATACTTGTTTTGTCGGATTTGCTTGGCAGCCAGGTGAATACGATCCAACAACTCTTCTCTTGTGTTCTAAACTTGCACGTAGACTAAATTCTTAATGTACCCCCATAAATAAAACTCAAGCGGATTAAGATCGGGTGATCTAGGTGGCCATGCCACAGGACCACCTCGACCAATCCATCTTGGGTAATTGACGTTAACCCAATTTCTGCTAGCAATTTCGAAATGTGATGGTGAGCTATCCATGTGAAACCACATGTCTCGTCGAACGTTCAGTGGGACATCCTCTAGAAGACCTGGCAGTTTGTCAATAAGAAATTGAAGGTAATTGTCCGCGTTTAACCTCCCAAGAAGAACGACAGGACCAATCAACATGTCATCGATTAGGGCCGCACAAACGTTAATAGATAATTCATGTTGAAATTTAGATGGAGGTATAGCGTTGGCATTTTCTGATGACAGCCTGTGCAGGTTTCTCAGATTTATAACAACACTTCTCGTGAACGTAGATTCATCTTTCCAGAGGGCTGTTCTGCAGAAATTAAAATGAAGCCGTGACTGTCTTAATATTTAGGTAGAATAAACTAGCGAGCATAGTGGTCTGCCTCAAGCAAACCGTGTCCCCTACGATAGTGATATGGATATAAGCCCTCAAGTTTTAAAATTCACCATACTGTCTTTCGTAGCACTCCTAGTTGTCTAGTGATTCGACGTACACTGAGAGTTGGATTCCTTATAACAATAGCTACTGCTTCTTCCTCTAAGTCTGCTGGCAAATTTACTCTTCGATCGAAAAGATAATCACGCAGTCCGCATTCCCGAAATTGTCTGTGTACTTCCAGAAACGTTCTGTAATGAGGAATGCGCCTATCGGGAAACAGATGTCGGTATTCAATAACTGCTTGACGTGCACTGCCGTTATAGTAGCCATACACAAAATTCATGTCCGAATACTCTTGAGAAGAAAATCGGTAAGGCATTTTGAATAAAGAAAACGTGCCCACTCACTAATAAACTGTTGTATGAACTGAAACGTAATGTAATCCTTTATTAAAGAATGCAACGTTAACAGTCATCTGTACATTTGTTTATTGTGTGATATTCATGGTTCAGCACTTACGAAATAGTAAGAACCTTCTTTATCATAAATCAATTTTCAGTATTCTTTTTTGTAGATCTCCTAGAAATTACTGTATACACTACGACACGTGTTTATTTATTTTAGGATAACATTTTATTATGCGACGTTAACAATCACAGGCCTGTTATTAAATCGTATAACTTTTTTAAATAAAATCAGTTTGTATTGACTTTAGGATTACATTTTTTTTTCATGATCTGACAATCACATTCATAGATCTGTAACATTGAAACAAATAAAAATGGATACACAAATTTTGCGTTTTTGTTATTTGAAATGAAGTCTACTTTACACTCCTAAAATTTGAACATAACGATACGGGACACTTGTATACGATTATTGAAATATTCCATGTTACACTAGGGTCATGGACGATTCTATAATTGTTACTTCTGAATCATATTCGTAAAGTCATTTAACATTTTTTTATAAATTTAGTATTATTTTTCCAGAAAGGTATAGATCAAGGCGTTTCATAAATATAATAGTAAATTTGCATTTTGCAATTTTCTTTATTAAAACTGAAACTCTTGATCATTTAATTTTGTATTATATTTAATAGTTTATGAATATACTGTGTGTGTACAAGAATCTCGATGTGAGGTTTGTCCAAGATCTTAGATAAATTACCTACACAATCCTTAGGATAAGCCCGCTATTAAATCTACCTTTTTTTAACTAATTATTATTCGATCATTTAATACGTCAATCTTATTTTTTATTTAACTTTTATGAAATATTTTTAGATTTGTCTAAAAACTCTTATATTCTGTGCCTATAACTCAAATTAACATCATTATTCAATTATTGCCGTTAAGGAATATTTTATTGTGTACGATTTAGTTCTTTTTATACAACTACTATACTGGGTCCTTAACGCATGTCCAGTCATTGCTTTGGCATCGATGAGGTTTATATACCTATTTCGCCATAATTATCAAGTTGATCAAAGATATATTGATTTTTCTTTATTAATTAATTTTTGTGTCTTGAAAGCCTTATGTATATTTTTGCATTATTTTGGTCTTGCGGATTTTGTTTAAATATTTCAGCATTGTTCGTATATGTTTATTATTTTATTTTAATTTTTATTTATTCGTTGTTAATAAATTCACACTTGTTGTTATTATAATATCTTGCCGTTTTGTCGTTCAGTAAGTTAATCATATGTGATTATGATGCCACCTAGCGAGAAGCAGGATGGTGTCTGAAGATGCTGAAGAAACTAACAAAACAGTAATTGTAAAACACAATGTCTGGGAGCTTCTATTTACGGTGTATGCCCTTAGTCAGTGGAGACGGGTGTGGGGGACTCAATAAAAGATAGAAGGTAACGCCACTCAGTTTTGCTTACAGAAGCTCAGTCTGAAAATTGAGAAAAGGGATCGCCTGTTCTTAGGAGCATGCGCACACAAACTACTGCAAATGCACGCTATATACTTACTAAGTACTATTACCAACAAGCTGCACATGATACCTGAAAAGAAATCTCTAAAGGAAGTGCCAAATGCAAAGAAATACTAGAAGCAATTTCTACTCCACGTTCAAAAGGTACTAAAAATATATTCTTACGAAATTATATTCATTTTCTCTTACTGTATAAATATTTCTACTGTATATTCTAATGGTATTAAAATAACGTGTGTTCAATTGAAAAGTCAATCTAGGTTACTTTGAAATTTTGAAGGAATAAGACGCATATATATTAGTATGTGTTTGTTGTTCCGTAAACGAAAATCCAAATGACATTTGACAATGTCAATCACATTTGTTATTTATTTGTATGTATGAAACTGTCAAAATATACGACTTCGTAGGTTAACTAGTAAATTTTAATTTACGACATGCCTCAAAATGTTCTCAGTAAATCACATGCTACTAGATTGACTTTTCAAATGAACACATGTTATATTCATCCCAAAACCATACACTAAGAAATTACAGAAAAAACCCAGTTCGGAAAATTATTATTCTCTTAACAAATCAACAAAAAAATAAAGCTGATATAAAGATTAAATTAATTACAAAAGTTTATTCGACGTAGCTTTTCCTAAGGTACCCTTGGAATCAACTTCACAATTTATTGCAAACAAATATAGCGATAATAAGAAACGATTTTATTTTAAATTCAAAATTATATTTAAAATACGTCGACATATAACGTACTACATGCAGCTGGGCATGAAGACAAAAACGCTTGAATGCACATGCAGCAATCAAAAGTTGTTCGTAAAAGAAATATGAAAGTATAAATATGACACAAAATTTAGTATTTAATCCTTAAATTCCGAACCATTTAAACGTAGATTCCGAATGGGGGTATATTGTGGACCCCAGCCGTTTTTCATAAATAATAATAACTGCAATAGACTTAAACAAGTATTTATTTATTATTCATTACAAAAACAAGCAAAGTAAAATATTTTTCTATCATTCATTACGAAAATAAGCAAAATAAAATATTTTTCTACTGAAATATTGCAAATAATAATTTTTAAATCTAGGGCTCTTCAACGCTGCAGTTAGTGAGGCAAGATACTGCTTTTGCTTCTTTTCTGTGCTGTTCGCAAATAAATTGTTTACATTTGTCACATCTAATCCTGGACTTTTTATCTTGATTTCTGGGACATATATGGCACCTACCTCGTTTTCGTTCCAAATTCTGTTTTGTGAGCAATGTTTTAGGGATGTCAATTTCGCAATTTTTCAAGGCCTCTAAAATGTGTTTTTTTTGGCCTGGTTTTGCAGCACAAATTTTCATGTTGGCGTTCGTAAGTTGATCTCCTAGTTGCAACATAAAACATTTTCTGCGATACAGTTTGTGTTTCATCCAATCGGGATTTCTTGAAATAAATAAAATGAAAGAATTTAGGGCACAAATGTCTAAAATATTCATAAAAATTCTATAAGGCCAACGAGCTGTCCGTCTAGCACACGTGTATTCACGAATAAGTTTGTCGGCATTATCAACACCTCCTTTGCTCTTATTACAATGTTCAATCATGATTGGCTTTTTGTGCTCGTTTTGAGAAATAGAGTTATCAGAATGTTGGGTGTATAGCACGTGTACTATTCGTCCTTTCTTAGGTACATAAGCTACCATTGTGACCTCGTCACTAAATGCAAATTTTGAAAACTTTTCTGGCATACCTGGAACTTTCAGTTCGTATGGTGTATCAGGTTTAGATTTTCGAACAGTGCCGAGTAATGTTAGATTCTTACTCAGTAAAAACTTCGCAAGCTGTACAGATGTGAAAAAATTATCAGTAGTCACACCGCGCCCTGTACCATAAATTGGTTCACACAAGTCTTTTACCACACGATACCCTTGATTTACCTCAGGTTTACCTTCGGGCAATTTACCAGTATAAACTTGTAAATTATGTAAGTATGATGTTTCTACATCAGCAAGTGCCCATATCTTTATACCATACCGCGCTGGTTTTGATTTGATGTACTGCCTGAATGGGCACTTGCCTCGGAACGCGACAAGCTGTTCATCGACTGTGGTCTCTTCGTGAGGTTCAAATGACTTCTTGCAATTTTCAACAAAAAGATCCCATACCTCCCTTATTACTGCTAGCTTATAATACGCCTTTCTTTCACTTCTAGATATTTTGTCGTCGAATCTCAAATAGCGCGAAATTTGCTGAAAACGGTCTCTAGACATGGCAGCGACAAAGGATGAACGTCTAATACTTTTATCAGATGTCCACAACTCGCGAACACTTTGCTTTCTACATCGTAGAGCTCCAGATTTCAGCAAGATTCCCACAAAACAATCAAATTCAGTTTTATCTAAGCTCTTCCACTGTCTTGGCGAATTTGGATGTGCACTATTCCATGTAGCAATATCTCGTTCCGCTTCTTCATTTGTATGAGTACAAATTTGTCCTTTTATGTCGTCTGTAATAAGTAAATCAAAATAGTCTTTTAGTGTTACAGCATTCTGCACATAATCTGTGGGACCAGGTTTCGCGGTAACTATATTATGTTGGTAGCGCCGTGTAGGCGGTTTTGGTTTACTAAGCCATTTCAATCCCGACTTGGCCACAAATTCTTCACTACTTTCTGCTACATCAACTCAAGTTCACCTACTTCTTCATCACTATCTTCTTCGACTTCTTCCTCCAATTTGTCTTCTGATTCGGATACATTTTCATTTGGAACAAAATCTGTATCTTCTTCATCTACATCACTGCACTCACTCAAATCACTAGAGTCATAGAAATTTTCAGCTAATCTCTGTATCTCTGCTTGTGTATATACTCTGGATGTTCTTTTACTGCTCATTTTTCTTGAATTTTCAAACCTTATCTGAAACAAAGCAAATAATGTTATAGTCACACTGATCCCGAATGGGGGACGTCGTGGCCCACTCACATTTCTATTACATATAAGTTTTCAGGTATAAGATCCTGAACTCGTATTTAAGTAAACATAACCTCACACTATAACTGACACATACCCAGAAGCAGGGTGACCAATAGTTTTTATTAAAAAAAATATACCGAAAACATTGAAGTTGGGGTCCACAGTGTCCCTCCATTCGGAATTTAAGGGTTACTATCAATAAACGAACGGTCATTATGGCCTCTTAACTACCTAAGAAAACAGTAGGTCCCTCAATTGTTTGCTCAACTGTATTAGAGTGAAGAACAGGTACTGAAATATACAAATAGTCTTAATAATGTAAACAGAAGATTACTAAACTATATCCTTCTGCACTGGAAAGTAATAATTACCCAAAAGCCAGATTATTTATATGGCAGCTACGCTTTAGATGACAAGAACATAAAAATATAACGGCAATAATATACTGACTCCCTCTCAAAATTTAAAAATCTCCAAATATATCCTCCTACAATATAGTAAATACAGTAAGCAAACGCTTATTGACTGACAAAGTTTTAATATATACTCTCCGAGTTCTGTTATAAATAAAGTACAAAATGAAACTAGAAGACGTAAGACAGGACAAGGCAAAAGAATGAAATTCTTTGTACACGAGAACATATTTCTGCCATATTATTGTCTCTTATATGTGTCAAGAGTTACATGTTCTATTAATATAGTACCGCTTGAAGATAAACGCCAATATTTAAAGATGCACCGACACAATCTTTCGAATCTTGTAAACTTTTCTTGATTACTTTTTCTCAACAAAGCATATATATAGCGTCGTATCTTGCTAATTAATGCTTTCAACATCCGTTTCTAAATAAGACCTATATTGACATTAACTATCCGAAACTATAAATAATTTTGGATTGGTGCCGGTCCTGCACCTAAAACCATTGTCGTGTTGAATTAATTACTGCGCGGGCGGTCTATAGTCCGTATTGTAGTAATTTCTTATAGATGGGTTCCGCTTAAGGCATTAGTCTACGACGACTTTGCTTCAGAGAATGGCCTTTATTCTATTTAAACAATCTTTCGCCTCGCAAGCATTAATTGCCGAATTACTTTACTTAATTAATTGTATTTTCAGTAACAGGAATATAAAAAAAATATTTCCAGTGAATGACTTGTTATCGCGTTACAGAATATATCTAAAAATTATGCGACTAACATGAAACAACAATTAATTATATTTCATTGGTTGACTTCGCAGATATTTCTTGGTGAAACATTCTTGTAATAACTTGATTAATTATTAGAAAATAAAACACTTGGCTTAGTTTCACGACTTCTTTAATTAGATATACTAACAATTGTTTCGGCTATTAGGCCATTATCAAAGAGCTATCTAAAACTAAACTTACTCTACTTAAGGTTAACTTATATACCTGTGTTCATTATGGGTGGGAGAATGAGGGTAATTGATATTTAAAATTGCATCGATATAGGGGGTATTTATGAATTCTAATTGTGTGTTTGTGATAACTCGATTTTGTTTTTGTGCTTTTTTAATTTCAAAAATCTCTAATATATTTAACTTTTTACTTTTTACTACTTTATGAATGAGGTTACAGCTCTTTATATCGGGTAAGTGGTTCTGGTCTATACAATGTTCTGCGAATCCTGTGTGTTTAACACTATATTTTATATCTCTAATATGTTCTGTTAACCGTTTATTAATACATCTGCCACTCTGTCCGATATAAATAGCTTCACAATTCTGGCATTTTATGGAATATACTCCTGATTTATCTAAGTTATCTATTTTATCTTTAGTATTATTCAACAATGTACCTAAATTTACTTTATTTATCCACACTATGTTAATGTTGAGTTTCTTTAGTAATTTGTTTATTTTCTGTGTTATGGGAGGGATATAGGTGATTACATGCCAACTAGGTTTCTTTAATTCTTTTATTTCTGGGTATAACAATTTTTGAAGTATTTTCCTTTCTTTATGTTTTATCAACTTATCGATGATATCTGGGTTGTAACCATTATTTTTTGCTATTATTTTAATTGTGTTCATTTCATTATTAAAGGCTTCCTTATTTAATAAGGAATTAAATAAGGAAGCCTTTAATAATGAAATGAACACAATTAAAATAATAGCTAATAATTAATTCCTTATTAAATAAGGAAGCCTTTAATAATGAAATGAACACAATTAAAATAATAGCAAAAAATAATGGTTACAACCCAGATATCATCGATAAGTTGATAAAACATAAAGAAAAGAAAATACTTCAAAAATTGTTATACCCAGAAATAAAAGAATTAAAGAAACCTAGTTGGCATGTAATCACCTATATCCCTCCCATAACACAGAAAATAAACAAATTACTAAAGAAACTCAACATTAACATAGTGTGGATAAATAAAGTAAATTTAGGTACATTGTTGAATAATACTAAAGATAAAATAGATAACTTAGATAAATCAGGAGTATATTCCATAAAATGCCAGAATTGTGAAGCTATTTATATCGGACAGAGTGGCAGATGTATTAATAAACGGTTAACAGAACATATTAGAGATATAAAATATAGTGTTAAACACACAGGATTCGCAGAACATTGTATAGACCAGAACCACTTACCCGATATAAAGAGCTGTAACCTCATTCATAAAGTAGTAAAAAGTAAAAAGTTAAATATATTAGAGATTTTTGAAATTAAAAAAAGCCCAAAAACAAAATCGAGTTATCACAAACACACAATTAGAATTCATAAATACCCCCTATATCGATGCAATTTTAAATATCAATTACCCTCATTCTCCCACCCATAATGAACACAGGTATATAAGTTAACCTTAAGTAGAGTAAGTTTAGTTTTAGATAGCTCTTTGATAATGGCCTAATAGCCGAAACAATTGTTAGTATATCTAATTAAAGAAGTCGTGAAACTAAGCCAAGTGTTTTATTTTCTAATAATTAATCAAATTAATTATAGCAAGGAATTAATATTAAATCTCAATTTAATGCCGTAGTTTGTATTTATATGAATTGAGTTTATAAATATGTAAGTTTGCAATGCTTCATTTTGAACGTAACTAATTATCATATATATATATATATATAAAAATTTTTGTGAAAGTCGTATCCACCCTGGAATGTGCAGACGCCAGCGTTTCATGGGTTTACCAATCAAATACGAAGTGTATATATACACTTCGTATAGAAATGAAAGTCGTGTCTATTCCTGGATGTAGGTGCACCGATGATTGGTAAAACCATGAAACGCTGGCGTCTGCACATTCCAGGGTGGATACGACTTTCACACTTTTTTTCATTTTCCCGTACAACTCGGTCAGTTGGCGCCGCGACGCGTTGCAGCTACATTCTTAGGCAAATGTGATTTTGTCAGGTGTAGAAATTAATGCAACGAATTAGAGCGGCATTGGCAGTAATGTGAGAATTTATTGATTATTAATTCTCATTAACATTACGTTTATCACAATATATATATATATATATATAATAACTTCGTGACCTTGGTATGATATGGTAAACCTAATCAGTAGGCGATTAAAGGTTTCCGCCTTTCCAGCAAGAGTGAGGAACCATGCTACGCGGCGCTATCTCGTCGCCGCGCAATGCACACACCACTAGGACCGGTCCTGGGCGACAACCTGGCTAGGTTGCCGTTAACAGCACACACACGTTCGACGTGTGTGCTATGCCCCCGCTTCGGCGGAAAACGTTAAGATGGCATAAGTGTGACCATTGTCGACCGAGGTAGCCACTAAGAGTGTTCCCTTAGTTGCGATGAGCAACCCCGTGCAGGGTGCGCTTCGCCTGTCTGCGCCTTGCCTCGTTGGGGCGGGGGTCAGACCGTCGAGGTACTGCACGGAATTGTAAAGAAGTTGTCGGGAAAGGGTTGGCGGCCCTACGCAACGGCTGGTTATCCGTCCTCTCTAAATTCATGCGACCGATCACTAAACACACGCACGAACGCACCGACATACAAAACCCTACACTTACGCTCTCAAACAAAACCACACACCCATAGAGAGACGCAAGCTGCCAGCAACAACCAACACACAAGTTCATACCCAGAAGGAGACACAAATTGCTAGCAGCGAACAACACATATTTTCACACCTTGTTATCTATTTTTTGGAATACTAAGGCATGATTTATTATTATTACTAGAATGTATCTTTGAATAATTCAAACCATAGCAACTTAATTACTTGACATTTATATCCTGTCATTCATATTTTGTATTCTCTTGAAAAAGGCGTATACAGCCGAAACATGTAGAGTTTTTTTAAATACATATATTTTGAAGTAATATACAGACCTTTAATCGCCTACTGATTAGGTTTACCATATATATATATATATATATATATATATATATATATATATATTCACTACTATTTGGGCTATCAGTATGTTTTAATTAAAACTCAATTGTTCTAAACTCAATATTTCATCAATATTTTTTGACTCCATCAGGAGTAGCTATAAAATTGTAAAATACGCTTTACTCTTACACTAATATATTTACAAAAGAAAACTTACATCTGGAGTTAGGCGTTGGCGGTCTTATTAAATAATTCACACATAATTGTCACTAGCAACTCACAAATAACACATGGACATTACATATTTAAAACAACTATAAAATTTTAACATGATTTTTTTTTTTTTTCTTTATAATATGTAAGTGACAAAACAATTCTCTCTTTATTTTTACGTTGAGTCCTAAAAAATAGGGTGGTAAGAAAAAAAGGTCTATATATAAAATATATCTATATACATTATGCTATAGTAACTAAAATCAATTCCCTGGTTACAGTGTTTAGCACACGACATTAAAAATATTTAAATCGACTATTTATTATGTTTAATAAATTTGAATAAATTACACTTAAACTATTGGTGTCCGTTTTAAAATTCAACGTGCTTTTTTCGCACCTTGAATTTTAAAATGGAGCCTAACATAAAATCGAATTAAACTTCATCAAGATATACTCGAGCAAACTGCAACACTGAACTGTTCTATACAAAGCCATTTGTGTTATGAATAAATACAGCTTCAAGATAAGAATGTCTGTGGAATAAAAACTCTGAAAAAAATCTCGGTGATTAATAGAGTGAAATGCCTACAATGAAACTAGTATCCATGACACGATTATAGCTGGAAAACCAGAAATAAAGAATAGGAAATTGCAATCATTTTATTTTTATAGACACAATAGGAATATATTAAAGATTTTTATGAATCTTTCCATCGCACACTTTGTGTGTAAACCTATTGATTTAAAATTTTAGTTAACATCTTCGTGTTATATTATTCTTTTTTTATTTATTAAAATATCCTGTACATACACATTACTACATTACTACTCTAATAGACGAATATACCAGCAACCTGCCTTTTTCGGATACATTGCTGGTAATACAAGGATTATAAATTCGTACTTCATTCAATTATCAGATTTGATTAGTTGTATTTAAAACATTTTAACTACCTAATCAATATCGCGTGTTCTAAAAAAAACTTCCTTGATATAGCTGTGAAGTCAAACGATATGTCTGAAATTAATTCAAGGAATCGGTCATCTGTTATGGCATTATAATTAGCTGTCACTTAGTTTAGTTTCTGTTATTTTGTTTTAGCTATTTGTTTACCTCAAATATTAATTTATAGTTTAAAAAATATTTTATTCTTAAAATGAACATTAATTGTTAATATTGGTCGCTAACAATTCGATTTTCTTAAAAATACAAAATTATTATCATCGAATCGTACTTTCGAAATATTTAGAGAGTTGATGGGATTTTATCTTATTCAATTGATGAATGTTGATAAATTTCGAATTAAATACACGGAAGTTGCTGCCTAATACGATCAGTCCCGTAAAACTCCATATTTTCTTTGTTTCGTGAGACAAGGAGTGTTATTAGAAAAGAACGTAATGAACTACCTAAAAAAAGCACAGTGGAAGCAATTGAAAATATACTCTAAACAACTGATAATGAACCAAAAATTTAGCACAGCATACTGAATTTTCCAATGCATCTGTGAAAATCTGCATACTTTGGACAATTATGATATTTTATCGAGAACTTTTTTCTCAGATGAATTTATTTCATGTTTCCAGATAGATTAATTCCTATATATATATGTGGTAACGAAAATCTTCATATCTTTGTTGAATCACCATTACATAATAAAAAGTTGGAGTTGGCAGCTATGTCGAGAAGACTGTTAATTGGACCCATATTATTTCCAAGTAAAATGAACATTAAATGTTATTAGAATACAATGAATATTATATTTATTTTATGAAATATTAATGCCGAGAGATATCGCGAAGAAATTTTGGTGCCGTTTATAAATGCCTGATGAAAAATTTCAAATAGTGTATTTCCAACAAGATGATCATTCACCTCATTGTACATGTGAAACATTTGACAGGATTTCTGAATATTTTAATGAATAATATTAAGTATAAATATACCTTAATTACTGACGCGCAAGATCATGCGATTTAATACCTGCGATTTCAATTTGTAATATAATCTTAAGAATACCATTTTCAAATACTCTCAAAATTTAGAAAACAAAACTAATATTTTAATTTACATAATTCTTTGCTAATTTATTACGTGTATAAATAAAAGTGAAAAATACTTGACAATAGTTTTTATAATCGAGATAAGACATACTTGAAAATTTTATAACTAATTCTGAGTCATTTTTTTTTTTAACGCAGGAGATGATTTCCGTGTGCTTGAAATACTCCTACCAATAACTAAAAGTGTGTAAATACCATTTTTAAGTCAATCTGATTTTTTGTAGCTGGTAACAGTTTCGACGAAGTTTTTAACCTCTCTATTTCATTAGGAAGCTGTTTTCTTTGTGTCTAGATGTTTAAAGAAATAATCGATTGGCCATAAGCCAGGTGAATATGATGAATGCTACAAAATATCATAATATAAATCGTATTCTGATGCAGCTTCTTGTGAAGTGAGAGGTTCCATTTTATCGTGTACAGAATAGATACGAGTAGGTGCCTTTTAGTAAATGCTGGTGCATTCCAATTACCGTGTTTTCATTGAGTATATTAGCAATATCTAATTGCTATTATGCTTTTACCATAATATAGAAAGAATCTATCATGTATACTCCATGTACTCAAACAAACTTTTATTAGAATTTGTCATTGGTGTTTTAGAGTTTTATATTCGTTTAACCATTCAGATGTTTTACAATTGACGTACATTTATTTTTCAGCTCATGTGGCAACATTTAAAATTTTCTTATAGTACGAAGATATTACACTGCTGTCATATAGTTAATAGTGAATTTGTTTAAAGTTTTGTCGGGGTATAACTTGGATTATCTGTCTAAAATTTTCAAAACTGTTGTCAATAAAGATTTCCAATCTACCCCGAGATCAACCTTGAATGACTCATTATTTCTACAAAACTTCTCGTGTCAGTTTTCACGTACGGCAAACTGTCTATATTGCGAATTGTAATCGCTGAACTGTGAAGTGTGACAACAATTACTGGAACGCATCTTTAAAAACATATGTGAAGCAATAATTTAGAAAGTACTACTCCTTTCAAAGGGCTTTTATCTCTATTTATAGATTTATATGGGGCTTCCAATACAGGAAGTTGATCTGGAAAATATTTTTCGAAGTAGGTTTGAGCAGCTGTATTGTAGTCTATTTAATATTAGTTATTTTAGAAAATTTTCACCTTTCCAATGCATCTGTTAATTTCAGAAAGACCATAACTAACAGGAAATCAGATCGGGTGATAAATAGAGAGTATAATTTAATTATAGGTGATCTTTTTTTTGCTAGAGTCTTCTACAGTAGTGTGACATATTGTTATTGTGAAAATCTGTGGCGTATTATCTAGCCTTCATTACTAATGTTGGTCCAAAATAGGAATGTGTCATCGCCTTTCTTGTAAAAATCATAGAGCTTCATCCAGTTTTGAATATTAAACTTTATTAAGGCTTTGTCAATTTCCTGGGTTTTATTTAAAAAACAAATTGTGGATAAATCAATACCATACCCGTTAGATAATTTTTGATGTGATTCTCCTGTATACAAGCGCTGCAATACCTCTTTTTTTTCTTTAATAGTCAACGTTGGATGCTTTTCCTTAACGTGGATGACATATCTCCATAATAATTATAAATTTGAGTATATAATTCGCTAAAGTTTCACACGTACTAATATTGTACTAGGAATGAAGTTGTTTTCGGTTAGACAATAATAAAAATGAGGAATTCTATTTACGTTATCGCATCGAGCTTGCCGGATTGCTAGAGGCACCAAACTTGCGAGGAGCCGGATTACCATTACCCGACTGTATAATTTTTTATCACACACACCGTAGAATATTACACACTAATTATGCACACATTTTATTAGACGATTACCCTACTACTAACGTTTACTTCAAGTAAAAACAGCGGAATAGCTTTATGTATATACTAAATATTAGCTTTCAATGAATTTGTTTATTTACGTTTAACGATATTTAGAAAATTTTTCAAATAAAATGAAGTCTACCATTAAATAAACAAACGAACATTACAACATTACATGGAAATTTTATTTTGATTATTAATTTCTGTGTAAAGGTTTGACATCCTTTATAAAATGAAAATGCATAGCAAAATTATAATACGAGGATTGTTCGGGTAAACTACGTGGCCTAACTCAAAGATGGCGCGAATTCGCAGGAATCTTCTTTACCATTCTGTAGAATCATCCCTTAATAGGTTAAATAAAATATAGGTTAAATATGACAGTATAGAGCGATCTGCCAATTAGTCTGTTTTTGACAGTACGCCAAAGTGAACATCTCGTGTGATTTTGTAATAATGGAAAAAACTGAGTTGAGAGCAGTGACAAAGTACTCTCATTTGAAAAGCTTGACACCAACCGAAATCAAAGCAGTGCTGGATTCAACACTATTAGAATCCGGTCCTTCGTTTTTAATGGTTGGTCGTTCAAACTGTGTTGCCGAATTTAAGCGTGGTTCTATGAGCACAAATGATGAACCTCGTAGTGGACGTCCAAAAACTGTTACTATTCCGGATATGTTTGAAAAATTCCATCGTATCGTCTTGGATGACTGTCGAGTAAAAGTGCTCGAAATAGCAAACATTGCAGGTATCTCAAATGACAGTGTGCACAGAATTTTAACTGAGAATTGGAATTGGAAAAAATACTCTGTGCGTTTGGTGCCGCGGTTATTCACACCTGAGCAAAAAATAAATCGTTTCAGTGTTTCTCGCGACCTCTTGGCAAGTTTTAGCCGCAATAAAAAGGACTTGGTACGATGTTTTCATACTGTCGATGAAGTCTGGGTCCATCATTACACTCCCGCACCAAAGAACAATGAAAAAAAATTAACAAAAAAGGTTCTCCGCCACCAAAGAAGATAAAATCTGTTTCGTCAGTAGGAAAAGTTAAGGCAACTGCTTTTTGGGATTCTCATGGAATTATTTTGGTCGACTACTTAGAAAAGGGGAAAACAATAAAGCGACAAAATGAAAGAGAAACGCTACTTTTGGCAAAGAAGAAAGTACTTTTCCAGAAGGAGAACGCATCTGCCCATAAGTCTGCGACTTCAATGGCAAAAATTCGTGAATTTGGATTTGAATTAGTACCTCATTCGCTCTATTCCACAGATTTGGCTCCCAACGATTATCATCTCTTTCCAAACCTGATTTTTGTCTAAGTCCGAGGTAATCGCTGCTGTAAATAGCTATTTCGAGGACTTGGGTTCGTCGCCATACAATTAAGGCATTACTAATTTGGACTATATGGAAAAATAAAATGTTTTTTGTAAAAAAAACTTGCATTTTCTTTGTTAGGCCACGTAGTTTCCGAACTACCCTCGTATATCTGTTGAACAAAAGCATTTTGGATAATATGAAAAACTAGCTTGACCTGGCTAACTTCGTACCGTCCAAGAGTCAATAAATGTCGTGTTAACTTTAATTTAACTTTATTTTAATATATAAAGAAAATAAAAATTCAATAAACGTACAACAATCAAGTATTTTAATGGCGTGTCAGCAAGACATTTGCTTTGCTGAAGCTATGTATTTTGCTGCATGGGTTGCACTCGGGTTGATTCTCTTCAGTGAAGGATCTTTTGATATACGACATTTTTCGTTTTGCTATCAGGCGCAAGAACAAATAAAGCGGGTAGTTTACCGACACGTTAACATGCCACGTACAACACGCATTTTCTAGATTCAGACCACCCTCAAGGATTGACCTTGTAATTTGTTAATCGTCATGGCGAATGCAAGACGAATCGGAAATTGAATTCGTTTAAACTCAAAGGGCTTATCGGTTAGGAACATCGGAATCGTCGGAATGAGAACTTCCTCACCTTTGAATTTTCCTTTGAGTATCGTCGCGTGAATCACATTTATCATCAGTTTTCTTATCACCAAACGCTTTTCATTGCATAGTTTTGGTTGGTTTAGATTTCGAAGCATGATGACTAGCCAACCTACAGTTGTAAATTGTGCGGTGGTAAGCCAGGCGGAGACAAATCCAACAATTCAGAGATCATTAAAATCGGTCCAGCCGTTCTTGAGTTATAAATGGTGTTACTAACCCACTTTGTTTTATGTACTAAGATATTATTTGTATGATAATCGCTATACCGACACTCATACACGTGCTTCGTTTTGTTATAGACTCGCCAGTACCTGCTGCTGGCATAAACAAAATTCGCAATAAAAACTTCTTTATTACATATATATATTTATTACTCATAAAAGATATTATGGAAAAATACTCAGCGTCGTTGATCCATCGATGTCTGCATGCCTGGATAACAATTTTCACACAAATATGTCTTCAGTCGATTTTTAATATATTTTATATTATTCATAATGTTTTTATTTTATACAAATGGTGAGGTTTTAGCCACTTAAATACCGCGATATCATAAAGTTTCTGGGTCAACGATGGCCATGGGGTGAAAAACGTCTGTCTTAATTTATATCATCCTTTTGAGAAAAATCTGATAAAATTTTCAGGTTAAGTGTCATGCTGACGTTAAAATTTGTCAATATATTAATCTTAATGTCAGTATGACACATAACCTGAAAATTTTATCAGATTTTTCTCAAAAGGATGATATAAATTAAGACAGACTTTTTCACCCCATGGCCACCGTTGACCCAGAAACTTTATGATATCGCGGTATGTCCAAATTCTTATTGTTATATACGCTGTCGGAGCTTATCAACTTATAGTTGACACACGTTAATGCAGTGTCTGTCTGCTACGACTGTGATCGCGTGATGGAAATCACTTGCTTGTTATGAGGATGGCGTTGATTGGTTGGCGTTCGTCATGTTGAAGTTAGTCAATCATCGGCGCTGAATTTTCTTCAACGGTATCTTTCAGGACTTTACTATATGCAATAAAGGATTTGATGTAGCAAATTTTGTGTATCCCAGCATCACGTACTAACGAGTCTATAGTAAAACGAAGTGCATGTCTGCATGTCTGGATAGCAATTGTCGCAATAATACGTACTTGTTTTAGGTATGTTCTCCATACCGGATTTTTAATAATATTTTTAAGATTATTAAAATTCTTTCTGTTTTTATCCACAAGAGCATGTTGTCAAATTGTTTTTATTCGTTGAATATATTCAGATTATGTAATGATAACAACTTCGATTAAGGAATAGGTATTTAAAAGAATTAATAAACCGCACTGTATTTGAATGTCCTTTATAATAATAAAATAGAACATTTTGGACGAAACGCCAATAACTTAAATGACAGAATAAGTTTGAAATCCGACCAGAAAGTAATATTATTCCGAAGCAAATCAACAGTTATTTTTCTGCTGAGTATTGAACACTAAAACTGCCAGAGCATTAGAATATACGGCACATTGGGGCTTGAAAAAGTCATCTCTCTACTAACACCATCGACACTTTCCACTTACTACAAGAGCTTCTCGAATTGCACATATGGTGCAAGATAAGCGCATTGACGAAGGGGATTCAGCAAAAGTGTATATGTAAGTGATGCTTTTGTTTTGCTACGTTAGGATTTCTTCCTGTATTCGGTAATATTATACTTAAAAATTGACATAATGGAGTAATAATAGAAGTAATTTAAAGAACGTTTATAAGTAGTTTTATTCAATAGAAGTTGCTTCCGCAATTGCGTTACCGTTAAAGAAAATTGACTTTCAAAAATTTAAATATAATCGTATCCACTTATTTTAACTCCTTAACGACCAGCTTGTGCAAATTGTAATCTTTCCGGGAAATATTAAGCATATGTTATTATGCAGTTGCTGTATAGTTCAGGATCTTCCCACGGAATGATGTTACATGGCCTTTTATATTTGTGTAGTATTAGGTAGGTGACAACAGTGTAAATATTAGAACACTAATTATATTTCTTTGAATCAAAGAAGTTTATTGGATGGTTTAGACGAACAATGCAATGTTATTTCAAGAACGAATCATCAACGATACATTTTGAAATAAGAAGATTTATTATTTAATGGATCCTAAATTGGAAAGAACTAAACATATATAAGAATATAAGCAAACTCCAAATTTTATTTTAGCTAGAAACTATGGAATCAGGAACCCAATTTATAAGCAAATACGTAATCTACGTAATAGTACTCAGCATATCAATGAAGCAATTGATGAAGGTTCACTATTTTTGACTCAATTGTATTACGTTGGTTTTAGTCTTAGGCTTTTTAGAGAACTGGCTACTTTCTTTTACCATGGTCTTATATTAAAAAACTTTGCAGCTCCTTTCCTAGTACTGTAACGTTCTACCCACTGTTTTTTGTTGTTCAACATATTTACAAATAATCTCTTTAGTTATTCGACAGTCACGCAATTGCTTTCATAGATGGCCTGAAAATCTACTGTAGTACTTAGAAATTTATAGAAATATTAACAAATATGTGGTTGTGTATTCTATTAAATCCTATTCTGATATCATCTACAATTACAATCCACAAGAAATTTCAATAGTGATTTAGGTAGTACAATCGTAATATCATTCGACGTTTCGGTGTCTTTCCGCCAGCTTATCAGGATCTGGTTTCAGACTAAAACTATTCGTTGTCGTGCTTCCTTATATATGACCTTGGTTCACTAGTGTGTGACCATCTTGCTCTATTGGTCGTGCTACTAGGCTCTTCCGGTGCTGCTGAGTCTATAACCGTTCTTGTGGTTGAAGTTGTTTTTCTATTTCGATAGCTTCTCTAATTAATAACTAATCGTTGGTAATTCTTCGCAGTAGCAAATACTTCTGTTTCTTAAAAATTCACTTTGTGTCCGTCCGGTCTCGTGTACATGTTCTGCAACCGCCGATTGACCAGTTCTTTTGCTTCGTGTGTCACTGGATGTTCCTTAACTCTTTGTGCAATCGATGGTCCTATTTGTCCGATGTAGTTCTTCCCGCACTCGCATATTAGCCTTCTCCCTTAGTTCGTGGTAATTTATCTTTAGTTCCAGAAAAATTGTATTGGATGGCGGTAGTAACACCAAAACATACTTTTCCATTCTTCTTAGTTATGATCCTTCCTATTTTCTCGGTGAGGGATGTAAGGTAGACGGGCAAATCTTCTGGCTGTTACCGTTCTGGGTTTTCTTCGAACTCTTCTCGTGTTCTGTTCGACTTTGGTTACAATGTGCACGAAACATCATTAGTGATTTAGATGTTCTATTTTATTCTGAAGTTAGGTTTTCTACTCCTATCGATATTAGTTTTAAAGATGCTATTAATGCATCATATCGCAATTTTAAAAACATAGATACGGCCAAAATTTAATTTGATGCATTTGTTCGCAGTAAACTAGATTGCTTCGGTTATGTAATTTCCTTATTATCTTTGCAAAGGAAGCCAAGTACTTGGCTTCTTTGGGAGGGGGGGTTGATTAAAGGTTTACGTAGAAATCTGACATTGTAAAACTACTAATAAAACAACCTTGGGCCTTGGGCCAGTGTTGGCGAACATGTGGGAGAAACTGGCGGTCACGAAATGAGTCCATGGCTATATACAAGGATAATTAGACTCATAATAACAATTTCTACCGCGACGCTTTGATGTTATATTAAATCTACCACTACTGTATATCCATATACTACAAGAAACAAGATCAGTAGCCTACAATCAAATGGAAGGCAAATATCTATAAGTTAACTCCACAGCACCGACGATAATAAGTTCGTTGAAGGCTTTGAGGCAGGTCTCATTACAGAGCAATAAAATAATACCATGGTTTAAAAACTTAACTTTAACATAAAATATAAAATAGTTATATAGTCATACCAGATAGGGGGAAGGTAACTCGTCTAGGCGGAATTTATTTGGTACAATGACGATCCTAAAATAGAAAAGCGAGGAGCGGAAATATATGGGATCAAATGAAGAACAATGACCAAAGTGAGCCTAAGCATAGATATTGAAGTAGTCGCATTGCATCATTGCGCTGGAGATATTAAAAGACAAGGTAGAATGAATTGCACCATGGCCATTGTCGCCCACAGCTAAGCTATCGGAAAAAAGGCACAGGATTCCATGCAAGTTAAATTGAAACTTATATTGGGATTGCGTATATGCTATAAACGAGCTCAGTAATCATAAGTAAGTGACATTAGTTTAGGCCTCAGAGTACGAAGGGCAAAGATCTAATGAGAAGGTGGATAAATTGGCAAGACTGGGCTAGTTTATAAGCTTCATAGGACCAGAGCCTTTCTTTGAAATTGTAAAAAGAAATATTGAAGCACCTATGAAAAAGTGGGCTGAAAATAGATCTAGGAAAAAGTGGAAGAACTCCCCAGGTCAAAGACAGGCAAAATAGTTCTTTAGAAAATATTCGCCTAACCGAGTGAGAGAGTGAGTAAAGACAGAAAGTCTGTTAAGATGATATTTGACCTGTTAACGGGTCATTGCAAGCTCAACAAACATATGAATAATATGAGCTTCACAAAAGAAACCGTATGTACTCGTAGATTGAGGTTCTCATCAATATAATAAAACGGAACTTTATTTAAAAGCACCGCTTTCGAAGTTGTTAAGCTTAAGTTTGAGACCAGAACTAGAGGAAGTAGTCTAACTAGAAATGAAAATCACAATAGGTTCAGAAGGGTCGCTATGGGATAGGCTCGGTGGCCACTGATATTACTTGAACGAGTTCAGAGTAATTTTAACATGTCATACAAATCTAGTGATTACATAATAGTCATAATTTCATATGAATTAGCGCTAGAAACGACCGTCAATGCATTAATTTTTTGGGAATTTTCTTGTGTTGAGAAATAAAATATGTACGTCTCCTATCATAGCTCAGTTACATCTTTTTTTGAAGTTTCTGCATATATCGAACTTATTTTTTTTTTATTCTGACGGACATACTTAAAGATTCACTTTCAAAAATGGCCAGGAATTGGAATAAGCATCTAGTTGATCCATTCTACTAACGAATATCTTTCATATTGTTGCTTATTTTAGTATATTATTACTTTGTATTAATGTGTAATTAATTAATAGCATCTGGTACTTGATTTAGTTTATTTATAACGCATCACCACATTTTAATCTGTTCTTTAAATAGCTTTAACCGTTTTTTTAAGCTTTAAATAAACTGTTGCACATAAGTATTATCATTATCCCGATTTTTCTCCCACTTCCTCAGGTTATTGCCGGGATAGAACCGGGTCATTACGACGGAGGATATAAATAGTCTAAAATATCTGTAAGTACATCGCGCAGTTGTTGAATAGCACTATTCATTCGGTTAACTGCACATCTATTTTTAGTGTGCGGTTAACCGAATTCGCGTGATGTACTTACATATGTTGTAGACTATTTATATCGTCCATCGTAATGACGTCATTTCAGCCCGATGTGTCCGGTCTCTATGCCGGGAACATTTCATTCACATTAGTCACATTACGTATCTATGAATATGAGCTCTGCTGTAAACCAATGTTTTGTTGAAATACCTGTTACAGACATCACAATACAGATATAATTACTTACTCTTTCTTAATTCTAAAACTCTTTTAGTTCTATAACAAGTGGTTGTATGATTTGAATTCTTTCTAGTTCTTTTTGAGTAACCTTTTATCGTCTGGCATTGATATATCTTTCTTTTTCTTGTTGACAAGATATCTGTAAGGGTTTTTTTTGTCTCAAATTCTACGATATTTTGGTTGACCATATCTTTATAGTTGTTCAAGGGATGTTAAGATCTTTTTTTTATTATATTGCAGGTTTCTATTATTATTCTCTGCATTTCGATTTAATTCTTGATAGTTTCACACGATAATCGTTCTTATTAAATTAAGATTTCCGTTAACTAAGGTTAGTTTTTTTCATTAACATTGAATTAAGTTGTGTAATGCTTTCGTATAATTCCCTGGTGTAAGGAATTTTAAGTCTTCATTTTTGTAATTTGCAGGTAACAATAATACAGATCAGAATTCATTTAATTCGTTTGATATTGGTTGGTTTCTGTTTGCCATCTTGACACGTTGATGATCGCTTGTCATATCAAAAACATCTTTGACAGTTAAATAACTTTCAGCAATAGGTTAATTAAATAAGTGGTTATAATTTTTTAGATTATTTTAACTATATTCACGAATCTTTTTTGCGATAGAAAGAGTGAGATTTCTTAATAGCAACAAAGATGAGTGCTGGATCTTGTTAAAATTATTATAAAAAAAATAATCACCGCGAATGTAGTTCTGCGTGATTATTTTTAAACTATGTTGCAAAATGTGAAACAAGTATGTAAGTATCTTTATTAGTTGCCCAATCGTAATGAGAAAAAATTTCAAATCGACCAATAGCATCAAAATTGCACTGACTGTTAATAGCAAATAGTCAGTGTAATTTTGATGCTATAGGTCGATTTGAAATTTTTTGTCAATAAAATTGGGTGACTGGACTGTTTAAAAAATAATATAATTAGTAGTGATATAACAACATTTGACCGAATGCAAGTTAAGTTTCACGAGTTACCTTTTCAGTTTAACTTGCATATGTTCAAATTGATTAAAAATTATCGATTCATTTTTATTGCACGAATTATATTTAACAGAAAATTTCATGAACCAATTAAATCGTGTAGTTTTTGTCGCAATGACAATTAACAATAACTCATTTGGAGTTACAAAGGAGAATTGTTAATTTATCAATAATTTTACAAAAACTGTTCATTTTATATGTACTGTCACATTTCACGCAATGCCGTAATTTGGAAACGCTTTAGTTTCCGAAATTAATCAGGAAATAGAGAAGTTAACTGCGGTAAATATGAAAAAATCAAAATCTTCTATTTGGAAATAATTTCAAGAATTTTGTGTTCAAAGAAATTATGTACTGAGTAAACGACCCTATTTTTAAAAACTGGGCCAGCAATATGCCCAAAAAGATGGATCATTCTACAAAGAAACTGTTGTAAAAATGATGTGGAACGTTGGGGCCAAACTTTTCCAAGAAAAATATAATCAAGTTTTTGGTGTCACAGTAGATCCATTTAATGACATAAAATTTAAATCTGCAAAAGATGCAAGAGACGCTACACGAAAATCACTGCAAATGACACCGGATAAACGAAAAACAAGTTCTAGCGCGTTTACTTATGAAGAATTCCTGAAAATTGTACAATTATTTGATGAAAACACTCCAGACGGTCTCCAAAAAAAATTCTTCCTTATTATATCTTATGAAGTAGTGTTTCGAGGGGGCGAAGCTGTTAAATATTTACTGGATTTCTTTCAATAAGAGAAAGTCTCGCAACAGTACAAAAACAAACAGAATTGAATATAATCCGTTGTTTATTAAAACTCGGCAAGGAGGAAGTACGATGTTGTCAGACAGCTTAATGGTTAATCACAAAGGCAAATGAAACTATTTGCCCTGTACGGTAAGTTAAAATGTTTTTTTTTTGTTGTATATTAATTATTTTGTTGAAGATTATACAAAAAACTGTTAACAAGGCGCCAACGTCAGAACAAATCATCTATTTCATACACCAAATCTAGAATGGAAAAATAAACGCAATTGGTAAAAAATATACCATTTGTGAGAAATGAAATGGCCAAATGGACTAAAATGTCAGCAAAAAAAGCAGGTTTGGATGGCAAATCTAAATTTACAAATCATTCACACCGAGCAACTACTGCAAGTCACCTGGCAAAAGTAGGTGTAAACGAAATGTAGGTAACAAAAATAACAGGACATGGTAATGTGAATTCAATTAAACCTTACTTGCAATTCGATAGAGAATCCCACGAGGAACTCATTCAGATACTCAGAAGTAATGAAGTAAAACTATGTAGTTTTCCTTCAAGTTCTACAACTAATGTTCATTCATCAGAACAAAAATAAACGTTGACTGGCTCAATTATTAATATAATAATTGGGTTTTTAATTGTCGGAATTTTAATAATTATATGTATTAATGTATTTTTAATTTTTGCATTAAACATTAAAAACTACGTTTGCATTAATTTTTTATTGGCTGTTCCAACAATAAAAAAAAATGTCATCGTATTGATGGGTTATCAAATTTGACAGATGAATGCAATTTTCACTATTATCGGACGTTTAATACTGACGTTTGTCAAATTTTGGAAATTTCTTTTCTTTGTATTTGCCGCACTGGGTATTATAGTTATTGTGAATTGGTGTCTAACATCTTTTGTCATGGCCGTGTGTACGTTTTCCGTTAGCTTTTATTATTTACATTTTTTACTTGGAACGCAGCGCAACCTATCCCATTTTCTTAAATAATTGTATTTAGCAAATTTTGGCAATAAACAATTCGAAAAGTAAGGGTATTATATTTGATTTCATGAATTTTAGTATTTACGTCGAAAGTGATTACCGCAAACGACGCTAATGTTAATTGCTGCGGTCAAAATAAAGAGCAGTAGTGATTACTTAAACAAACTTAAATAAAATTTGATACATGCTGTTAGTTTTAGTATTGAACGGACACCCGTTATTTAATCTTACCAATTTCTGATATAAAATGTATTTTTATATTAGTATTTGCATTACCTACGCTGGTAATGGGCACGTCCTCATAATTAATATGTTTCTTAGCCATTTTTTAATATAGTAAAAATATATAACGAGAATCTAAAAAGAATATTTAAAATATTTCGCATAAATTATTCGTAAAAATTAAGTAAGCGGTAATTAATATGTATTTCCATAGCGATGGAAGTTTGTTACAAATAAAAATCAAAAAGACAGGTTACTTTGTGTCTTTTATTCGATTATTCGTTTTAAAATGGATACAAATGAGATATCGCAAGATATTTACTGTATTATCAAGTAGTTAGTTAATGAAGTAATGTTGTTATTATTATTAAATTAAATAATTTCATGAAAGCTGAATAAATTTTTTAACATTTTGAACATGTTTTTTATTTTGTCTAAATTGCAGTTCTGGTATCAGCTGATATTGATTTACTAATAGTTGTAGCTATATATGTCATTCATGTTAATATAAATTATTTTAAAATATAAATATAAAACAAAACTATAAATCTCGTAAAGTGAATGACCAGCCAAGCCAATTTTTCATCGCTGTCAAATTACATTTTATCAATCATTTATAGTCACTTGGCATATTTAACGTGAAGAAATCTCACAATAATAACTTAGGAGGATTAAAGAAAAACAGATTATGACCTCTGCTATTGAATTTGAATAATAAGAGTCTTCAAAGGATTACATAGTACAAGTTGAAACGAGGTATTACGTACAACATTATACTTACGTTTATTTAATTTTAAAGTTTCATATGTGGGTTTTCAACTCTCTTTATTGATATTATCTAATTACGGATGATGTAAATTATATTACATTCTCAAGATTCCGTTTTATAAACTACGCTTGAGAGCATTTTACTATGAAATACATTTGTTTGCTCGCTAAATCAAACAGAATTGCATTTAGGGAAGCCCCACTTCAGGTTTCATTATAATTCCCGAAACAGATTAAGAGAATGTTTAATTACACTAAGCGCATCTCTCTGCTAAAAAGTTTCTAGAAAGGGTGTAATTAAATATTTGGCATACCTTGATTTGCTGCAAGAATTATTCGCGTACTCCTTTTCCTTGATGATGAATATTCTCATAACAAACGGTAAATACTTAATACATGACATCGACTTTTGCTGTAAGGATTACACATGTCTCTATTATCTATACTTGCATTATGTAAGCAGTAAGTATATTATACCCTTTGAAATTAAAAAAAATATATAATTTGGAAAAAGCATGGAACGTATTTCATTTAATTCTATTAATATCGCAGGCCTGCATAAAATTTGTGATGACGTGATTTTTGTTTGTTAAGCTCAGGTTTTATATAGCAATAACTAATTAAAATACAGTTGGTCTCTACCACCAACAGATTTTTTTTTGCACAAAAGAAAAAGAAAAAAATAAAAAAATATAATAGGCGTTTTAATAAATTTTAAAATGAATGTACTACTTCAAATTCTAGGTATTAACCCAAAAATGATTTTCTGTTGTGGTTTTAAAGAAATTTGATAAATAGGCTCTCATTACCTGATGTAAATCTTTTATTACATGTATTAATTTTGGACAAGATTTCCGGGAATTTCTACCTGCTAAATTCTATTTATTATGCTTTCACTTTATTAGTACTGCGAAGAAGGATTTCAAGTTTATCACTCCAAACAAAATGTATATTTTAATGTCATTTACTTCATTATAGCTCTGAGTGTCGATCAGTAAACAAGTAAAATTAATTTGCCTTTAGTGTTGTGCGTGGTATTTGATAAATAAACATTGCTTAAAAATATATCTAGCCGGTGTTGCAAAAACAAACCTGTTACTATATCTGTTACATTTGTGGATATTTCGTCTTGAAAAATTTAAAAGACCAATTGGTGAATTGGTGAAAAATGCATATTATGCTTATTTCAAAATCAAATTAGGAGATCAAGATAAAGATTGGGCACCGCACGTTGTTTGTAAGGTATGTGAAGAAGGTACATTCAACCAAAGGGAATAGAAAAAGCCTTCCTTTTGGAATACCGATGGTTTGCAGAGAACCGCAAAATCATCATGGAGATTGCTACTTTTGTCTTTGTGATATTAAGGGGCATAATAGAAAAACTTTGAAACATATTTTGTACCCAAACAATATTAAATCAGCTATCAGACCAGTTCCTCACAGTGATCATGTGCCTATACCTATACCCCCCAAGTAAGTACTACAAGAAGATATTGAAACCTCTTCAAAACTTCCGGCTCCGTACAGATGGATAGCGATTTTGAACCATCAACCTCAGGTCAAAACCAACCTCAGCTATTTTCACAAGCCGAACTGAATGATTTAGTAAGAGATTTGGGACTTTCAAAAGATCTTTCTGAAGTACTGGGGTCTAGGTTGAAACAAAAAAATTTGCTTGCCCCAGAAACTACCTTCAGATCTTCCTTTAGCTGAATATGACAGAAAAACAACCAAACGAAGCTTTTCTGAAAAACGAAAACGTTTTTTTAAGAAGCATAAAGAATAAATAACTATTTCTAATAGTTTCTATGTGTATATTTTTCAATTTTTTTAATATAATATAAAACTAGCTTATAAATGAAATAAATCGTGTTTTTTCTATATTTTTTGATTTTACTGGTTTGAAAAATAACCTTACGTGATACAAAAAAAAATAAAAGCAGATTTGAAATCAGCGCTACCCAATTACTAGAAAACAGTTAAAAATTTTAAATCAACATTTAAAGAGTTTAAAAATGCAGGCCTGTGTAATTTGTAAATAATTTATTATTCTACAATTGCATGCCCAGCCATAACTTTGTATATTTTTAATTAATAATTCATATTTCTTTATATTGTCAAAATTTAGTGAAGTCGATTTCATTATATATGACATGGCACAAAACAAGTAAAAAGAAGCTTTAATGAAAATTATTCAAGATAACTGGTATATACACGTACTTAAAAGAGAATAATTATTATCACTGTTATCAGTATTTAATGAATATAATAATATCGTTTATGAATATTAGTAAAGAAAATAATGTGACATGTAGATTAAAACAAATTATTAATATATGAAAGCATGAGAGTAGCACTTTGATATAAGAAATATACACGACGTAGCCGTCATATCCAAATTTTGTACAAAAATTTAAAATAATATTGCATCTGCAGATGACCATGCGTTTGCTTCTGCCACTGCTTCGAATTGCGTAGATTGCTCATGACATTTTTCCTTGAAAGTTTGGCGGCTTGATTCTGATCTTTGAGATAGCCACAGCTTCATCTTTTATTTCGATGGGCCGAAGCATAACTTCGCTGTTGACTTGCTTGCGATCGGAATGACTCATAATAATAGGTACTTTTATCTGAGGCATGAAGTCTAGAATATTCTCCAATTTTCGCCTCCAATCAATAAAATTTCTTCTTTTAATGCCAGTTTTCTACAAGTCGCTGTTCTAGAATTTACTCCAAAGCCCTGGAATTTTCAGAATTTTCCTGTTCCATTTGTTCTAGAGTCGGCTCCATTTGTTCCAGACTTTTTTCGAAAGTTATAGAATTTTCCAGTCTTTTTTATTTCAAATTTTTGTCGAAAATTGTAGAAGTTTCCAGGCTCCCTTGCTCTATTTGTTTCTATTGAGTTTACGAATTTTCTGTTAATCATTGTTCCAAAGTTTTCACATTGTTTAGATTCTTCTGCTCCATTTGGTCCAGATTATTATTGAAACTTCTAGAATTTTTCAGTAGTTTTTCCCATTTGCTCTATTTATTTCATTTGAGTTTGCGAATTCTTTGTTAGTCGTTGTTCCAAAGTTTTGGAAAAAATAATTCTCTAGATCTTCGTCTTCTTTAGTCAACACATATGTAGTTGTTGGAGCATTGCTTTCCTACCGGGTTTATCCTCGTCTCTTTCTTCTAGTTCATGTTTCAGGTCAGCTACTTTTGAATTAGATAGTTTTACTTAGTAGCCGTCGCGCTATTTAAAATAAATGTCCTTTCACACTGTATGATTAACAAAACACACGGTAATTAAAAGTAACTATATTGATAAAAGACGCACTAAATAAGAACTAACAATAAATACAGTATTTGTATTCATTTATGTACACGTTTATGTTTACGATGTAGGATGTTGTCTTGCTGGAATGCGGCATTATTTAACGCTTGAAGTGAAAGGGAATATATATATTTGAGCATTTAAATGGAGATAGGCCAAAGAACAATAATGTGGTTGATATATTGCAATATTTTTTAGGATATTGTCAGTTAGCAGAAGGGAAAAATTATTAACATTTAATCTAGTTAGCAAATCATTGTTTTTTGTTAAAATAAATATATTGTTAAAATCCCGAGTTTAAAGGATTTGTTTTGGGAAATTAGCTATTCTATCAATGCATTAATGGTCTATGGTCTACCTGCCAATACAAAAACAGTTTGATTATATTTAGAAATGCGAACCAAATACGTAACAAAGATACTATATATAGTATCGAAACATTAAATTAAATATTGTATGAATTACCTGGCCGTTACTCCCAAAAATATTACTTTTATCTCGTATTATAATTACGACCAAGAAAATAAGAAATTCCTTCTAATATATAACATATACATATATATATATATATATATATATATATATGTATATATATATATATATATATATATATATATATATATATATAATATTTTCGTGACCTTGGTATGATATGGTAAACTTAATAAGTCGGCGATTAAAGGTCTGGTTTATTACTTCAAAGTATATATATTTAAAACAACCCTACATGTTTCGGCAGTGCTGACTTTGTCTCAAAGGCATCACTGCCGAAACATGTAGGGTTGTTTAAAGATTGATACTTCAATTATCGTTACAACCTTGATATAGGTAGGCAGTTTATATTTATATTCATTTAAATTTGTATATTATGAATACCTAATTTTACTGAATTACAAGAGGCACAGCAACGAAGAGATAACATTTTCTGCTTCTACAAACAGAACAATAATAATAATTTTATGTAAAACTTAATATTTTATTTTTTCCACGACTAGCCTAGAAACATATCATTATTAACACTCTTATTTTGTAATCATTATTGTGAAGCTGTTTCTCTCTATCCAGGTTAATACAGGGTTTAGAGAATTAGTGAATTACAAATGACAAATCGTGAAAGGCAACCGATAAACCCTGTAATGATACCTAGGTAAATAATTTAATAAAAATGTCATGCCAGATGATAAAATGATGTGACACATAAAGACACTAACGTCAGATTGAAATGTCAAGATCAAATTTAAATTGCTATAATAAGATTTAATGTGCTAGTAGTGAAAAAAATTGCATATAAACCGCAGTTGTGGAAAGTCTTCTAGCCCTCGCACCTTGTATAAATGAGCTCGGCCTAGAAAATTATTGTCTTCACAACCTCGGTGTATAATATACTACTATTTTATTACTTACCATCTGGTGTTTCCAAAGTATTATTTTTATTATTGTTTGACGTCGTTTCAGATTGTACCACCATTTTTTTTACATTCACATCATTACACTCTTTAAAGTTTCGCGCACCGATTATTTCTAAATCTAGCTGTTTATCTTTTGTGTTTTTCAGTAATTGTAAAATCTGTTGACCTCTTGATACCATTTTTGTCGTTTTAATCAATAATTATGCTTATCAATCAAAAACATTGGGCACCTATTATTGTGGCTCTGACACGCGAAACCTACAGGTTATATTATTTTGTCATATCTGCGCATGGTTAGATTAAACTTAGCACGTTCATCCACCCTATAGTTGAAACTGTTTACAGAGAGAGAGAGAGTGGATGAACGTGATATGTACATACATTTAATGGCACATAGCATGTTCATCCATTTGCTGTCCATAAAATGATGTAACATAGCACATTCATCCATTCCATAACTCTAAGAAAAGTGTATTTTAACCACGAAAGTCCGTGGCATAATGCAGTAGCACATAACATATTCTTCCACCAAAAAAAAATCAATTTTTCAGAAATTGTAACATAGCACATTTATCCACTCGCCCCTTCAT
Source organism: Melolontha melolontha (assembly GCA_935421215.2). NCBI lineage: Eukaryota > Metazoa > Arthropoda > Insecta > Coleoptera > Scarabaeidae > Melolontha > Melolontha melolontha. The sequence continues at coordinate 53,075,491 of OW285243.1, forward strand.
GTGTTTGAATAAATAACGAATTTACTTGTCTGAGCATTTAAAAAAGAAGATTCAGTAAGATATTCGTATTTAAATATATGAATCTTTGTAATAAAGAAGCTACTAAGCAGTTCAATTAATAATTATATAATATTCTGGAATGGACTAATACAATCATAATTTCAAAAATGCTATAAGGCCTTCAATTTTTCACATTTTGAATAATTATAAAAGATTGATAAATAAAGTAGCAATTATTAATAAGTGAATTTCTTTATATTATTCGAGAAAAAACTAAAAAGATCCTGTAGATGACTTGGCCTTTGTTATTCTTCGATATCTATTCATATGCAGATTAGATATACACATTTATGTATAATACGTGACTTCATTCGTGCCACCATTATAGCCACTATAGCGTTTATAATTTTTACATTATTTATAATTTCAGATATCCCAAATTTTTTTGGATTCCTAAATACACATCATACAGAGTTCAACGACCTACCCCCTAGCGATAAACTTTGATTCTTGGCAGCGTTTCTTTACTATACGGAAACAGAAAACCGATCGGCCTCAAATATAAAAAATAAACTGCCAATAAAAGCAGTGAAAGAATAACGATGTCCCAGAAGAATGTGTCAATAAGATGCAAATTTTATTTCGACTTTTTCCAATTTATATTTCTTTTAAGTATATTGCCCACGAACTATAACGAAATTCCTTTGATAGATTTACATTTCACACCCACAGAGTCTTGTTTCTTGAGATACTCGTTTAAGTACAATTTTTAGTCAGACTTGTACAAAATCCGTGCATTTAACGGTCTTGGCTTTGTGCCACTTGCCTTCCAGTTTTCAATGTTTTCAGTTTATTCGTTGCAATATCCCTTGGCAAGCATTCGTTTTGCAGTCGATTATATGTACATGAAAGCGGAACATTTGTAAATTACTGCATGTTTATTTGGGCGATTACGGCCGTTTAGATTGCACAACCAAATTATTAATCTGAAAAATACGCATTGTTCCAAATTCGTAATTCAAAAATGAGTTTGGATAATGCACGGAATTTTGTTTTTAAAGTTGTTTCATTTAAATATATATAAAATGCAGTTAATAGCAACGTTTTGTAAGTATATGTCGAACTATCTCTCTTAGATTTTCAAGACTTTTTTTACAAACTTTTTTATATAAAAACTGATAAAATACAAAGTTTAATGCAACGCATAGTTCTTTTTACAATAGCTTTTAATAAGCGAACTTTCATACTAATTAAGTATTCCAATTACAGACACCAGTATATTGTACAACTGGTTTTTGAATGTTTCATTATATCAACTAGGTAACATAAACGAAAGCTGAAGAATTAGCATATGTGACCATTTAACTTTTCGATTCTTCTTTAATATCTTTAATATCATTTTTTTTAGTAACCATTATACTGTATGTGCAACGAAAGCTAAAAAGTTTCACAATAGGCTTTCTCACGATCTTTCAAAAGAATTCCCACTACATTATATGCAATTGTTCATGCTATGAAACCATTTATTATGTCAACTTTTCCACATTTCTTTTGAAAGCTAGGCACACTCCTCAAGCCTCGCCTTAAAAAGATCCTCATTCTTAAAAATTTACCGTTGATATTCTAACACTTTCAGCCTGGTCCCTACGCAATATTCCGTACAGACATTGGACTGTGATAGAGGCAAGTGCCTAGTTTCGAGCGAGCATGAATGCTTTAACAACTTTGTAGCAGCATTTATTAGTGTACAATTTCGCAGTGACAATTATTTGTGTTTTCAGCAACACGCGTTTAGCAACTCCTTCCACGGTAAAAAAGACGACCAGAATTTTCTTCTTAACGTCTTATTTTCAAAGCACTACACGTTGTTATGAGCTTTAGTAGGCACATCATAGGCACTGAAGCCGGATGTTAACACCTGTTAAGATGCTGTCAAAATAGGGAGATTTCTAATTACTCGACCATTTCACGGAACTACGATACTGGTCCTGCAGTTAAGGTATGGGGTACCTAAAGTAAACAAATCTTCTTCACTCGGAAATATTCGTTCAGAATAGTACGACTGTTGGTGCATAAACCCCCAGACATTTTTCTCCGAATAACCTTATATGTCTATCGTAATAAAGCATGTCTTAATGGCAGTATTGACGTTCTCTTCAGCAACAGACGTGATGGGACACCAAGAATTTGGTGTGTCTACCAAACAGAAATTTATTTTCTGGAGCGCCTTATACTACCTGAATACGGTCCTACGATATGGACAGTCATCCTCTAGCACAACGTCTGTGTCTTCTAAACATTAAAAAATATTGAATTCGCGGGAAAAGGTGTAGCGCAAAACCTTGTACTGCAGCCACCGGCTGCAGTACAAGTTGAATAGGTTTCAATCTACACTGAACAGTGTGCAGTAATCGACTGCGCCATATCAAAAGTCCTGTACTGCTCTTTGAAAATCAGAAGCAAATTTTAAGTTGACGATATAAAGTTAGAAAAACTAGCTAAGAAAAAGTAAAACTACCATAGTACATTATCTTCGAGCTTTCTTATCTATTATTTAAAAATTCTAACAATTCGAACAATGGTGCATTAAAAATGATATTGCTTATCCCTCGATTTAGTTTTTTAAAGCTAATTACTTAAACATAAAGCCAGACAGTTTCTTTATTTACCATATGAGGCTATCGAAGTGTCTCAAAAGTGAATTTGTTTATTATGGAATATTTATACGGTACCGGGTTCTTTGTATTCATTTATTGTATAGCTAATTTTAATGTGTAAATAATTAATGTAACATCGTCACTGACTCGCTGAGTTTAATTATTTATAGTGACATATGCAAACCTTCATTTCTTAGTGCAATTGTTCTTTATCAAAGCTATCGCTGTAGTATCGTGGTGGTTAAGTCAGGATAAGTAATAAGAACATTAATAAAAATAATAACAATAAGTGTCCCAACGGAGAGAGATGGCAAAAGTAAATCTCTTCATGACAAATATCTTTTGACAATTGAATAAAAAAATGTAGGCACCTAAGCAGCACAGACATGACTGTATATGGGTAACAGGTTTATAGAAACTGGGGTATTTATGGTAGTCATTCAAAATAATGTCATCCGAACGCATCCTTTAACTAGAATTCAGCTGACATTAAATATCGAGTGCGTCCGGAAAAGGAAAAAACACTTGATAACTTAATAGATATAATGGGTGTTTCAATAAGAGCGCAAGATTTGAATTGCCTGCCATGTTTGATAGTCATAATGATACGTGATTATGATGTAACAGATCGAAAACTGACAGATGGGAGTTAGTAAACATGGAGCATTATACGATAGAATAACGCGTACTGATTGTTAAACATTATTATCAAAATGATGAAAGTTTGATTGCCAGCATTCGTAAAGTGCGTCCAATATTCGGTCGACAGAATGTTTCTAATTCAGCTACAGCGAAAAAAAAAATCGAAAAATTCGAAAGGACTGGTGCGGTTAGTGATGTGAAACATACGACACGAGCTCGTAGAGGTCGTTCAGAACAAAACATCACGGCAAGAGTGAGCCGATAGCCGAGAGACGTTGATTCGTCACCGTGCACAAGAATTGGGCATTACAAAGGTCACTCTTCAGCGTATTATGACTCAAGATTTGCATCTCCACACCTACAAAAATCCAATTGACTCAACAACTTCTGCCAACAGACCATGCACAGTGAAGAGAGTTCACCAATTGGATACTTGAGCAAACAGAAGTGAATGCCGATTTTGCGGACAAAATCATTTTCAGTGATGGCCTCATCACTGAAAATGATTTCCACCTTGATGGCTTCGTAAATCGGCAAAACTGCCACATTTGGGGCTCAGAAAATCCACGAATGATTCATCAAAAAGCAATGCATCCGAAACATGTTACTGTTTTGTGTGCATTGTGGTCTGAAGGAATAATTGGACCGTATTTCTTTGAAGATTATTGTCGTGACACGATAACGCAGTTTTTTGTGCCTCGATTGGAAGATATTGCTCTTGACGACATGTGGTTTCAACAAGACGAGGCCACATGTCATACCGCCCGTGAGACATTCATTGTCTTGCACGAGTTTGCTCCTAGTCGTGTCATTTCCCAGTTTGGTGACCAGAATTAGCCGCCACGTTCTTGCGATTTGACACCTTTGGGTTTCTGGCTGTGGGACTATCTGAAGGTTGAAATTAGATGCTCTATCAATGTAATATCGCCACATGTATACAATAATATTATTGCGAATTTTGTCGAAAGAGTATGCCTATGCCAGCAAAGCCATGGCGGTCATTTACAAGATATTTTGTTTCATACATAATTCCCAAATGTATACATTATAAATCAATAAATATTTCAATACTTTACTACAGAAAACCATGTTTTATTGAACCTTAAAATCTTGCGCTCTTATTGAAACAGCCTTTATATTGCATTAATTGCAAGGTAACATAATGTATATAATTTTATTGTAAGGTTCAGCCACAGATCTGAGGTAGAACTAAAATTTTGATCCTAGGTATTAGTATTAGGTAATTGATAATCGCTTGTTTTACTAAATTGTCATATTTTTGTGCATTCTGCAGTTTAATTCAATTTATTTTTATTTTATTCTTAGAACAAATTTCTGATTCAATACAATTTTTGTAAAATTTTTATATTATGTTTATGTTTTAATGTCATAATATACGGAGTGTTCATTTAATTGTCATACTATTTTAACTTAAATTTGAATATTTCTGGATTAGGTTATATTATTATTTGCGACTTAAGAGCCACTTTGTCAATTCTTATTTTTTATTGTCAATATACGAATTAACTATTTTCGTTTCCTTATTTTGTATTTAGGTAACCCTTTCTCCTTTAGTTTAGCTCATCGTTTTGTTTCCTTTTTAGTAGTCTGTAAGCGCATGCGCCTACAAACCCGCAACCGTCTTCTTAGTTTTCAATCCCGAGCCTCCATATGTAAAACTTTGTGGCGCTACCTACCATTTGTTTAGTCAATTCACGACCGACTTCACTAACAGCATACACAATAAATAGAGGCTGTCTTTAAATTGTGTGTTACGACTACGGATCTCGACATTTTCCGAACATCTTCATAAGACTGTGCCTGCACGCATGGTATAAGTTGTTGATATTTATCTAAAAATTATGAATTAAGAATAACTGTTAGATAGATAGTAACTTTAAATTCAATGCTTATTTTTTTATTTCATAAATTTCCTAACCGTCACCAAACAACTATCAAAACCTTTGCATTGTAAATTACTTTGCATTACATAGTCTTGAAAATTCTCACCTGTAACATAATTCTAATATTACCCGAATTCCTTTTATTTTTTATTAAATATAATGACAACTTATAAGTCAAAAATCTTATACTATCTTTCAATTCTACTCGAATGTGTAAAATGTGCAGATTAATCGAGTTGAGAAAATTCCAGAAAAGCTCTTGCAACATTTAAATTTCAAATTTCTTACTCAAAAGAATTCCTTAAATGATCGTAATGTTTGCGTTTATACGGATTGCATTCTCACAAAGATAAAATGTTACTCGTAATATCGAATTTAGCGTTTCCATGTAATAGTCTACATTGCGTTAAAAGTTAGTTAAACGTAAGTTTTTATTTAAATAAATATTATATCTCCGCAAGTGCGAGTTCGACTTTGAATAGAATGTATCAGAATCATATTAATTTTAGCAACTTGAGGTATTTAAAGTAAATTACAAAACAACATTCTTATCTGCTAAGTAGATCTTGAGCTGTAAGGTGGACTTTACATTATAGTTTCGAGACAACTATAAGAAATAGCTAAATGATAATTTTTTTTGTGAGGTCAGTGTTTTGTTGCAAATTTGACGTTACCATCCTCTTTTGGAACGATGGATATTATTTTTAAAACTATGTAGATAGGTCGGTCGCTCATTTCTGTATCTTGTGTCTGTCGTTCGCTCATTTCTGTATCAAGCGCATCTTTGCCTGCTCTATTGGACACATACTTATTATTATTTCGACTGCGGCAAGAGAAACATTTGTGAAATAGCACTAAATTAGCACTAGTGTTCAAAATATACGTATTTTTTAAAAACTAATATGTACATTCTACATCACAGAACGATGAACATAAAATAATATCGTGTTCTATGCTAATAAAGATAAATTAGCAGGAACTATTACAAGGAATAGATTAAATCAAAATAATTTGAAACATACTTGAGTAGGAAAACCTACTCAACCTCGTGATATTGACTAATGTCAATATCACGAAGCCAAAACACCTATCGTTGTCTTAGTGGCAAGTTTACGACATGGCCGGATTTCTATCTGATGAACACAGCTGCGACCTGCAAAAATTGTATTAACGTGCCTACACTCTAGATCGGACACAAACGATAGAGTATATGACGAAATAATTTGAAACATACTTGAGTAGGTAAAACCTCACCATATTTTATCTAGATGTCTGAAAAGATGAGTGGAGCTGCGTTAATACAGTTTCGTTAACACAGTTTCCGCAGGTTGCGGCAGTGTCCGTTGTTGTTTTGTCATTCGTGGTGTTGATATTAGTCGATGAGGGGCGAGTATTGAAATATTTTCTCTACTCGGACCAGTTGTAGTCTACTACATTCAGTTCGATAACTTTTGTTTTTGATGGGTTCTACCAAAAAATTAACTGTACTATTGTTCATGGTGATTATGTTGATTAAATTCTTCCACGTATACTTCACAATTTGATCCTTCTTAATTGATATACTCATAAATCAGTCTTTCCCAGGAACATTTTCTTTGAAAGACACATTTCACTTATTCTTCCTAGCGGAGATGGTTATGATTTGAATCACTTCTTTTCTACGTAGTCCCCAGACCCATTTTTTCCGTAACCCTTAAACAGACAGCCGGCTCCTTTCCTTTATTAATGGGTATGGCATTTCCCTCTTTTGCCGCTTATTCTATATTTAAAGGTATTCATTGGTTTTTTATAAGCTTTATAAGTGACACGTCCAATCTGAGACAATGTTTCTGATATTGTGTACTTCTTGGTATGATCAGATTTTCTAACATAATTCTGAACTAATTTATTCAAAAAAATAAAACATATATCAAGCAAAAGCGACGTAATAGGTTGCGATTTTCCAAGCATTTCGATGTGAAAGTGAAAACCTATAATAAAATTCACATTATAAATATAATTATTAGAAAAACATTACCTAAACATGGTTGTTCATTGCATATAATTTAGTCAAAACATAAAAGCGAATATTTTTTGGATATCAATAAACATAATAATAATTAGAAGACACGAATTCAGAAACAGTAGAACATCTACATCTACAAATACCAACAAATGCTTGCCAACTAATAGAGATATATTAATTATTACATGTATAAATAACTTTCTGAAGTGTGGCCACAGATGGCGCTGCTATATAATAATTTGAACTTATCGGAGAGGTAGACTTGCCCCACCTTATCTTACTTTAATTTTTGTTGATTCGGTTTTCAAATTATTTTATGTAATGTTATTGAGACTATACATCCGTGTAATATAAATAATGAATAAAGAATGTCTATATATGTGCCTATATACATATACAGTCGGTGTTTGTGTCTTGTGGATATAAATCTAAAGAATACATCTTTTATAAAAATCTTTTTAGGTAGTCAATAAGTTATCTTCTTTTCATATCTATCCAATCAAAATAAATTCAACTGTTCCATATGATTTAGGAAATTATACTCACAGCCAAGCATTTAATGACTCAAACTCAAACAATCGATTAATGAAAAGCGATATCTCGATGTTCATCCAGAACTTTACACCTAACTTAATTGCACCAATTCGTAAACCAAACAATGAAATCGATTTCGTCCATGCTTTTCTCTTTGTTCACATCTCGTGAATTGATGCCATTTAGTCGAACATAATGCAACCGTAATCTAGTAGAAACTGTAAAGAGTAACTTACCTAGGAAAAAGCAAAAAAAGGGAGAAAGTAGCGTAGTCCTAGGATATTCCCCGAAGCGTTGTAATTTTTCTTGGAGGATTTTTTCTAGAGATCTGGACATTATCCCTCGGTAATGTTTCCGTTTAGGACCCGTAAAAGACTACATCAACGAAGCTCGGCCCCGATAAGCAAGGCCTAATTATGTTCCACGATTCACTGTCACTCTTGTCTCAGTTTTATACGAGGGTATAAAACTGCCCGTGCTACGAAACTCGGCAGTGTTTTCTTCGCGCGTAGATTGCGCCTATAATAGAAGTAAACGTCGGATTTACTGGATTACCATCCAATCAGGACTAAATAAAATTGATCTGTTTGTTTTCAATGGATTTAACATTTAATGGAATGTAATTTTTAAAGTACGTTTTCGGTACAACTGAAAAGCCACTCAAATTAATTTTATTTATTTAGATGAAAGTATGCTCGTTGTTCTAAGAATATGCTATTATCAATTTTAATAATTTTTATTATTTATTCTCATATTTTCACTCAATTTTAAATTATCGAATTATATTTTACGGATTGCGTAAATAAAAAATAATAATACATACTGAGAATTGATTTATATGAGTGTGGATCAAATATGAACCGACCTTTCCGTCCTGCGAGTAACATACATCCGTGAGAGAGATAAGTAGTTATGTGGTGCGAGGTGGTAGTCCGATGTGTTACGACACGTCGCCGCCTCACTGAAGTTTGGTGAAGATTACATAATCAATATGGGGAATCAACATTATACACGACACAAGGGAAATTTTGGCATAAACAATTTCGTGGAGGACGCCCACCAAAAACAAGCAACATTTATGAAAACAATGATGCCATTCATGACCTTATTGAACAGATTGTCGACTGACCATAGCAGAAATTTAATAAGCAGTGGGAATAAGCTATGGTAGTGGCCAATCCACCATTAGGACAAAACAAATTTTTAGATTGTATAATGACTCGTGATGGGACTTAGGTACACGACTATACACCGGAATCCAAACAAGCGAGTAAGAACTGGAGACATAAAGGTGAAACTTGCCCGGTAAAGGCGAAAACTCGTTTGTCTGCGGTTAAAGTTTTGGCTACAGTGCTTGCTTGTTGGATTTTCTTCCCGAAAGGCGAACAGTTAATGTAGATTATTCTTGCAATATTTTGGAGCTTTTTCGAACTGACTATCGATCCAAAACCCGTTGCTATTGCATGACAACGTCCGACCACATACAGCTGCTCGAACACAAGAAAAACTAGTGTAAATGCATTGGAGTGTCATTGAACATCTATTGAAATACAAGTCCTCGTTCCTTTTATGAAAACAAGATAAACACTCTAGCTAGCCACTGGAAAAAATGTATTCAGAAGGAAGGAAGGTCTATAGAAAAATAAAATAATTCCTTTTATTGTTTTTTAATTATGTCGGAACAAACAATTTTCGGAAACGACCATTAAACTTTGACATTTAGTATCATAAACACCGTTGACAAAAGAACAGTCGGCTGGGTAGTTTTGTTTTAAAAACGTTTCAAAAATAAATTTAGTGAACAAATGGACATCTCTTGTGAACATTTTCCTGCGACGAATTTTTCGATTTTAAATGTGGTCTAACTCAACAACAAAGCATCGATCGACTTCATTTTACCTTAGGTGATGAAGCACCATCCAAAACTAGTTTATGACTGATTTGTAGAATTTAAGCGTGCGCGTACTAGTGTCGATGACGAATTTCGTGAAGATCGTCTATTAACTGCTGTTGCTCCAGCAAACATCAATGCTGTGCGAGAAATTATTAAAGCGGATCGACATGTCACATATCGAGAGGTAGAGGTATCCTTGTGCATTGGTAAAAATTAAACAAAACGAGTTTACATGAGTGAGGAAACTTTGCAGTGAATTCTACACTATTTAGCCAAAGTTCAAAAAATGACTCGTGTAAATTGATGCTAAAAATGTTTCAAAAATTGTTACACTTTAAAAATGATCCTTATACCGTTTGGGCATTTTTAATGATTTAATTAAATTAATTGCTAGCTGTAAGTCATCATAGACTGTTCAACATTCCTTATTATAGATTTATATAATTTATTTACTTTAATTGCTAATTATCGAACATCATTAGGCTATTTCAAACTCTACTATCTTCATATAAGTTTGTATGTTCAAATATTTTGGATGTCTCTATATTCGTGTTTACTCCGGGGTGTTGTATATACTTCTGCGCAAGTTTGACAGTTTGGAATTTTATGCGAAGTCATGGTTCGTATATTTGAATTTATATTTCAATTATTGTTCTTCTTAAGCAATTCTAGGTAAACAGGACATCGTCGTATTTTTTATTAGAATTTAATAAATCTATTAGAATGATTTAATTTATTGCATAACCATTGCTAAACCTAATTCTGGTTTTTATATTTTCATTTGCTTAGAGCGACATCTTCGCGCAACTTGATTTAACTTTTGATTATAGATAGCTTGACGGTTGGTATAATTTTTAATTGGTTATTTATCCTTTCTTTCTGCGAATTAATTATTGAATTTCTGATGTTGGCTTCCTCAATTACTTTTTAACCATGTCAGGGTATTTGAGTAATTATCTTCTTTTATTTCCAATATTCCGTCTAGGGGTAGTTTTTTGTTACTATTACGTAGTCTTCTTTCTGGATAAATACTCACGCATTCGTTAGGGAGATCCTCTTTTACGATTCAAGCTTTGAAGTAAGGCAGTGTTTAAAACTAAAAGTCATTTTTGGAATTAAATAGTGTTACTATTCTGTGATATGCAGGCAATGTTCAAAATTGATTTTATTTAATTAAATTCACTGGTATAGTGTATTTTAATCGAAGTTTGTTCTTCGGAATCGTGTTGCTTCAGGTGAGTTTCTAAGATAAGGGGACGGCTGTAATTTTATCACGGCATTGTTCTCCGTTTATTATATTACTCTGGAATCTTCCATTTATTATTTTCTTTTCTCATTTATTTAGGGCCGTTTATATAGGCTAATGAAAAGCTGTTCCGTTAGTATAGACTAATGAAAAGCTTCTGTATAATTTTCTGCTAGAAAAAGTGGCTATTGGTTGTATAGGCTAATGAAAAGTTATTGGTTGTATAGCCTAATGAAAAGTTACTGAGTTATTTTCTGCTAGGGAAAAACGGTTATTGTCAGTATCCCCTAAGAAAAGTTTCATCCGTAACCATCTAATTACTTGGACTCAGAAAAACCACGCAATTGGATTCAAAGGTCATCTATCACGCAAGGTAGTGTGTTTAGGATAATATTTTTTGTGACAGAGTCCCAGAAAAATTAATATAATAGTTATTTTGGAGGACCGCATGCTGTCCTAAAACATGGTGTTCGATTCACCATTTTATTTTATTTTCTTTCTTGCATATAAAATTTAACCAAGTTCATCACATATATAACTCGCTTAATCACTTTCCTAATTTAAATTGTTGTAATATTTTTTTTATAATATCAATCTCATATATCAGATTTTTTTAGAAGTAAGTATTTTGAGTAAATTAAATTCAATATATTTTTTTAATCAGTACGGAATCTTATGTGATTTTTTTATATACATATCTAATGTTGTTTAAATAAATTATTTTCCATATTGTTGGTCAATTTCATAATTATAGAAAGATGTTCTAGTTATTTTTTTTATATACTTAAACATATAATTTTGCATATACAGGCTGAGCCTTATGTTATTTTCCTATCTGATTGGAGTATTCGATTTTGTGATTACATTGTGTATTATTATTTTTCACATTATTAATTTCTAACTGTGTGTACTATCTAAAAATTATTTGCATATACTGAGTGTAACGCAACCTATGTAAGGTACATTAAAGCTTCGATGGACTACTATGCAATAATTTATGGCATAAAATACGATTTTATATGACTTAAGATATTCCAACTATTTAAAACTATTTTGTTGGTTCAAAACTTATACCTCTCTGGTATATTATATACAGGCTGAGTTTTTTGAATGTTTAGCATTGGGATCTCAGAAACTACTGGAGATAGAAAAATGCTTAAATGGGGAAAAGATCCGCAGTTTTACGAGTTTGATTTAAAACTGCTTTTATTTTTCCGATAACTTTCATGGCTTATTAGATATTCAAAGAAAACTAAATTTTGCGATTTTCTTTAAACATGCTTAGCATCGTTAATAGTAATTTTAGAGAAAAAGTGTTCAGACAAAAGTTTTAGATAATTTTACGCCAAATAAAACTATGTAGCTAATATTTTTTTTTCGTTCACCATTATCGAGTTATGACACAAACTTGTGTTTTTTTAAATGGAAACCATAGTTGGTTTTGACATCATTAAAAAGCTTATTTTTTGCTGATTACAATGATATAAGGTTTGATATGTTTATTTTAAAAAATAAAGAGGATATAGACATTTATATGATTGTTCACTTTATAAGATAAAAACGCTAAAAAAAAATGTTTGGTGTTTTGTAATTCAAAAAACGAAAAATCTGAGTTACAATAGTGTTAGTTGGAGCAGTCGAGATAAATATACTAACATTGCTTTCACGTTGAGTCACAGAAGTGAGAGCTGTTAATTTTTACTTTTAAGTCAAGTTAATTGTCAAACATTGACAATTAACTATTAATTAATTTAATTGTAACTTAACTATAAGCGGTGCAAACGGCCGTTAATCATAAGTTTGCATTGGCTATGGAATTTTCTAACGTAGAAAAGCGTGATATGGTTGAATGTTACATTCAGTGGCAGAAAAATTCTACTAGAGCTGCTGAAGTTTATTTTGAAAATTATTTTGATCGACTTCAGCCGTCGCTACCTACTTTTAGGAGATTATGGGATAATTTAGCAGATTATGGGTTCGTTCGTTAAACCAAAATCAAAAAAAGGGATGGATGAAGATAGAGAAATAAACATATTAGCAAGTGTCGCTCAGAATCCATCTACATCGACCCGACAAATTTCAACAGAAATGGGCTCCTCTCAACGCACTATTGTCAGAGTGTTGAAGAAGCATAAATTTCGTCCCTACAAATTATCAGTATCACAAACTTTACATGAAGGTGATAACATCAGACGAATAGCTTTTTGTAGATGGTTTAAAGATCAGTGTCAAAACGATCCACACTTTTCAATGAAAATATTATGGACTGATGAATCTCGTTTCACAAATTGTGGAATGTTTAATAGGCACAATGAGCACATATGGTCTCAAACAAATCCACTTCACGTTGAACATAGGAGACCACAAATTAAATTTGGGTTTAATGTTTGGTGTGGTGTTATAGGATCAACTGTTCTTCCTCCTTTTATTTTTGATGGATCACTAACTGGCAATCGTTATCTTAATTTTTTACAACAAGATTTCGAGGAAATGTTAGATAATTTAAATTTAAGAACCCGAGCAATGCTGCATTGGTTTCAACATGACGGAGCGCCTCCGCACAATCAACTGAATGTTAGAAATTATTTAAATTTGAACTTCCCTAATCAATGGATAGGACGAAATGCACCCATTGAATGGCCGGCTAGATTCCCTGATTTATCAGTTTTGGATTTTTTCTTGTGGGGTGTACTAAAGGACACAGTCTACAAAAGAACATATGAAACAATCGAGATTTAAGAGAAGCTGTCTTAGTTGCTTTTAATAACATCGATAGGCGTAAAGTCCGCAATGCTACAAATTCTGTTGTGAAGAGATGCAATTTGTGTATTAATAATAATGGAGGTATCTTTGAACATTAATAATGTTGTGTGCCCTTAATAAAAGTTCTTATAGTTTTCATTTTATTACTACATAAGATTTCAAAATAAGTTTTCGTTTGGTTTGTATTTTATCAGTTCGAAATTCAATTGTTTTCCATAAAAACCATAAAAATGTCTATATCCTCTTTATTTTTTAAAATAACCATATCAAACCTTATATCATTGTAATCAGCAAAAAATAAGCTTTTTAACAATGTCAAAACCAACTATAGTTTCCATTTAAAAAAACACAAGTTTGTGTCATAACTCGATAATGGTGAACGAAAAAAAAATATTAGCTACATAGTTTTATTTGGTGTAAAATTATCTAAAACTTTTGTCTGAACACTTTTTCTCTCAAATTACTATTAACGATGCTAAGCATGTTTAAAGAAAATCGTAAAATTTAGTTTTCTTGGAATATCTAATAAGCCATGAAAGTTATCGCAGAAACAAAAGCAGTTTTAAATCAAACTCGTAAAACTGCGCATCTTTCCCCATTTAAGCGTTTTTCTATCTCCAGTAGTTTCTGAGATCCCAATGCTAAACATTCAAAAAAACTCACCCTGTATATTTTTTTTATTTTCTTTGTTGCTTAATAAGAAATATAATTGTTATTGTTATGAACTCTGTTTTCTTTTCTTTATTTCTTTTTTAATTGAGTATCAACTTATTCGAAATTCCTAAGTTATCCACTTACTACGGCAGAGTCTGTGTTCTCTGTTGGCTAAAGGTAAAACATGGTGGCGCCCTTTTATGTAAGAACCTCCCCGCAACTAGCCTCTTAACTGAGTATGCCCTTTAGCCAAAAGATCTCCAGGGCCACCATGAGTTGTAGGTAAGTTGGGTAAGTTTAGAAGATATTTGTCGGCGCAAGTCTAGTGCTCGTGGTGGCACAGCAAAATTCAATCGTGGTACTTCTGCCAACGTATACAGTATCGTAACAGGTGACGAAACCTGAATAGATTCATACGAACCAGAAATAAAACAACAGTTGACTTTTTGGGTGTTTTTGGATGTTCCAAAGTGAACCAAAACCATCCAAAGTTGTTTGTCACGAAGGGCTTCAAAAAAAATTAATGCTTTTTTCTTCCCTAAAACTGGGTCTATTGCTACCGTTGCTCTTGAGAATCAAAAAACAGTGAACGCTGATTGGTATAGAACAATATGTTGACATTATTTCGTTAATCTTGCAATAATGTGCTTTTATCTTCGAACTTCAGTGATATATTTGCAATTTGAGTATTTGTAATAAATACTATATTCCTATTGAATAATTTTCAATTATTTATTCCTTAATAAATATTTTAGCATTTACTTCAGTAATTATTTGTATAAAATGTAATATTCGAAACAAATATTTTCAAAAAATTTGTATGTACTACATATACATTATTAGAAAAAAATTTTTATTATTTTTTATTATTTAAAATTTTTAATTATTTTTATTGTAATAACGGTAAAAAATAACTACTCGTGTATACAGTGTGTATAAGCCAAATGGAATAAATTCATTATATCGGTTACTGTACATATTTATAAAAAATCCCGAAACATGTCATATTTAATTTATAAATTAACATTCTTCAACGTGAAAATGCGATCCCTACCTTCAACCCCCTTCGAATGACAGGTACAACTCCCATTTTTTTAAATGGGAAGTATATGCTTGTGATATATCGTTGTAAAGGTCTCTTTATTCTCTATTCAAAAATGTTATAATTTTCATGTTTGTTGCAACAATTAAGATAGAATAAAATAAAATCATGTTGTTATCGAAATTCGCTACAATATACTCAAAAAATAAAATTTAATGCAAAATGTAAAGAAAAATTTAAAACGCCAAAAAAAAAATGAATCAATGAAGTAGATGTTCAAAATGTTCACCATGAACGTCTTGGCAACATCCTAATCTTAAATAAAACTGTCTTCTAACATTATTTAACATATCAGGCGTGATCGACCTAATCGCAAGCGTTATTTGTTCTCTTAAGTCATTTAAATCCAAAGGTTTAGTTTTGTATACAATGCTCTTCAAATATCCCCATAAAAAAAATCAAGTAAGGTCAGATCAGGTGATCGCGCTGGCCATTCTATCGATCCTCGCCTTCCTATCCACCGATTGGGAAATATTGCATCGAGGTACTGCCGGACATTGCGTTGGTAATGTGGTGGTGCTCCATCCTGCTGAAACCATATCGTATTCAATGGAACTTGAGGGTTTCCTGGATCAGGATATAAATTTGCCAAAGTTGGAATGACATCATTTTGAAGTAGTGCCAAATAATGATCGCCATTCAAATTGTCCTCAATGAAAAAGGGACAAATGATATGCTTTCCAACAATAACTGCCCAAAACATTAACTTTTACTGGGTATTGTGTGTGTTCTTCCCTCATCCAGTGAGGATTTTCCGTAGACCAGTAGCGGCAATTTTGCCGATTAGCATGACTGCTAAGAGAAAAAGTGCACTCATCAGAAAACATAACGTCTTCTAAATTGATAATATTGTTATCCAGCATGTCCATCATTCGCTCACAAAAATAAGTTCTTCTATCAAAATCGTCTTCCATAAGCTCCTGAGTAGATATCATTTTATAGGGATGCATTTTATTTCATTTAATGTAGTGGATGCATGTCTACTCGATGTATGTGGGTTTTCCATAAACTCAAGCATCACATCTACTTTGATTTCATCACTCAGTGCATTGGCAGCTGGTTTTTTTATCTGCCTTACATGACCAAACTCTCGAAACTGCTTCTCTACCTTACTTATTGTTAACAACATAATTTGAAACATACTTGAGTGGGTACAACCCAACAATTTTGTATAATACAAAAGTATTTTTAATAATATAAAAAATATTATTAAAAATGGGGTGTGAAGAACACAATACAAGTTCTTTTATGTATTTTTGAATGTATCTTCTCCAAAGACGTAGATACGTATTTCACATTTCTACATGATTGTCAATACGCCCCTGTTGTCTTCTCCAACAGGGGCGTATTGACAATCATGTAGAAATGTGAAATACGTATCTACGTCTTTGGAGAAGATACATTCAAAAATACATAAAAGAACTTGTATTGTGTTCTTCACACCCCATTTTTAATAATATTTTTTATATTATTAAAAATACTTTTGTATTACTTATTGTTCCTTGAGCTATAGGCGGTAAATCAGGAAATTTCTCATGAAATAGGCGGGTTACTTCTTGTTGTGTTCGGGTTCTATCTCCGTAACCAATCATTTGTATGACTGTTATTTTATGCATTTCCGTTAATCTAACCATTTCCCAGAATTGTATTTTACGAAACTCAAACTAAAATTATCAAACTGTCAATTTAAATGACAACTTTTAAATACAAAACAATTTACTAAGGCGTTTTAAACAAACTAATGTTACCACGGAAACTTTTTAAAGTATTTTTAATGGATACCATCTAAAAAGCACATTGGTATGGTTTTTACTCACTTTCTTATTATGAAGAGCTAAACGGGAAGTAAGTAATGCAATAATGCCTTTGATGTATGTATTAAATCTTTATAAACGCAAATGAGCATCTACTTCATTGACATTCATATTTTTTTCTGGCGTTTTAAATTTTTCTTTACATTTTGCATTAAATATTATTTTTTGAGTATATTGTAGCGAATTTCGATAACAACATGATTTTATTTTATTCTATCTTAATTGTTGCAACAAACATGAAAATTATAACATTTTTGAATAGAGAATATAGAGACCTTTACAACGATATATCACAAGCCTATTCTTCCCATTTACAAAAATGGGGGTTGTACCTGTCATTCGAAGGGGGTTGAAGGTAGGGATCGCATTTTCACGTTGAAGAATGTTAATTTATAAATTAAATATGACATGTTTCGGGATTTTTTATAAATATGTACAGTAACCGAAATAATGAATTTATTTCATTTGGCTTATACACACTGTATATTGTTTACACGGAGTGTTAAAAGTAAATTGACATGACAGTTTGTCAGAAATGACAATAGAAAATTTCGAACATATATCAAAGTAATACAAAAGTATTTTTAATAATATAAAATATTAAAAAACGGGTGTGAAGAACACAATACAAGTTCATATATTTGTGAATGTATCCTCTTCAGAGACGTAGATACGTATTTTACCTTTCTACAGTATCATCGGTACGCCCCTGCTGGAGAAGAGACAATAACTACCTTGCTATCTCACAGAAATTATTAAGACAGAGCGTTAAAGAATATTCAGCGCTGTCTACATAATAACCACAGAACTAGCAACGTGTTACTATAGACGGTAACAACCATATCTATAGAAACTGTATTATCGTGTCTTCACTACTTGTCGGGCGAACCGAATGCGTATATAACAAAATAATTTGAAACATACTTGAGTATATATAATACAAAGTATTTTTAATAATATAAAATATATTGTGTTCTTCACACCTGATTGAATGTTTCAAATTATTTTGTTATATATCAAATATTATTTTTATTACTAAATGAAAATTACGTATTCCTTGGATAATTAATAGTAAATGCCCAGTTTGTGCATTCGAGATATTTATTATATGTGACCAAAGAGTAGATTTCCAAATTTTAGGTCTTTCTTTAAAATATGCCACTAGAACATGTTCAAATTGTGACAACTTAATTTAACGTTATTTAACGGTTGCGTCAGAACGTATTCATAAGCTGCTAGATTTTTGATCAGTGCATTTTCATTACACTTTTTATAAAAATTTTGTAACAAAAATTGTGTTTGTAGAAAAAAATTGTGTACGATACACGTGTTAAAAATCCGATTTAATTTTGCTCTTAAATTTCGACACGAGCGATTTTGCAATTTACCTTTTACTCTCAAAATAAAATTGCACTTTTAACACTTTTATCGTAAATAATTATTATACATTAGCAGAGACCGGCCACATTGGTTTGAAATAACGTCGTCATTACGACGGACCTTATAAATAGTCTACAACATCACGCAGTTATTGAATGTACTATTGATCTGTCTAGCGCGCACATTTGTTTTCATAGAGACTTGCGACGTTTTTTGTTGGATAGTTACAGTTAAATTTCTGTTTTCATGGGCGTAGATAGAAGCGTGTGGT
The DNA here is from genome assembly GCA_935421215.2 of Melolontha melolontha. Lineage (NCBI taxonomy): Eukaryota > Metazoa > Arthropoda > Insecta > Coleoptera > Scarabaeidae > Melolontha > Melolontha melolontha. The sequence goes on from OW285243.1 coordinate 53,094,357, forward strand.
GTTTTAATAATTTAGTCTATTTAGATTATATTTCGTAAGATAAATAAAGTGCTGTGTGTTAGTTTCTTGTTTTCATAGTTTTAATTACTTCGTAATTTTTGTGATAGATCCTGTTTAATATCGTTTGATTGAATCTAGTTCTCCCAATTATTTCGACGTAAGTGTGCATTTAATTTCGTTCAGTTTCAATAACTTACGCATACAGTTATAGTTTTCATTTATTTAGATCTAGAGCATTGTTTAAGTTACTTTTTCAGATATGATATGGAAGAACGTCGAGAACGGCATCATAAAACAATGGCGAGTTGGATTGACGGTCATACTGATTGTATGTCCATTGTCAGTGATTCTAAAATTTATTGCAAAATCTGTAAAACATCGTTCAAAATTCCATAAAATCGCACGTACAACATCACTTAGCATCGTAAACACTTGCACAGAAATTGGAACAGTTGGAATCTGACAATTTTAACGAAGAAATCTGTGAAACTTTTATGGCGGCTAATATTCCATTAAATAAACTTAACAATCCCACTTTAAAAATATTTCTCTAAAAATATACTGGTCGAAATGTTCCTGATGAATCCACCTTACGCAAATGTTATATTTCTAAGTGCTACACGAAACGCATTAGAAGCCATCTTTCAAATCAGTACCTCTGGATAAGTGCCGACGAAACTGTCGATATATTAGGACGCTGTGTGGTAAATGTTGTAGCTGGTGTACTACATCCAACTATTCCATATAACGCATATGTAATAGCAACAAGAGCTATAAATACAGTTGATGCGGAAACAGTTGCTAAAACCATTAACGAGGATATTCAAAATATACTTCATTCGGACGACAAGTACAAAGAACACCTATACCAATACAGAGACACCTTTCCAGAAGTTGATAGAAAATCAGTTGTACTTTCTTCAGGAACACTTTGGAAATTTGCCAAAGCTAATCATTTATTTTGAAAATCGAAATCTCAAATTAAATGACGGTTTAACGACATTAAATGTTGCTATTAATAATTTGAAAACTATTCCAAGTGACTTCGGATGTGGCCTTCGGCAAAAGTTAAATGCAGTGTCTAATATAAATCCAGATTTAATGACATTGCGGCAATTGTGTGTGGGGACAATGCCACAACATCTAACTGCAAAATACGCGGAAATAAAAGAATATATCCAGTATGCACCTATAACCAGTTGCGACGTAGAAAGGACGTTTTCTATTTACAAGGATGTATTTAATTCAAAGAGAACAAATTTTACAGAAGAGAACCTTGAGAAAGTATTGCTAGTAAATATTAATACTCCTTTACTCAACTTGAACTACAAAATGAACAAATAAAATTGTGTTTCGTATTTTGTAGCCGTATATATACCCGTTTTATTATTATAGGTATAATTATATAAATAAAATTAAAAACTTTAAAAATACAAATGTTCAATAGTACGCTCGTGGACGATGAGTCATCAACCTCTCGTGTCCGGTCTCTACACATTAGACTAGTCTTCTATGTAATTTGCAAGTCGCTGTGCCAAGAAAAGTATATATTTACTTAACTTTAATCAAAATGCGTATATATAAATTTGTATATTTTTCTACTTTTGCATTCTGGCTCTACATTATCCATTTAATGTTCTAACCTACAATATTCTATCGACTTACTTGTTGTAAATGTGCCCCTACAATAATCGTTTTTCTCGTGTTATTCCAAAGTTTCTTTGACTCATTAGTTTCTTATTTGTTACTCCTTGTTTTTCATATCATTTGAAATATTCTGTGTTTCCCTTATGAACAGTAATGTGAGTTGAGAAATAGTTTTGTACACTATCGTTTTTATTTTCCTAGATATTTCTTTTTACAGCTGTTTTGCACGAGTTATATTATGTTTGCTAGCTCTTCATTTCTATCATTTTATTGCTTTCACCTTACTGTCGATTACTACTCTCGTATTTGAATTAGTTAGCTAGTTTTACCCTTCTGTATTCTATTTTTATGTTGATTTATGTATTTTGTGTATTATGTTTGTGTTCATTATTATCATAACTTTCGTTTTGTTGACGTTAAATCTTTTCAATTACCACCTCACCTGAAATATAGACTTTTCACATATTCCTGTAATTTTCCCCAAATTTCATTATTTTTAGTACAATGTGCATAACTTTTACTTTCTAAAGAAACTTGAATTTTAGATGATGCATATTTGACCTGCTTGGTTTAAGAAACCAATCTCATTCAATTTCATTCCATAATTCTTTGTCGATGATTTACCACTTTTTGAAAGATATAATCACAATTTTTAATAGAATTGAAGCCAGGGCTTTGAGCAGAAAACATTACATTTATATTTTTACTTTGTATTCAACATTTACCTTCTGTTGGTTGTTGCCGTACATGTAAATTCTAATGAATTGGCATTTCTTACTCAGTCTATGGCAGTAGATCATTTAATATTGTTAAATATGCATTCATATTCATCACCCCTTCCTACAGTAGTCCAAGACGAACGTCCTCATAAAATTGAATCTTTGCTTCCTACTAAAGTTTCGTGGTATTGAAATTAGCTATTTAGAAGACAGCACAGAGAAACTATTTTCACCAATTTTATTGCCAAATAATGAGGGTTCGCTTTAAGTCTTCCATAATGTGTACTCATAAATTTCACAATTTAGTGGTTATATACTCTTGCGAAAAGTCACAGCGATCGGGTACAATTTTGGAAAACTTCGAAAGTCAAATCGATGGAGCATGCCGTTTAGCCCTAATCTCATACTTTCTATCCTTCTACGATTTCTATCTGTTTTTCATGTCGAGATTTAAAATGGATGGTTTACAGAATGCCCATGTTATTCATTATGTGTTAGGAAGTAAAGCGTCTACCAATACGAACATGAGATCTTTCAAAGTATATTACCTTCATTTTGTAAATGTGACTGACATCTGTCAGTGTGGATTTTAGGTAGTAAAGTTAACCTTTTAATCATGACGAAGTATACGCCACAACAACATTTGAGAATTGTAAAAATTTATTACAAGAATGCGGAATCAGTTCGAACTACGTACAGAGCATTTCCTCATATTTTTGGCCGTCATAATCAGTCTAGTGCTTTACTTTACTTTACTTTGCTCGACCAAAAGCCACGCGTTCGTGTTAGTATCCTCCGTAGCAATGAAAATACCGCTGTTGTGGAAGCCAGTGTTGCCGAAAACTCGAATTTGTCGGTGTTGCGTCGTTCTGGGGCATTGGGGCTTTTTGTAATGACAACGTGGCGTATTTTACGGAAGGATTTAAGATCACACCCTTTCAAAATTGTTCCCACACAAGAATTGAAGCCGCCTGACTATCACATGGGTCATGTGTTCTCAAATTGGGTATTGGAGAAGCTGGAAAATTTCGGGAAGAAAATCATGTTTAGAGAAGAGGCTCATTTTTTCAAAATGAGGAAGGAAATGCTGCCACAGTGAATGGAGAGAGATTTTGAGCAACGATAAGAACCTTTTTGTGGCCGGAATTATAACAACAAGATGTGGAGGAGTTGGGGTTTTAACAGGATAGTGCCGCATCCCACACTGCAAATGAAACAATCACCTTATTTGAAGAAAAGTTCGGTGATTCAATCATCTCACGGAATGGACCCTTCAATTGGCCAGTTCTTTCATGTGATTTAACTTCTATGGATTTTTTTCCTATCGGGTTATGCGAAATTATTAGTTTACTCCAACACACCTCAAACGACTGATGACTTGAAAACGAACATTAAACGGCAAATTCGTCAAATTCAACCGGATTTACTGAGAAAAGTAATTGAAAATAGGATTTAGCGATTGCCTGCCTGCACACGAGGAAAAGGTGGATATTTATATAATGTTCTATTTCAAACATAAATGGCACACACTAACCTTATAATATATACAAAAATTAGCATTGTATCTTACACATTAAGTTCTTAATTAAAAAATAAATTTCTCAAGCTCCAATTGGTAGACCATTTATAAAATGCAGATTTAAATAAGTTGACATTCGAGAGAGATATCTATATTGAAATTACCGTAACCTGTGTGCAGAATATAGTATTTTTAAGTAATTATAATTGAAAATAAATAAATACTATCGGTTTAAGGAAAATTAACATTTATATGTATATATGAATGTACATCAGCACATCTAGTAACTTTTAAACTATTTTATATGTTATAACGTTTTACCAAGAAAAAAATCATACTTTATCTTCTCCGAACAATCTGTTTTATGAGCGTTTCCGCAAATAACATTTACAATTTTCCAATTTGCAGGGGTGCGTCGCAATAATCAGCATGACATGGATATTGTCTGTCACACTGTTCGCAATCCTTGTTCTTCCCAGGGGCGGTTACTACTTTAATCCAACTGGAATGATTGCCTGTGAACCGTTCTACTCGCAGGCGTCCATTCGCATCCTTGCCGCGTGCGGTTTCTATTTTCCTACGACCATGATCCTGATGTATTGTTACGGATCGGCGTTCCATGTCAACAAACTTCGATTGAGGAAGGCCGGTTGCCACGCTGTCATGGGACCAGTACCGAACGATTACGGTAACTCTTCGACGACCAGCACACAGAAGTTACAGGCGTCGAAGGTTTGTAAAATCTATTTACATCATTCTACTAGTAAGTTGAAAATTAAATATTTTCCAGATACTAAATCGTAATGTATATTGGAATATATTTTGTAGAGGAAATTGAATTAAAGGATAAATAGTTCAATAAATTTCTGACTACATATCCAGTAAAATTTTGTCGGGAAATGAATTATTTTTCTATATTTTGTACTAGAAAGAAGTTTCACATGCGCTGCTTTTTGTTTTATATTAGATAAAATCTATTTTTAAATCGGCTTCAGTAGTTTAAAATTTGTAAAAGTTGTAAATTGTAAATTGTAATTATGAGTTCCCTTTCATTAGTTCTTAATTGCTTCTGTGGTGTACGATTACATTCAAAATATATTGAGTTCGGTTGCGATTACATTAGTTTATCATTTTGAAATTGATTCATACATTTATCATCTACGAACAATATTTTATAACATTTTAAATACACCTTGTGTACACTGCAACAACTTATGATATAATTAACCAAAAGCTGTTTAAATTTGGTTTACCAGATAATGCATCTCGACGCAAAAAACTTTACTCAATAGTAACGTATATCAAAAATTTTGCAAAAATTCTCGTCGGCTTAAAAATAAATGCAAACGACTTAGAGTAACCATAGTAAAGAAATAATCATTAATACTCGAAACTTGTTTTGCGATGTTATGTAGTACAAGTTTGAAATCCGAAAATGCATTTACAATCTGGTTGGACTCGTGATCAAGTTGGAAATTGTAAATATTTTTCTCAATTAAAATATTTCAAAGATAAACCATTTATAGAGTAATCGCAGTATACGAACAGTTTACCAGTATAACAGTATACCATGCCTCAATTTACCAAAATGTTGTACGAAGTGGCTGACCAAAAATCGCGCTAACCATATCTTTGAAAGTGCAAAAGAAGGTTGGAATATAATATCGAAAGTTATCCAGAAGATTTAATATTTTTCATGAAACTGTAACAAAGGTATTGCAGAAAAGAGGCTTAAAGTACCGTAAAAGACGTAAACGTCCACGTTATACAGAGGATCAGAATTTCAATTTGTTGTAGTAGATTACGCCGAAATCATTTTGCAAAGAATAAAGTGACTAGAGTGCGAAAATTCGGTCGTTGCTTCACACATACATCTGTAGTATGTATGTATGTTATATGTAGAGGCCGGACGCATCTGGCCGAAAATACGATGAAGCATATAAATAGTCTATAACATCGCTAAGTACAACATGCAGTTATCAAATAGAACTATTCATTAGGTTAACCGCACATCTGTTTTTTGTCGTTGAATTGTGACGCAATTACTTTAATATTCCACATAAATTCCTTTCTTTATTGGCGTAGATAGAAGCATGTGGAGTTTTGATAATTTATTTTATTTGTTACTTTATATTTCGTAAGATAAATAAAGTACGGTGAGTTAGTTTTTTTTCCATTGTTTAAACTGCTAATTGGAAAATAAACGGGTGGTGATCTATAAAATACGAAATACATTCTTACTTGTTCATTTTGTAGATCAAGTTGAGTAAAGGAGTATTATTATTAACTAGCAATACTTTGTCAAGGTTCTCTTGTGTAAAATTTGTTCTCTTTGAATGAAATACATGCTTGTAGATAGAAAACGCCCTTTCTACATAGCAACTAGTTATAGGTGCCTACTGGAAATTAAATTAAAAAAATTTAAAAGTCTAACTTTAGCAGTTAGGCATTGTCCCCATACACAACTGCCACAATGTTATTAAATCTGAATTTCTATGAAAAACTGCGCCTAACTCTTGCCGAAGGCCACATCCGAAGTCACTTTGAATATTTTTCAAATTGTTAATAGCCACATCTAATGTGGTTAATTCATCAATTAATTTGGGAATTTGATTTTTAAAATGACTGATTAGTTTTGACAAATTTCCAGTGTTCCTGAAGAAAGTACAACTGATTTTTAGTTTGAAATTTGTATTAGTTCTTTGCACTGAGAAATACTTCAAACATCGTCATTTAAACATGTAACGAAATTTTGTAAACTATCGAAATTCTCTGCATAAAAACTAGTAGCTTCCAACAATGTTCCAAATCTAGTTATTACTGAAGAGAGAGGCAATGGTGCTTATCTGAAAACTTTTTTAAAAGCGAACAAGTCCGGAAAGTTGTCTCTGAGGAAACATGTCCTAATATGCTGCATATTACTTATGCAGTACATGCTCTCCACAGAATCAATAAATATATCAGAGACAACTTTCCGGAAGTTGATAGATTTGTATCCGCTTTTAAAAAAGTTTTCAGAAAAGCACCATTGATAGTAAGTAGCTCTTTACAGGGAAAAACTTCCATCTTTGTCACTGAGGGAGGCCTCTCCAGTAATAACTATATGGGGAACATGGTTGGAATCTACTAGTTTTTATGCGGAGAATTTCGATAGTTTACAAAATTTCGTTACATGTTTAAATAACGATGCTCGAAGTATTTCTGAGTACAAGGAACTAATGAAACAGACATGCACTATACAGCGTTAGTAAAAAGTCCCGGAACGGTCGAATAACTTTGTTATTTGAAAATTATGATTTCTGAAATTTGGTATGGGGGTATAGTTAATATAAATGCATTTTATGCAATACACTTAATATTTTTTTCACTTCCGGTTTAATCGGCAATACGTCCAACTTTTTTTTTTTTAATGGAACGGCCAGTTTTTTTAACTCTATTGAATGCAAAATAAAAAACAACGTTCAGGAAGTTTTAAAATGTTTATTTTTATTCACAAGAAAACAGTTAAAAAATTAAAAAAGTGTCCTAATACAGAAAAATCAAGGTACCTGTCTATTCAGGTTGCGATTACAATAATTGTTCAAAATGCTCTCCATTTACAATTTGACAAAAATGTAAACGGTCAGTAAAATTTCTTATTGAATTTTGTATTTGTTCTGGAGTGATGCGATTGGCTTCTTGAACAATTCTCTCTTCCAATTGTTCAAGATTATGGGGACGATTTTTGTACACTTGACATTTCAAGTGACCCCAAAAGAAAAAATCTAATGGCGAGAGATCTGGCGAACGTGCTGGCCATTCGAATGCTCCTCTACGTCCGATCCAACGTCCCGGAAAAATGTCATTCAAATAATCGCGGACATTATGGGCAATATGGGGGGGAGCTCCATCTAGTTGAACCCAAAAATGTGCATTAGGGTGATCACCGATGTTTGCATTTGGGAAGAGGGCCGCAAGTGCTGGAACAATCTCATTTCGCAATAAATTTAAGTAGACGTTGCCAGTTAAATTTCCTCTTATAAAAAATGGTCCTATGATGTTGTTTCCAACAAGACCAGCCCAGACATTCACCTTTTGAGGACGCTGTGTATGGACTTCTTCAATCCAATGCGGATTTTCAATTGACCAGTAGCGACAATTATGTCTGTTCACAGTGCCGTGGAGACAAAACGTTGCCTCATCTGAAAAAATGATGTGATCTAAAACATTAGGCTGCTGCTCGATCAATTCCGTCATTGTTTCGCAAAATTGTAGTCTACGATCTGGATCATCTTCAGTTAACTTATGGACGGGATACATTTTATAGGCTTTCATTTTTGCTGATTTAAGAATTTTATGAGCAGATTTTATGAGCAGAGATCTCATGAATTTGACCTAATACCTTAAACCTTTTTGTATATTTTCTTGCCATCTGGCTAGTTGTTAATGGACTACACCTATACGTATTTTTTCGCTTATGTACCAGCATAGCTGGTCAAGCGAGAGGTCGTCTTTTTCGGCATAGTCTCTTTCGTCCGTCAGATGTCTCTTATTAAAAGTGTCACCTTATAGGACGAAATTTGCTATATCTTGTAGGCGATTTCAGCGTAAATGTATATACAGATACAAATCTGTTCTTAAAAAGATTTGTATCATTTGTATTACATTGCTTCACTAGATTGACTGATGACGCCTATAGATGGCAGAAACACGTGTCTTAAGCAGAAGTAACTGCTGAAAATACGAGTTGTATTGTCCATGTGTACAGTTACAGATATGTATATTGCATGTCTGTTTCATTTGTAACAAATGCGTAATACGTGCATAACGTATTGATATACTTAAACCTTTTTGTACACAAGGAACTAATACAAATTCCAAATTTAAAAAATCGGTTGTACTTTCTTGTACATTCGCTGAAAACTTTCACTATTAGAGTTATTCTCGCCTTCAAAGAAATCAATTAGTAAAACATTTTTCCACTTTTTCGTTTTTCTGGATGTCATGTAAAATGTAACTCCTGAAATTCATTTTTGCTACTTGAGAATTAAAAAAATGTAGGTGTTAAATTGTCACGGATCTTATGAAGGAATTCGAGCAAAAATGTCGTGGAATAGCATTTAGAATTGCTGCTAGTATAATCGCCCAGAGCTGCCATAGCAAAAATCCCCAATTATACTAAACATTTTTGTAACACTGGACAACAAGTAGCTCTTCGTTACAACTTCTTTCGTGGCCGATTTTTGTTGAAGTAACTTTGGAATACCAAACATTTGTCGCCTATTATTAATAATACAAATATGCATAAACACATTTGCATTTGTACACATAAACATACACCACGTATTTAACCAGTGGTCACTTCAAACCGCAGACATATGCGTTTCTGTCTAACGACTTCATCAGTGCAGGTATGTGAAGTGACGTCCAAAGGTTCGTCTTCGCCAAGTAATAAAAATTTGATCCTGTCAGGTGACAAGAGGTAATTTCGTGACATCTGACGTACAAAACAGACTCGCCGATAAAAGCGGTTTCCTCTAGAATGGCTAAGCCGTTTCAAAAAAAAAAAGAAAGAAGCTCGCATATTTGTGTAGTTTTCTAATTCGCAGTGATGGACTCGTCAGACAGAAACGCCTGTATCTGTGGTTTGAAGTAACCACTGGTTAAATATGTGGTGTATATCCATGTATACAGATACAGATATGTTTATGCATATTTATATTATTTATATACATACGTTTGATGTATTCACGTATCGATATCCTATATTTCTTTTGGCCTATTACGTTGTTATAAACTAGGTGAAAGGATCCACGTGCGAGAGTGGTTATGCACAAACTTATACAATACAAACTAAAATAGCAATAATATACGGTTTAGGATGTACTTAATAGATACAAGCAAATTTAATCCATTTGTTAAAATTTTTCAAAGATTCATTTTATTTTTCGCATTATATGTGACTTTCAAGAAATTCACGTTCTATCTCCTTTTCCTACCTCCGCACATATCATGCTTACTCCTTTCCCTTACTCTAAAATTAATTTTCTATCTCTTGGATCTAGTTGAACTTTCTGAAGAAAAACATTTTTTAAGAAAATTAATACTGGCAGCCGTAACTTTGTGGTAATTCATTTTGAAAATAAAATAAAATAAAACAATAACTTTGTTATATATACCAGTTTATTCACATATAATTGTGACCGCGGTTTCGACATACAATGTCATTATCAAACTGCAAAAGTTACAGGCCTACATAGAACTTATAAATGACACAAAAATATATGGGGGTGGTTTATGATGTTATTTAAAATTACTACTATATACTTAACTATTATATACAACATTGGAAAAGAGGTGTATATATAAGGTCCAACTGTTCGTTTAAAACGATATCTATTGTGTTGTGTCTGCTTTTGAAAACCTCTAGGGCCTCTAAAATATTTAATTTACGACCTTTCTCGGCCAAATGCAATATTTTACGGTGACCAAATGTATGTCCTTCTGTAATAAGATGGTTTGCAAATGTTGAATCTGTCTTCTTTAGTTTATATGACCTCCTGTGTTCTTTTTCCCGTATAATAGAACTTCGAACAGTCTGACCTATATATACACTTTTACAATCGTTACAATATAATTTGTACACTCCTGATTTATTATTAATATCTGCTTTAGGTTTTGCGTTAAAAATGAAATTACTTGTTTTTACATATGGTTTGCAAGCTATACTAACATTACTATTATTTTTTGAAATTATATTTCCAATTTGCTCGCTTATTTGACCGAAGTAAGTTAACGAGACAAATTGTTTCAAATTAGCACTATCTTTAGGATATACTAAACTAAGGGCCACTTGTAACTGTTTTTTCTTTAGTATACTGTCAATTACGCTACTTTTATAACTATTGTTTACCGCTATTTGTTTTATAGTATTGATTCACGAACAACTATAAAACAAATAGCGGTAAACAATAGTTATAAAAGTAGCGTAATTGACAGTATACTAAAGAAAAAACAGCTACAAGTGGCCCTTAGTTTAGTATATCCTAAAGATAGTGCTAATTTGAAACAATTTGTCTCGTTAACTTACTTCCGTAAAATAAGCGAGCAAATTGGAAATATAATTTCAAAAAATAATAGTAATGTTAGTATAGCTTACAAACCATATGTAAAAACAAGTAATTGCATTTTTAACGCAAAACCTAAAACAGATATTAATAATAAATCAGGAGTGTACAAATTATATTGTAACGATTGTAAAAGTGTATATATAGGTCAGACTGGTCGAAGTTTTATTATACGGGAAAAAGAACACAGGAGGTCATATAAACTAAAGAAGACAGATTCAACATTTGCAAACCATCTTATTACAGAAGGACATACATTTGGTCACCGTAAAATATTGCATTTGGCCGAGAAAGGTCGTAAATTAAATATTTTTTAGAGGCCCTAGAGGTTTTCAAAAGCAGACACAACACAATAGATATCATTTTAAACGAACAGTTGGACCTTATATATACACCTCTTTTCCAATGTTGTATATAATAGTTAAGTATATAGTAGTAATTTTAAATAACATCATAAACCACCCCCATATATTTTTGTGTCATTTATAAGTTCTATGTAGGCCTGTAACTTTTGCAGTTTGATAATGACATTGTATGTCGAAACCGCGGTCACAATTATATGTGAATGAAGTGGTATATATAACAAAGTTATTGTTTTATTTTATTTTATTTTCAACATTTCCTAACTTGATTTAGTGCACGTGTTATAAAAATTGTGTTTACTGAATTTTTTTGACAGCTGAATACATTTTGCCATTTTGTATGAAAGTAAAGCTTTAAATACACACCCTTACAGTAAAAATATTCATGAGCAACATAATACCCTAAGGGCGCTAAGACGGTAAACCGGCTTAAACCAATTAGTTTACCTTATACCATGTATTAAAACTTCTGGTTTTGACTATATCTTCTAAAAGGAGAAATTTTAATTTCTAAAAAGTGCACAAGGAACGAGATAGAATTCACAGAAAAAAAACCTTAAATTTATTAACTTAGTTTTACAGAGAAGATTTTATTTAAAGGTTATTTAATTTTGTTTTAATATTATTTTTAACTCTAATGCATTTATAATCTGTTCTCTTGCTTTATGAAAATAATAAGTAAATTGTTTGACAATTTAAAATTATATTTGATAATTGTTAGATATTATATACTTCTACATTAGCACAAAATCAAATTATTAAGTCTGTTGCTCTAATGACATCGCCCACTCCTCCTACAGTGTTGAATAAATAAGTTGCGAGTTTTGGGTCTTAACTAATTCTGTAATTTTTTATATCTTTCACAATGCCGCTTTATATCAATTTTTATGGCAGAATTTTGTGAGACCTTTTACTATATTTACTAGTTTAGTACTTTAGGTTGAAATTATGAATTATTCCTAAGTTGGAGTGGGAGGCTGGATCTAAAAGTTGTATTTTGTTAATCAAAATAGCCCTTATAATTGTTTTGTATAAGTATTTTATTACAAATGAAACAGGTATGCATTACACACATCTGTATCTGTACTCAGGGACATACACCTTGTATTTTCCAACATATTTCTGTCAAAGACACGTGTTTATGTCACAACAATAGATTTCGTCAGTTTGGTTAGTGAAGTAAAGTTTGCTGGAACGCCTAATAGTTATAGCAAATTTTGTCCTATCAGATAAGTCTCGTGACATCTGACGGACAAAAGAGACTATGCCGAATATAGCTATTTTCTCTCGACTAACTATGCCGGTACAGAAGGGAACAAATACGTATATAGCTGTAAGTCTATTAACACGATGCCAGATGGCAGCAAATATACCAAAGAAATTTGTGTACATCAATCCTGTGATGTGAGTCATCCGACACGTCAGGCGAGCGGTATCGCGCGCCGAATACGTCATAAAGTCTCCTGTACCTCTCAACAAAAGAGCCTCTGGAAAGCCGTTGAATAAGTTATACTATATAAGAGCTTGAAGTGGAGGGAGACCATTCATTCATCGAGTAGTTGCCATTGTGTGATATTATATAAATGTAAATACTCATATACAATGTGTCCGGGAAAATGTGGAAAATCTCTCGGATTCAGATAGAACCTTAAAAAATAAGATGACAAGTTCCCATAATTTTTTTCCTAGCGGCCCTCCCTACGGAGATACGGCCTCCTAAAAGACGCCACTGAAAATAAATTTTTCTTGAATAACTTTTAAACTACTTAATGTAATTTAATGAAAATTTAATATGATAAACAGTAGCAAGGACCTCTTAAAATACTGCCCTTAAATTTAAATTAGCTTGTTTAGTTTACCAGGGGCGGACTAGGTTGTACATTTTAATGCTTACATTTTAAACACCCTTTATGATAAGGAGTTAAAAAAAACAAATTTGGATACCTTGAACATTAAGCTAAAGAAAAGGTACTCTTGTTCATTGTCGATAAAATTAACTGTTTTCTAGGAAAAAAAAATAAAAGAGTTAATGTTTTATTTCTATTAAAGAGAACCATGTTTTTTTTTTTGTCTGCAACAAAGTGTGATACAAAAGTCTGAAATAAAACTGTTTTCAGTACTAAAAAACGCATTGTTTGTACAAACGTTACTATGGTACCCACGAATTAATAAATATCTTGCATTGACGTGTAAATTTTAAATCTTGTAATCTTTCATATTGTTAACACGTTGATCCTTTACTTCGATATTAATTTATTGAATTTTGAATATCTTGGTAAATTTAATTTGATAATGGGACACACATTTAGTGAGTATGCAGATATGCATCTTATGTACGGTCTTGCATCTTGCAATGCTTTGGAAGCAAGAAGGTTGTATGAAGAAAGATATCCTAATCGCAATATTCCAAATCAGAAAACATTTCAGCGACTTGACCAACGTCTAAGAGAGACTGGTGGGCGATTCCATTTAATAAGGTAACATTATTGACTTTCTTTAATGTTTTAGGAAGTTTTGCGAAAAAAAGTACTGATGCTGGTGTGAGAAGAACAGTACGGTGCAATTGGAGGAAAATATTTTGGAATCTGTAGGTGATACTCCTTCAATAAGCACTCGAAGATTAGCCGCGCAGCTTAATACGTCAAAAAGACAATTCATGAAGTAATTAAAGAACAGTTGTTTTACCCTTATCATCTGCAAAAAGTGCATCTACTACTTCCTGATGATTTTCCTCGTAGAATACAGTTCGCAAACTGGCTGTTAGATCAGCAACGAACAAACCCAAACTTCATTAGCACTATTCTTTTTACCGATGAAGCAGGGTTTACCAAAAATGGTATTGTAAATTTACATAACTCGCATGTATGGGCTGATGAAAACCCTCATGCCACTGTCGTTCATCATTATCAACATCAGTTCCAATCAATTAATGTTTGGGCAGGAATAATTGGCAATTTTTTGATTGGACCATGCGTATTGCCGCCACGATTGAATGGTGAACTTTATTTACAGTTCCTTCAGAACGCTTTTCTGGATTAAATTTTTCTTATTTAATACGTATATATGCAATGCCATATCTTTATCCATGTATATGACTAAGTATTGAACAGTATCTGCTTGTGCTAGTTGACAGTTATTTAATTTAACTAGAGATGAATGTTCTCTTTTCATTGTAAAAGTTACATGTAGTTATTTGGTCTCGTTAGGCCCAATTTGCCATTTGTAGTGATATAATCATCTGGTCTAAATTGATTTGTAGATTCTTTGATTCAATTTCAGGATATTTGGTGAAACATAGTTGCTATGCCAGTAAATGTAGGGATCGCAGCTAATTCTCTTGCCGGCAAACTTGACAATAGCAAATGTAACATTGTCCCCAGCAACAATCTTTGTGATACTCCAGAGACGATTTGATGTAAGCCTGTATATTCTGACCTCCATTTTACTGCGAAGAATCTGTTTGATAAGTAAAATTTTAGTATGTTATAGAAATGGTCTTTTATCATTACACCTAGGTATAATGCTATCGACTTTTCTTCTTTTAGCTTTACACAAAGGGATAAAAGTATGGTGGCATAGTAGGCAACCACAGTAACTAGTGACGTATTTGGACGTATTTTTCCAATTGTCGAATATTTCTGATTTTTCGTTCATACTTAAATCTTAAATTAAAGACATTTGATTGAAAAATAGATCATTTATTTAAAACAGTTAATTATCCCAACAGGGGTATACATTGTGCGAAGACAATTTTAAATATTTTTAACGAATTCAAAGAAAATTATTGTTTGCTAAATTCCCCCCAAAAAAAATCCAATCAAGTGTTAACAGAATACATGAAACTGAATGTTCTAGGTTATGTAGAAGAACGGTCTGCAGGATCACTTTTAGATGTAGTCAGGCATTTTGGAGTATAATACAGTTCGGTGTTCAAAACCCTGAAAGAATTCAAATATAAGTCATACAAGATATCAAACCAATAAGAACTTTTCGAGGAAGACAAAGTAAAACGAACTGATTTTTGTGATATAATAATTAATTTGTTAAAAAAACGAAGAAATTTTAAATAAAATAATTTCTACTGATAAAGCAAACAGTTCCGTAATAGATTTACAGAGATTCATGTACATTCTGTATGCCAATCTAAATAATTTCCCTTTGAATGCTGAAACATGCATATCTTTAATAGTTAGAAAGCATAGTAAGATGAAACCCATTATGTTATTTCTTGAGCTAATAGGAAAAGGTTGGGTGTAATTTTAGTAAAATAAATACTTAGGCTACTTATTAATATTCTTAAAATTAAAAACAAAAAAAAAACAAAAAATTAAAAGCAAGAAACTGAAATACTGGAACCAAGAAATCAAAGAAATGATCACCAAAAAGAAACAAGCATATTTGACATGGACACAGAAGAAAATAGAATAGCATATAAGAACATAACAGCTGAAGTGAAGAGAATATGTAGAAAAAATAATCAAGATAGTTGGGACCGATTTATTTCAAATGTAGAAGACGATATACACGGGAGACAGGAGTTCGCTTATAAAATGATGAAACACCTGAATAAAACCGAAAAAGATGATGCGAATATCAACATCATAAATAAAAACGAATGGCTGGCATATTATACAAAGCTCTGGACAAAGGAAGAGAAAATGGAAAATCAAGGAAATAAAAATGAAAAAGACGATGAAGAGGATAGAAGTGTAGACCAGATAGAAATGGGAGAACTAGAAGAAGCACTACAAAAAACAAAAAACTGAAAAGCCCCAGGACAAGATAATATAAACCCGGAACTTCTCAAATTTGCCCACATAGAGGTGAAATCAAGATTCTTACAACTACTAAATAAATGCTGGAGAACAAAAACAATACCTGACAGTTGGAAGATCGCGAAGATAACATCAATATTTAAAAAAGGAGACAGATCCAACTGCGAAAACTATAGAGGCATATCCCTGCTAAACACCGCATATAATAATAAATATAATAATAAAATATATTCAAAAATAGTGACAGCCAGATTAAGTAAAATAGCGGAAAATATACTTATGGAGGAACAGACGGGTTTTAGAAGAGGAAGATCTTGCACCGACAATACTTTTACAATTAAGAAAATAATAGAGAAACATCGAGAACATAACAAACAAACACATATGTTGTTTATAGACTACAAAAAAGCTTTTGACAGAGTAGTAAGAGAAAAACTATTGGACATACTGGAAAGACGAGGAATACCTTTACATTTGATTAAAGTTATTAAGAGTATGTACAAAAACTCAAAGATTACCATAACCGATAGCGAAACGGAAGAGGCAACCGTCAACTTAGGACTACGACAGGGTTGCAGCCTGTCACCTATACTTTTTAATATATATATTGATGACGTGCTACGGGAATGGCTGACAAATACTAAGCACTACACACATGACCTAAACAGATAAAAATACCTAATAACCATACTCTTCGCCGACTATCAAGCTCTAATAGCCAGTGATGAGGACACACTTCAAAGAGCTGTCTACGACTTAAATAGAATAACCGAGAAATACAATCTAATGATATCAACAGAAAAAACTAAAGTAATGGCCTTCAGCGGAAACGAAACAGTGCGATCAAAAATAATAATTAATAATAAGCCAATAGAACAAGTAAAAACATTTAACTTCCTCGAATCCACTATATCGTATTTATACGATGACACGGATATACACACGAAACTAACAAAATTCAACAGAATAAATGGCACCATAGCCAGAACATTAAAAAATAAAGTGAGGAAGGACACGCTGTTAAAATTCTATAAAACAATGGCAATCCCATGTGGTATATATGGGAGTGAAAGCTGGACCACTACCAAAGCGAATGAAAGAAGAATCCAAACATCGGAGATGAGGTTCCTAAGAAGAGCAGCAGGCTACACAAGAATGGATAGGAAGAGGAACACAGAAATAAGACAAGAACTTGGAGTTGATGATGTGAACGAGATGATAAGAGAATACAGACGTAAATGGAGAGAACACGTAGAAAGGATGGAAGATGATAGGATACCCAAAAGAATATGGAAATATAAGGCGAAAGGAAGAAGAGCGACGGGACGCCCACGGAAAAGATGGGCAGACCAAAAATAAAGGTCGTAACAGGCTCAAAGCCTAATACGTGAAGTAAGAAGAAGAAGAAGAAAATTTTTATTTAGGGACACTATCATATTAACATTTTCGGTTTTAGTCTTGCACACCTTTGTTCTATTATTAAATGAGCTGTATTATACACTATCACTTTCTGCTGAACTCGCTGGAATACAGAAGTATTTCCTAGCACATATTTTCATAGGTTTCAACTCCATACCTGTCACCTAAAAGAAAATCCAAACAAAAAATGCAATTACCCTTTTTTTAAACTTACCTTCCAAAATTAAAGATGATCTACGTCCTGATTTTAATTTGCCCTTTATTATTACATCAGCTGTAATTGATTTTACTTTCTCTTATTCTCTCATGCAAAAATCCAAATAATGAAAGTGACTTTTGATGTAGACTAATGTCTGTGCATTTGTTCTTTATTTTTAGGATTTATTTTCTTCATAATATTAAACATTTCTTGTTCTAGAAAAGAAGTAGCACCGGTAGCATTTTCAGTGTTACGAAAGAAAAACCAATACATTGTACTTATGTCACTTATGTGTAATGATAAAAGAAGAACCCGGTATATGTAAGCAACTTTGTAATAATTAATATTCATTTAAACTAATCTCATTATTCTGTTTACATTATACTCAATCAAATTATTCTGTTTACATTATACTCTTATATAACAAACTGGAGTACGACCCTAGTGCATGGTATCTATACTATACGGACCAGTAAATAATTTTGGAAGAAGAATAAAAACATTTTTTCAAATATATTTCTTTTAGAATCGCCAATTTTTGTCGCCTAGTAATTCACATTACTCCTTAATGCGGATAACCTCGATAACAACTGTGCTAAAAAAATTCTGCTGTGGTATATACGAGGATGATTTGACGAAACCTAAAAGCACCATTTTTCGGAAAAAATTGCATTATGTTCTAGTTCCGTCATATTTTTATAGTAAAAGTTGAAATTCAGTAAATTCGTAGTATTTGACTATGAAGTTATCGGTGTGAATAAAATGTCTAAATTAAAAGTCCTAACATGCATAAGCTTGCAAATCATTTTGCAATCCAATATTCTTTTTCAAAAAAGGCCTGAACTCATCTGAAATTAAAACGCTTCTTTTGAAAGCCACAATTTTTGTTGAGTTGTTCAATGTAAAGATGGTAATAAAAGCATTAAAAATAATGTGCCAGCAGGGGCATCAACTGTAAGGGTTTCGGAAATGATCAATAAAATTAATGATATAGTTTTGAACGACCGAAGAGTTGACATCGAGGAGATATCGTGAGAACGCCGTATATCATATTCTAGATATAGAATTTGGATGTTCAAGGTTATTGCCGCGAATTTATAATTGCAATTAAAAACGTGAAATGCGAACCTTAAACGATGATTTAAAGCTGTTTAACAAGAATAAAACTGATTTATGTGAAAATTTGTTACGATTGATGAAAACTGGCGTTCAAACTATGGTCCTGATTCTATACGACGATATCAGCAGTGGACATGTCATGATAGCCTTCCCATGAAGAAAGTCAAGACATTTTCATTGGCGAATAAAGTACTATCTTCAATGTTTTAGGATTCGTAGGGGATAATTTTCATAACACTTACTTGTAAAACGCCAAACCGTTAACGGATTCTATTCAATGAAACGCTCATTGTTGCCAAATATAAGGAAGCAATAAGGTACGTTAACTGAAAATTTGCATGTGCAATATACGCATAGTGTATATTACTCTAGCGGAATTTACATGAACTAAAACGTTTATCTTTCAGACATAATACGAACAATATTGCGCCCAATAAGCTTACAGATTTCCCATTATTTCTCGATTGCCAAAATAAATTGTCAAATTAGGAGTGGATCTAGCGATAGATGGTATTGTAAACTGTCCAATGCAATCATTTACAATTTCCAAAAGGAGCGAAATATAAAAATTAACAAGGAAAACATTACTGGGTCCGGTACACGGACGCTGTAATTCGATGGACGCATAATCAATGTAAATCGTATGTTGACAGACGCAATAATGATAGAGGGATATATAACGGGTGTACAGAAACATTCGAAGTCAAGTGGGCTCTGAACAAAAAATCGTATATCTTTACTTAAGTATCTGATTTGTAATAATTATTAAATATCAACTGTTGTCTGTCAAAAATCAATCTATCTCAGACATGACTTCATATTTTCAAGGACTACTTTGACTTCGAATGTTTCTGAACACCCGTTATATATATTTTATCGTATCATCAACTACTATGCCATCTTTATGTGAAACATTTATTGATAATTATTAGGAACATAACATTACAATATATTAATAATACTTTGGTTACTCCTCATAATACGTTAGTAACGAACTAATAACAAGTTAGATACAGCACCATAATACGTTGGATACCAAACCATAATACGTCAAATAGTACATTATTTGTGAACATGAATTTCAATATTTTGACAGTTCTCAATTTTGAAAGATATGTCTTTCATATCTGTCTTTAATCCGCGATCTTCTGCAGCTTCACAAACAATTTTTTTTTCGAATGATTCAAGACACATGATGTTCAAGCCGCTTACGTCCTCCATATTTTCATTTTTACGTGAAAACTCAATTGATTGTTCAGAGTTTGACACACTGTTTATTAAAACCTTTCCCATCCGAATCTTCTGCGCAATTGCTGTTTTCTTCGTTACGTTGTCTTCTAAATACCCACTAGCAACCTTGCTCGACTCCCACCCACCCAGCTCTTGCAGATCTAAGATGTCTCCACCGGCGTTAACAAGAAAAGTTGCTGAAGATCTTCTAATACAATGACCAGTATACAAAGTTGGATTTTCTAGTTTGAAGTATGTAGCGATTTTTTCAGGTATTTTAGAAAAGAAATGCATACCACAAGGCTGAATTGGACACCTTCCATTTCTGTACGATATAAACAGTCTCTTATGCGTAACATGACGCGGTCGCAATGCTACATATTTTTTAAATAAAAATACGGAATTAATGTCACCGTCAGGTATAAGGACAAAAAATCTTTTTTTGTGAGTTTTTGTGTCAGGAATGGTAACAACTACCTAAATCTCTAAAACCTCAACATCGTCCGTAGACATTCTCGCTAATTCAATGGTTCTACAAGCCCCTCCTAGACCAATCAATTTTATCATCGAAAATACCTCGTCTGGAGCTGTACGCATAAATTCATCAACTTGTTCTCTAGTGAGTATTTTGGATTTTTTAACTCGATATCCAACATTCTTTTTCTTGATAAATCTTATCAAAGCACCATACTTATCAATTTATACTCTTCCTTTTAATTCCAAGCAAGCTCGCAACATGGAATATTTTGGCCACAAACATGAAGGAGCGTAGTAATTTGACAGTCTCACGAAATAAGCGAGCAAGACTGTTTCTCCAGCACCTTGAAGATGTTTTTCATCCCGCCATTTACAAAAGAGGTGATATTCGTTTTCGTAATGCAGTTTTGACTTCGCTGGCAACAAATCTAATTTTGCGCTATTTGCAGCCTCTACAATATTTGCGGGAACATCAAATTCTTCCATGATTTATTAATTTATTTCAAAAACGTGCAAGCTTTGACGTAAGTATTTTGTATGACAGACAAATTGTTGATTTTGTTTTAATCTTGATATCGTTGATGATACGATAAAGCTTTGAATATAAACTCGAACATCAGCGATTTAAACCCTCTCGGACGTTACTACTCGGCTAGCGCCTCGTCACCTGGCAACGTCCTCGAGTATTATAAATCGCTTAATGTTCTCGTTATATTAATAGCTATATATACAAAGAATTTCATGTAACTTGCAATATATGAATGTAGTAACCATAGATACGAAAATACTATGCAGTTGCACTGTCCCACATAAAATGCAATATGTAATAGTTATACTATGCACTTGCACTGTCCCACATAAAATGCAATATGTAATAGTTATGATCGATATGATATCTTTCATGGTTGTTTTGTCAAATTATTGACAGTAAAGCCTATTTAATTCAATGAAGTGTTTTAGGATTAAAACTACATTTCCGATAAATATCGTTTATTTAATTGTTTTACAAAAAATTTTCAAATATCCCCCCATTGACTGCCAAACAGTGCCAAACTTAAACGATGATAAAAATTAGTAACAACAGAATTTAGTGTGTCTGCTGTAATTGTTCCAGAAACTTCAATTATTCTATTTTTGAGCTGATTTAAGTTTTCAATTTCGCCATTGTAAACCTGTGTCTTTAAATAGCCCCAATAAACAAAATCAACTGGTGCCAAATCAGTTCTTGATGATTTTCAAATTTAAAGCAGTTATATTTTTCACTGTTCAAGAGTCTGAATACACTGGATTTGCTAATTCCCAACTGTCTTGCCAAGTGCCTAGTAGAAAGACGATTATTATTTTCGATTGTTTCGATCAACTGATTTCTTCGTGCCTCAGTTCTTGCAGTATTTGGTCTTTTATGTTTTCGATGACTTAATTCTACACAACCTTCACTTTTAAATTTTGAAACGAACCTTGATATAGTTGACGAATTTGGTACTGGCCTGTCTGGGTAGGTAACGTGAAACAAGTCAGCCGTTCTTTGCAAACTGAATCCCGAAAGATACCATGTCACTAACGGAGTTCTCTCTTCCTTTGTGTATATCATTTAAGATTGATACTAAGCTAATATCGAAATAGAAATACTGCTACTTTTGACTTAACTAATGTCAAAGTATATTGATATGTTGTATTTTACGTGGGACAATGTAAGAATGTATTACCTAGTTTCTATGGAAATAAAAAACCTATACATGTTTGTATATTGCATCTTAAGTGAAATTCGTTGTATATATACATATATAAATATATATATATATATATATATATATATATAATTGAAAAGAAATGATCGACCGTGATATATTATCAAAAATTCTTTAAATTCGGGTAAGCGGTCAATTAAAAAACTCCTTTATTAAATTACCCTATATTTCGCAACACTTTGTCGCTTCTTCTGGGGTAACTACAAGATTAATGAGAAAAATAACAAAAAATAAATAAGAGTATAAAACAGTACTAAAAATACTTACAAAATGTAGAGTTAAAAAATAATAAAATTGACGTACAAAATAAAAATGATTAGATATAAAAAATAAAGTAACTATAGAAACAAGTTCTAAGAACTTTTAAAAAACATATATATGAAAAGTTAAAACATGAAAAATAAAAAATATAATGCAATATAAATTAAAACAGTATGTATATGGACCAAATAACAAAACGATTTAAGATCGTCAACTAACAGTCAAACCCAGTATATTCAAATAAATTATACTAAGACCATTAGTATCAGATCTATAATTTATGTTATTTGTCTCCCTGTTGATGTGGACCATTTCTAAAAAGGTTCTTTTTTTATGGTTATTTTCAACGTTTAAGATTTTAACGTCAACAAAATTGAAAGTATGGTCACGATCAAGTGCATGGTCCACCAATGCACAAGATCTCTTACCAATACGGACATCACTTTTATGTTGAGTAATGCGCTGTTTTAGCCACTGTGATGTCTGACCTATATAAACGCCACAACAATCAGAACATGCTATCCTGTAGACAACGTGACTATTTAGAAAGAAAGGTGTTATGTCTTTTATCTTACTATACAACTTCTTCAAGGTATGGGTGTTGTATTTAGCAATTTTAATGTTATTAAATTGTTTAAAATGTGATACAATTGTATGAGTAAGACCGCCAATGTATGGGATTTTTTTGTAAATCACACTGTCTGCAGGAATGTCCTCAGTAGGGCTATCCTAAGCATATTCTTAATAAATTAATATTTAGCTCAAACTTTTTTGATGGCCCTTCTGAGGACATTCCTGCAGACAGTGTGATTTACAAAAAAATCCCATACATTGGCGGTCTTACTCATACAATTGTATCACATTTTAAACAATTTAATAACATTAAAATTGCTAAATACAACACCCATACCTTGAAGAAGTTGTATAGTAAGATAAAAGACATAACACCTTTCTTTCTAAATAGTCACGTTGTCTACAGGATAGCATGTTCTGATTGTTGTGGCGTTTATATAGGTCAGACATCACAGTGGCTAAAACAGCGCATTACTCAACATAAAAGTGATGTCCGTATTGGTAAGAGATCTTGTGCATTGGTGGACCATGCACTTGATCGTGACCATACTTTCAATTTTGTTGACGTTAAAATCTTAAACGTTGAAAATAACCATAAAAAAAGAACCTTTTTAGAAATGGTCCACATCAACAGGGAGACAAATAACATAAATTATAGATCTGATACTAATGGTCTTAGTATAATTTATTTGAATATACTGGGTTTGACTGTTAGTTGACGATCTTAAATCGTTTTGTTATTTGGTCCATATACCTACTGTTTTAATTTATATTGCATTATATTTTTTATTTTTCATGTTTTAACTTTTCATATATATGTTTTTTAAAAGTTCTTAGAACTTGTTTCTATAGTTACTTTATTTTTTATATCTAATCATTTTTATTTTGTACGTCAATTTTATTATTTTTTAACTCTACATTTTGTAAGTATTTTTAGTACTGTTTTATACTCTTATTTATTTTTTGTTATTTTTCTCATTAATCTTGTAGTTACCCCAGAAGAAGCGACAAAGTGTTGCGAAATATAGGGTAATTTAATAAAGGAGTTTTTTAATTGACCGCTTACCCGAATTTAAAGAATTTTTGATTATATATATATATATATATATATATATATATATATATATGTATATATTTCAAATGTATTAATTGCACTTTCCACAGCTTCAAATTTCTATACAACTTCTATACATTGCACTATTATTTGACAATAATTAAACTAAGCATAATATTTGTGTAGATATTAAATAATAATGAGCCAAGATCCCTGAGGAAGAGAAGACATTGCTAGAATATGTATTGTAGAATACAGAGCCAGTTTTATTTGCTATAAAATAGAACATTAATTTTAATAGCAAACGTACAGAATCTAATATATTTCATCTTAGCTAGAAGTGGTGGATGCTTAATAGAATGTAATGCTTTCATAAATGACGTCGGGCTGTTTTAGAGAATCTTTGGACGATGATAGGAATTGCATAATATAACCAGAAGGTGCATGTATTACATACATTATGGACCCATTACGCTAAGAAATTAAGTTATTAGAATCGTACTTAAATTTTCCATAAAACATAATATGAATTTTTGTTTTGTTAAAGATTTGACTATAAGTGTAGAATCCCTACTAAATGTCGATTTTTTCTTATTAAAATATCTTATTCCAGAAAACAGATTTAACACAGACTCCATGTATAGATAGTAAATAATAACTTCACAAAATTATGCATAAACCCAGCATCTTCTTATCTCTGGATATATAGCGCTAATGAATATTGGTTATGTGCCGTCTACAAGTATATTTTAAGCACGTACGAAGTCGTACCGAATTCGAGATGTTGACAAATATATTGCCAATAAATGCACGCAAATAGAAGAATATTTGCTGAAGTGAAGCTCGTTCAGGACACCTAATGTTGATCTACGAACGCGTCACTTTGCGGTTGGTTGGAATCATTATTTATGGACTCATAAATAACAATCCAATTTCACGTATTTTTACTATACAGTTAGTATCGGCGATTTACGAGTATGTAAATGACTTTCCAGAAATAAAGTGCGCGTAGGTGACGCAAATAAAATTGTGAGTAAAACAAATACAAAATAACTTGTATATTGACTAAAGAAGTTAAAAAATGTTTATTGCAAGAGGCGAAACAGTAATTTTTGGGTTATGATTAATTATAGTGTTTATAATTTACCTTGCAGATTTTTGCAATCATCTCTAGTTCCGTATCGACTACAGAATGAAGTATTATCTTCCACGTTGCAGTGACGTATTCATGATTACTGGTATTAGGCATTTTTGGGCTAATATGGTTTTATTTTTACAAAATTTCGAATTATAGTGTGTAAGGATTACTGTTATATATTACGAATATAATAGAAGCCATTGTGTAATAACTATAATCAAGATTCAATTATCTTTTATCACCAGCTTTTAGTCTATATTTGCCAAATAAAGACGTATATATAACTAACGCCCAAGTGTGACTTTTCGGAAAAAAACATGTGTAGATTAAACATCTTATTTCGCCAAGAGGAATAAGTCAGGGTTAGGTCAAACAAATAAAGGAACAGTAATGTTAGTGTATTGAGAAATCTAATAGAAAGAACAGTAGAAATAGGGAACACGTAATTGACAATCATTGATTAAAGAGCACATAATAGTATAACAAACTTATTAATTGTGTAAGTATATACGGAAAAGGTCCGTGCAAAGGTGCCATTTAACAGACACATATTAGAATTACTTCAGCTTAGGAATAAAACAGAGTTACAGTTTGATACTAACTAAGCTAAGTTGTACAAGCGACAGTCCGGCAAAGTACACTTGGGTTCGAGTCCCGACAATATTTTTCAATTTGTAATTTGAAGACAGCAATGTTTACATCCCCACTTACTTTGCAATTACGTACATACTAACTTGATATTTGTAAATATAAATTATACTTAGTCCATTAGTATCAGATCTATAATTTATGTTATTTGTGTCTCTGTTAATGTGGACCATTTCTAAAAAGGTTCTTTTTTAAGGATATTTTCAACGTCTAAGATCTTAACGTCAACAAAATTGAAAGTATGGTCACGATCAAGTGCAAAATTGAAGGTATGGTCACTTGATCGTGACCATAGTTTCAATTTTGTTGACGTTAAGATCTTAGACGTTGAAAATAACCTTAAAAAAGAACCTTTTTAGAAATGGTCCACATTAACAGAGACACAAATAACATAAATTATAGATCTGATACTAACGGACTAAGTATAATTTATTTTAATATTCTCGGTTTGACGGTTAGTTGACCATCTTAAAATTGTGTTGTTATTTCGTCCATATAAATATATATTGTTAAATTTATATTGCATTATATTTTTTATGTTTTAACTTTTACATATACATGTTTTTTAAAGGTTTTAAAGGCTTGTTTCTATAGTTACTTTAAGTTTTAAATCTAATCATTTTTATTATTTATTGTACGTCAATTTTATTATTTTTCAACTCTACATTTTGTAAGTATTTTTACTACTGCTTTATACTCTTATTTATTTTATGTTATTTTTTTCATTAATCTTGTAGTATCTTCAGAAGAAGCAACAAATTTCTTGCGAAATATAGGGTAATTTAATAAAGGAGTTTTTTAATTGACAGACCGCTTACCCGATTTTAATTTATTTTATCAATATATTACGGTCGATAATTTCGTTTAAATTATATAAATGTATATATATATATATATATATATATATATATATATATATATATACATATATATAATATTTTCGTGACCTTGGTATGATATGGTAAACTTAATAAGTCGGCGATTAAAGGTCTGGTTTATTACTTCAAAGTATATATATATTTAAAACAACCCTACATGTTTCGGCAATGATGCATTTGTCAAGGATATAAAAAATATAAATATATATAAATATTTTTTATATCCTTGACAAAGGCATCATTGCCGAAACATGTAGGGTTGTTTTAAATATATATACTTTGAAGTAATAAACCAGACCTTTAATCGCCGACTTATTAAGTTTACTATATATATATATTAAAAATAATAGATTTTTTTATTGGTTTTAGCGACCTTTTATTGAATTTTGATGTTTTTACGACGTTTCGACTTTTATTAATTCAGTCTTTATCAAGTATCTGGAAACAAGAATTATTACAATGAACATGAGAACTGTGTTTGTTTCGTGTGATAGATATGACAATTAAATTAACAATTTTGAATTTAAAATTAGATTAAAAAATGAATTACAAATTAGGTTAGCATTTAACGTTGAAAATTAAATAACATTAAATTAAAATTAGCTTAAATGAATGGTAGGGGGGCGTTAAAGTGATTTACGTCTGTATGAATGAATTGGAGACTTAACAATTAAATTAACAATTTTAAATTTAAAATTAGATTAAAAAATGATTACAAATTAAGTTAACATTTAACGTTGAAAATTAAATAAAATTAAAATAAAAAATAGCTTAAATGAATAGGTAGGGAGACATTAAAGTGATTAACATCTGTATGAATGAATTGGAAAGTTGAATTACACTACAAATAAGTAAAGAGAACAAAGAAAGGACAAATAAACTCACAGTTGTTGTTCGTTTGGTTTTACAAGGGTACGTATTCTGTGTAACACATGTGTTTTTTTTAAATAGACATCCGAGACCAATTTTCTTACGGAACGACCGTGCTTGTGCGGATATTGTAAGTGAACTAAGTATTTATTTTGCGGGGTTTTAATTTCTGTTCTTTGGAATTAGCATAGTGGTCAGGACCGTATTTAGGGGTATATAATTAACGTTGTTTTTTCTAATGTGAGCTATTTTTTCCCGTTGTGTTTGTGCGTGCAGGGGGGGGGGGGGGTTGATTTTATCTATTGTTTTATGAGAGGGTAATAGAGTTTTGAAAGACCATCAAATTCGTTTCTGTCGTTGATTGTTTTGCTATTTTTGAAAATGTGTATCATTTCTAAGACTTCTCTAGCTTTTGTGTTGCTATGTTTAAGTGTCAATTGGTGTTTTTTTAAAGCAGTTTGATTTTTTGCGTATTTGTGACCTTTCAATCTTTCTTGTAGTAACTGTTTTGTTTGGCCTATGTATATTTTGTCACACACCAAAGTAATAACACAAAGGAAGAACACAAAAGCTAGAGAAGTCTTAGAAATGATACACATAGCAAAATAGCAAAACAATCAACGACAGAAACGAAATTTATAGTCTTTCAAAACTCTATTACCGTCTCATAAAACAATAGATAAAATCAAAAAGCCCCCCCTGCACGCACAAGACACAACGGGAAAAAATAGCTCCCATTAGAAAAAACAACGTTAATTATATATCCCTAAATACGGTCCTGACCACCATGCTAATTCCAAAGAACAGATTAGAACCCCGCAAAATAAATACTTAGTACACTTACAATATCCGCACAAGCACGGTCGTTCCGTAAGAAAATTGGTCTCGAATGTCTATTTAAAAAAAACACATGTGTTACACAGAATACGTACCCTTGTAAAACCAAACGAACAACAACTGTTAGTTTATTTGTCTTTTCTTTGTTCTCTTTACTTATTTGTAGTGTAATTCAACATTCCAATTCATTCATACAGATGTTAATCACTTTAATGTCTCCCTACCTATTCATTTAAGCTATTTTTTATTTTAATTTTATTTAATTTTCAACGTTAAATGTTAACTTAATTTGTAATCATTTTTTAATCTAATTTTAAATTTAAAATTGTTAATTTAATTGTTTAGTCTCCAATTCATTCATACAGACGTTAATCACTTTAACGTCCCCCTACCATTCATTTAAGCTAATTTTAATTTAATGTTATTTAATTTTCAACGTTAAATGCTAACCTAATTTGTAATTCATTTTTTAATCTAATTTTAAATTCAAAATTGTTAATTTAATTGTCCTTTCTATCACACGAAACAAACACAGTTCTCATGTTCATTGTAATAATTCTTGTTTCCAGATACTTGATAAAGACTGAATTAATAAAAGTCGAAACGTCGTAAAAACATCAAAATTCAATAAAAGGTCGCTAAAACCAATAAAAAAATCTATTATCTTTAATATTAAAACACGGCCAATAAAATAAAAAAGAAAAATAAATTTCTAATAAACACTAAATATATATATATATATATATATATATATATATATATATATATATATATATAAATATGTATATATATATGAAATAGTAGCTACATATATGTCTTTAATAAGAGCTGTATTTGTTTGGCACATATTCGGCATAAGAGTTTGTTCCTGTAATTCACAAACTGACCTTTCTTTGGCGATGCAGATCTCTTTTGGATGCATAATATGAACTTTTTGGCTAAAGGTTTCTCACGATATATTATCAATATTATTCCATAAAATACACTTATTCCAAATGGTCCTATTTAGTTGAGAGTGATTTAAATATCCATGCGTTATCGTCTTAATAATCTTGTTGATTCCCTACCAATTAAATGGTTTTCTGAACTTATTGAAATATTTTAGACTAAAATTAAATGAAAGCATATGTTAGAGTTTCTTGCCATAAGTGACACTCAAATGTTGTATTAATTCGTTGAAAACTATGTAATCCATCGTTGCTTGAGATTTACGTTTCCGTAACTTATTATTGCCGTGACTTAAATTGCATAGGAATCTCTCCTCGTGAAGAGCTTTTTTGATGTACAAGACGTGAGTACGTAATTTCAATTCTAAATTAGCAACAGTTACTTTCAAGTAAGTAGAAATGCTTTTTATTAAACTCGCAAGCAATTTTTATTGCAACAAAGTGTAGTCATCGCGATTTTGAACACAGGGAATTACTAAAATTAAAATTATCGTCTCGTACTCGGCAACAATATTTAAGTTTTATACTCAACTTGACAAATATTCGGCTTATCTAGTCTGCGAGCACAATATATTATATTTCACAATACGAGCGCATGAAAGTTTTAAAATTTATAAATGCAGATGCATTGTACTGTGCATGACAGTAGTGATTTTCTAAACAGCCGTTTGCCCGGATGATTGAGCCATTTACATTTCAACAGAACGCAATTTTCTGGTTCACGCGAATAGTTAAATCCTCTATTTCAGTAACTTATTTACGTGCTTAATACATATAAAACCTTGATTTCATTTTATACATTTTTACTTCTTCAGTTATGATTATTGCCTCTTGGTTTTCATAGTAATAATATTTTCGATGCTTGTATTTTCGAACAGTACTTTTCCATTTCATGGCTCATTAATTACAAGGTCTTTAATTAGTTACTAAACTAATTCCAAAAATAGCTCATGCCTAAAATTCAGGTGGAGTTTTAATGAACCAATTACACATGGATAATTAATACGACAAGCTATTAAATGTTAAAAACGAATTTTCTGGCATAGAATAATTGTAACGCATGTATCTGACAAACGTAAAAGAACGAATTAATCCACAAAGTAGTGCGTTTGAAGAAAGTAAACCAAAAAATAAATATTCAAAAATGCAAATTAATAATTTTCCGGGCCTTTGAGAATACCTGGCATGCAGACCTCCTTAACAATATAACAAATTCAATATTATAAACGCATCCTTAACAGCAGATGGTTTTTCGTCAAACAACAAAATGATTATTCCGACTATAATACCTCAAGTACTTACTTTTCAATGCTGATCGCTCAACTACAACCACTATTTTCACACTATTGGCATCCCTTCCCGATCCAATATCTGCTTCTAATAATTCCCAAGTACATATAAATAAGATTGTAAAAGGGATGAGAATATGAAAAACTTAAACGAATGAAAGTAAATCAGTTCAAGTGACGTTGGATTTTGCCAGTTCCTCACATTCAATAATTAAAATAAGAAACTTCGTAGTTATGAATATACCTTTGTACGTACCAAATTTCTTAATCGCAAAAAATGTACTGTGTGATAACTAAATCTGGGATTATGCGAAAATGTATATTTTTTATTTATGATGTTTACCAAAATTCTTGCAGGTCTATACGGCTCATGTAAAAAGAAAGCATTCGCGACTGTTTTTGTTTTCCATATCTTGGATATAAATATTGCTTTGAGCATATTTCATATAAGATTGTATATTTGTTCATATTTTATAATTTATTTCTAAAGTGCACCGTAAAAAATATATAAAACCATTTATGTATTCATGTTATATCAAAATTACACTGACAGTCTGCATGGGCATTACCGTACATGGGGAATTCCTAGATTTGTGTATATCAAGTCGGGAAAGTTCCAGTGAATCTACCAGCAACGAGGTTGACCTATAGGCCTATCAGCAGTTGTGTTTAGTTAGTTCTCGAAAGTATGTGTACATAATTTTACCTTGCTATTTTTGATAAATTAAAATCATATTCACACTACATTATTGTAGATTCGATGAGACAAAAAATTTCAATTAACGCAGCATGTAGGAACTGATTTGCATGAAAGAAATCACAAGATTTAAAAATGCACCATAAGCTACTCTGAATCAATCGTTTACTTCAACAAGTAAAAATATAGAATAAAATAGTTTCCATTATAATTTGTGTAACGCCTTCTTAAGTGCAAACATTCCACTTTCAAAGATGGATAATTCAACGTTTAAAAATTCTTTAGAGAAGTATACGTCAGAAGTAACTACTAGTTCCTAGTCGCTCAGCTACAAGAAAAAAGTATATTAATCTATTGTTTGAGGAAACTATGATGAAAATTAAGAATACAACAGGTGAAAATTATATTTATTTCCTAGTCGATGAGACAAGTGACAAGGTATTACTGATGTTATCGGATGCTGCGACATATCGGATGCTGTTAACAGAGCAGCAGAAGAAATAAGTTACACATTTTCAGATATTCATCAATTTGACAAAAAGGGTGTTTGTTAAAGCACCGCTGAGGGTTCAAAATATACAAAGATAAGTTAGCTGGTCTGGTACTGACACCACAACCCATAATAATCAGATGGAGCACGTGGCTTGATTTCTCTGTATTTTATGCAGCTACCTTTGAATAGATAACAGAATTCTTTCTCTATTTTTTTCAAACGACTCGATATTATTGTAGACTGCGAAGATACACTAAATAAACCGCAAATGCACCAAGTATGAGCTTTTATTAAAGCAAACTATGGTTTTATTAGTGAAAAAGTACGAAAACTTGAAACTTAAGGTGTTGAACTCAGTGAATCGATAGAATTGATTCAAAGTCTCAAGAATACAATTTATAACATGAGATAGGTACCATAGGAGAGCGGTCCAAAATTAAATTAACACGAGTTCTAGAGCAAAACGAGGGCAGCTTTACATAATATCCAGTATGTTTCAAGGAAACTACCATTAAACTATTGAGATGAGTCCATCAATTATCTGCAAAAATAAGTATGCGCCAATTACATCAGTTGACGTTGAGCGAAGCTTTCGGCATATTCGACTATTATTAACGTATCGCAGAAGATCATTTTTATTTGAGAATTTAGAAAACCATTTAATTGTAAATATTTACAATACTATACGAAGTTCAAATGTAAATACAAAAAGTTAGATAGGTTAGCTTAGTTATTCTTCTTATTATTATACATGCATTTTATAAAATTTCGAATAAAATATTGATATAGTACTATATATTCTCTAAATTTATATTGACATTATTTAATATTTTGATAATAATTTAGTTGTGTAACTATCACTTAAACTTTACATATTTTTGCATATTTTAATAAAAGTTCTGTATATGCGCATATAATACAGTTTCCCAGCTTTAGTGATAATCTAGTAGACTTAAAATTCATTTCAACGAATTAGCAAATAAATAAGAGAAAACAGTGACCAAGTTAGATGACTAAAACCGGTTCAAATCAATAGATTTAAGTACTAGGTTCAATAGGTGAAATATAATTTCATTTATAAACAATATATATATAATAATAGTAGTCCCCGCACTAGCCTTCCAGACCTTTGAGGTAGTAACATGTAAGCTTGTTACAACTTGCGCCGTTCGGTACACTAGGATGGTAATGTGGCTAGAGCTACACACCGACCGCTATTATTACCTCAGAGTTTTACCTTCAGGTACTCATTTTTTGTCAGCCTGAGTTGAGCTGGGACCAAAAAATTGCCATCGATATTATTGCCTAGACCAGGGTTTGAGCCTGGTCCACACAGATATAAGTAATATATAACGACAATCTTCATTACATTGGTAAGTTGTATATTTATTAGCTTGGTGTAAGAGCGTCGGTGCCAGACAACAGCGCAGTATTCAGCAGAAAGGTACGACAGTGCAATGCCTGGCGTTCGACAGTTCTTTTTCCATTCCCTCCCCATGAATTGCTGGTAAGTTTATGTAATATATCATTACGGGTCTTCACTTTATGACTAGTTTTTTAGAAGTGCTGTCTGAATGTCAGAGACCGGTCTAACATTAAGCCCAGATATTTATGGTGCGAGTTGCGATTGATCCGGCCACCACCAAATTCAACATTCAGCTCTCTGTTGGCTTCTTTGTGATAATGTTCACCTAAAGCTTGCAGATCTTCAGCAAGTTGTAATTCTCTATTATCTAAATTCTTGATTTGAAAGCACAAAGGCAAGTTATCTACATATAGAAATTGTTGCGATTTTGTAGGTGGGAGATTATTGGACTAAATGTTGAACATTAGAGGAGCCAGGAATGAGCCTTGAGGAAGGCCATTCTTCAAGGCTTTGCCATTACTAGTTCGATTGTTTAAGCAGACCGATTCTGGAATTGCTCAGCGTATTCTGGACTAGTTTGCTAAGTTTAGTACACAAGATGGATTTTTGAATTTAAAAATCATTCCACTCCTATAGACACTGAAGAAATGGTGACCGCTTTTCTATTGTAGATAAGCCGTTCTAGAAGTTTATAGCAAACAAACAAGAGAGTTATAGGTCAGTAGTTTGCGGGATCTTCCGGAAACCACACCAGGTTTTAATATAACTAGGATTTTTACTCCAGTATCTAAAATATTGTTATTAAGGTTTCTCAAGCATTCTCGGATAGCCATTCCAAGATTTTTGAAGAATTCAGGAAAGACATTGTCAACACCAGGAGCTTTCCTTTACTTGAGCCGGTCAATGGCCGAATTAATTTCTTCCGTAAAGGAAACGACCATTGCGAATTCTGAGCGAGACCAGAAAAGTTATTCCTAATTTCTCTTTTAATATCTCTAACAATATCTGTGTCGACAAGCACATTATTTAAAAAATATTTCGGAGTTTTTCAGTTATAAAATTTAATTCAATTGGTGAAGTTTCCTTGAGGAGTAATGCTGCCTAACCTGGTTTTCTAAGCACCTACCAGCTTTTTCACTTCATCTTTTCGGTAATTTCTCTTCATTTACTTTTCCGAGCCTCATCCAGTTGACTAACAATTTGATCAGCTAGTTCATTGTCGCGACTCTCGGAATATCATTTGATCAAGTTCTTTAGGTTCATTTGACCACTCCAAAATGTATCGTTTTCTGTAGCCACGAGAAATGGAGCTTTTAGCAGCCTAAATTAGTACTGATACGAATTTATGATAGTTTTTAATTATTGAAGAGATATTGTGTATAGCTGATCGATATTTTGCTTAAAGGTACTTCAGTTTACCTTATATATGTTCATTTTCAATGTTATAAGTGACGGTCTATGTTAGCTATGAGGGAAGATATTCAGAACCCTACGAGATGCAACAAAGGATTTTCCATGTTCTTCACGAGTTACAAAAGTAATATCAGGATTAGTATTTGAATTCCAGTCAGCACAACTAAAAGTCTCATCGTATAGTAAGCGCAGGTTTATACTCGTAGTTTCTGCCCTGTTAGCAAGTTACGCACCATTTCGGGCTATTTGTTGAGTATCCCCTGAAGTTGTGATAACTATTAAAATCGCCTGCCTATACAATAGGAAGAGACAAGGTAGGTAAGACATGTAGTGGCCACTCTAGTAGGAGCTTTGTATACGGAGATGATATTTGTATTATTCAGTGTTCTACTCAAAACCTCATGTCCTTCAACATCGTTTGCTATGATTCCTAAGTGGATGTTATTTATTCCCTCCTCTACAAGGATAGCTGATCCGTATTGTCGAGAAACTGTATGAGTCAGCAGTTGGTATCCCTTGATTTCGTATACATTTCTACATTAATCCTCTCTGGAAACTTGGGTATCTTACAAGCAAAGGACATCCAGTTTATAGAATAAAAATGTACTATGTTTTTTCTTTAGCGCGTAATAGAATTTGACTTGAAACGCTTTTACTGGTGGATCGCAAAAACTCTATGGTGGTACTGTTTGTTTGTGCGTTAGTCATACGAAAATAAAGGTAGTGATAAAATATGTTCTGCCTTTCCTTTATTATAATGATTAATTATCATAAATATGTTAATGAATTGTTTTATTTATTGTGAGACATTGTCCATACCACCCAGTTTAAAAAATATTATAATCAATTACCCAAATTGTTTTTACGTCATATATTAGGAGTACGTCTTTTGCAATACGCGCTATCGTAGCTGTGGGATGCTTTCCCTCCTTCCTTTTTATTCCTTTGTGACTCCTTTAATTAATAATTTACAAGTTGGGGTAATACAAACAAATATTTAGCGGGTTAGCATATTTCTACAAAAAGGTTTATTAACAAAAGATTTGTTGAAATGGAAATGGAAAATTTAAATATCGTACAAGGCTTGTTATCTCTATACGTACAAGTATTATATTTTAATTTACATGAATTGTTTTTTTTTCTACTAACATATTTATATGATACGTTCACCTGCAAACATCTTAAATAAAAATTGACACGAAATGTTACGTATTTATATAAAATATAACATTTAACTGGAAAATTAATTAAAGTTATAAAACAAAATGGTTGCGTAAAGATAACACGGGTTTAAAATAATTTACTAATTTTACATTACTAATTTAATAATAAATATAGACAAAGAATAAAACTTCATCATATACATTTGCTTATCATGCTGACTGTTCCGTGTTTTGATTCCTGTCTGGTTGTCCAAGTAGGTTTTCGTGGTTTTCCTTCTCGTTTAAGGCGAATGCCGACAACTTTGCATCTTAAGACGCTCCACGGGCGCATACATAATAATAACTCATGTCTTGCTTTTCCCTGTTTTTGTTGTCTGTCTGTTTTTGGAATACTAAGCCATGATTTATTATTATTCAATTGGAATGTATCTTTGAATAATTTTATCCATAGTAACTCAATTATATGACATTTGTATACTGTCATTTATATTTTATATACTTGATAAAGGCATGATTGCCGAAACATGTAGGGTTGTTTTAAATATATATATTTTAAAGTAAAGCCAGACCTTAAATCGCCAACTGATTGAATTTACCATATCATACCAAGGTCACGAAATAATTATATATATATATATATATATATATATATATATATATATATATATATATAATAAATTAAAATCAGGTAAGTGGTCTGTCAATTAAAAAACTCCTTTATTAAATAACCCTATATTTCGCAACAAATTTGTTGCTTCTTCTGGGGATACTACAGTATTAATGAGAAAAATAACATAAAATAAATAAGAGTATAAAGCAGTAGTAAAAATACTTAAAAATGTAGAGTTGAAAAATAATAAAATTGACGTATAATAAAAAATAAAAATGATTAGATTTAAAACTTAAAGTAACTATAGAAACAAACCCTTAAAACCTTTAAAAAACATGTATATGTAAAAGTTAAAACATGAAAAATAAAAAATACAATGCAATATAAATTTAACAATATATGGACAAAATAACAAAACGATAAATTATACTTAGCCCATTAGTATCAGATCTACAATTTATGTTATTTGTGTCTCTGTTAATGCGGACCATTTCTAAAAAGGTTCTTCTTTAAGGTTATTTTCAACGTCTAAGATCTTAACGTCAACAAAATTGAAAGTATGGTCACGATCAAGTGCATGGTCCACCAATGCACAAGATCTCTTTCCAATACGGACGTCACTTTTATGCTGAGTGATGCGCTCTTTTAGCCACTATGATGTCTGACCTATATAAATGCCACAACAATCCGTATATGCTATCCTGTAGACAACATGACTATTTAAAAAGAAAGGTGTTAGTCTTTGATCTTACTATACAACTTCTTCAAGGTATAGGTGTTGTATTTAGCTATTTTAATGTTATTAAATTGTTTAAAATGTAATAAAATTGTTTGAGTAAGACCACCAATGTGTGGGATTTTTTTGTAAATCACACTGTCTGCAGGAATGTCCTCAGTAGGGCCATCAAAAAAGTTTGAGCTATATATCAATTTATTAAGTATGTGCTTAGGATGGCCATAGTTAACGAAGATGTTGAAAAGTTCTTTAAGATTGTCATTAAGAAAGGTTTCATGACAAATATGTGCTATTCGGTTTCTCATACCTATAATGGTGTTATACTTCTATAGTTACTTTAAGTTTTAAATCTAATCATTTTTATTTTTTATTGTACGTCAATTTTATTATTTTTCAACTCTACATTTTGTAAGTATTTTTACTACTGCTTTATACTCCTATTTATTTTATGTTATTTTTCTCTTTAATCTTGTAGTTAATATCAATCACAGAATTCTGAAGACAACTTTGAACCTGGTGGACAGTAAAATCCATATTATAGCAATATATGCTCCTGACATAAGCAAGCCAGAACACGAAACGGAAGAGTTTTATAACACGTTACAGGAGGTACTGGACAAATTACAGAAGAACGACAAAATCGTGATACTTGGAGACTTTAATGTGAGAGTGGGGAATAATAACATAGAAAATATTAAACAGCGATTTAATGAAGAAATAATAAATAGGAACGGAGAGCACCTGATTGAATTCTGTGCTCAAAATATCTTGAGAATAAACAACAAGTTTTTCCCCCTCAAACTCCAACATAAGTATACATGGCAAAATACACAGGGTCATCAATCAATGATAGACTATATAATAACGAATAGAGAATTTTTACCCAAACAAATCCTCGACATAAGAGCATTGCATCGCCCAATATAGGGTCAGATCACAAATTGGTACTAGGCAAATTTCGCATTAAGGTCCCACCAAACAGGAAAAAATCACCTAGGTAATTCGAAAAGTTAAACATAGAGCCTTTAGAGTATCAAACAACGAAATGGCTGTACAAAAAGCGACTAGAAGAAAGATTCAAGACAAATCCGGTAGAAAAGGAGGGAAATGTAAATGAGATCTGGGAAAAAATAGAAACTAACATATCGCAAGCTGCAAAGGAAAGTATAGGGTCAGAAAAATTAACTTAAATGCGACAAAAACACCAAAACCATGGTTCACCAACGAAATCAGAGATCTGGAGTACGAAAAAAGAAAATCATATCTACAGTATTGCAGTCATAAGACACCTAATAATTATCAGCAATATAGAGAAACACGAAATCGTATAAGCTCTATGATAAGAGACCTGAAAAGAGAGTATTGGACACGGTTTACCAAAGAGACGGAACATGACCTCTATGAAGCACAACGTAAGGTGTGGAATATACTTAAAGGGAGAAAAAAACCCATTCATGAATATAAAAATCTTAGCAAAATAGAAGGAGGAAAATGGACGGAATATATCGAAGAGCTTTATAAGGAAGGGAGTAACACATATACGGAGGAAGAAGAAGGAGACAGCGATAATGAACAAAGAATAGAAATTGCAAAAGAAGAACTCAGGATTACCATAGAGAAATTAAAAATCAGAAAAGCCCCAGGGCCCGATGGCATACACAATGAACTGCTTAAATACGGTGGAGAAACAATAATTGACAATATCGCATTACTCTTTCAGAAAATTTTAGATACCAAGCGTGTACCAGACGAATGGAAAACGAGCATTATAATACCAATACATAAGAAAGGAAATAAGAACAATCCTAGCAACTACCGTACCATCACCCTACTTAATACAACACTCAAGTTATTAATGAAGATATTCGCCAACAGGATCACTAAACAATACACAATAAGTGAAGAACAACAAGGCTTCCGGCAAAACAGATCAAGATTAAATGCTATTTTTATACTAAGCCAGATAGTTGAGAAATCAATTGAATACAACAACCCTGCCTATATGTGCTTTGTAGACTTGACAAAGGCCTTCGATCGTGTCAGACTGGAAGATGTGCTGAAGTTATTAAAAGAAGAAAACCAGCTCAGTGGATTGGTAGAGATAATTAAAGACATAAACACAAACAGCAAAACTAAAATTAAGATCGAGAACGAACTAACATCGGCAGTAGACATCAAATCTGGAATACGCCAGGGAGATAGTCTAAGCCCACTACTGTTTAATCTAATAATGGATAAAATTATAGGAGCAGTAAAAAATGTGGGACAGGGATACGGGCTTGGAAGAAAACAGATAAAGATTCTGTGTTACGCAGACGACGCAGTCCTGATCTCAGATACGGAAGACAATTTACAGCTTATGACATACACTTTTAAAACAGTTGCGGAAACCTATAACCTGCAGATATCAACCTCTAAGACAAAAACTTTAGTAGTGGCAAGGGAGCCCAGACGATGTAAAATCGTAATTGGGGATGATATAATCGAACAAGTTCCTAAGTTCGAATATCTAGGTATAGAAATATCCAGCTGCGGAGACCTAAGAGAGAGTGTTCGAAGACCGGCTAATAGGGCGGCTTATGTTTCGGGATGCCTGAGGGACGTTATTTGGCGGAATAAAGATATGAGACTGAACGGGAAAGTACGTATATATA
This sequence comes from Melolontha melolontha, assembly GCA_935421215.2. Taxonomy (NCBI): domain Eukaryota; kingdom Metazoa; phylum Arthropoda; class Insecta; order Coleoptera; family Scarabaeidae; genus Melolontha; species Melolontha melolontha. Next base: position 53,134,304 of record OW285243.1, read on the forward strand.
AGGCATGCATAAAACCAATACTTGCATATTCAATAGAAACGAGAGCCGACACAGAAGAAACAAAAAGGATGCTTAGAACAACGGAAATGAAAACATTGAGGTCAATAGCGGGGAAAACACTGAGAGACAGAATCCCGAACAATCAAATACGGAATCAATGTGGTATACACGATATCGTACGGTGGGGCAGACATAGGAGACGGGAGTGGAACCAGCATGTAACACGAATGGATTGCGAGAGATTAGCCCGAACAGCAAGGGATCTAAAGCCAATGAGCACCAGACCACCGGGAAGGCCCTTCAAAAGATGGCGAGATAGATGGCAGTCTACGTCACAAACATGACTGCAGCACTATGAAAGAGATCGGATAAGAACAGGCCTAAGGCCTAATATAAGAAGAAGAAGAAGAATCTTGTAGTATCCCCAGAAGAAGCAACAAATTTGTTACAAAATATAGGGTTATTTAATAAAGGAGTTTTTTAATTGACAGACCGCTTACCCGATTTTAATTTATTTTATCAATATATTACGGTCGATAATTTCGTTTAAATTATATATATATATATATATATATATATATATATATATATATATATATATATAGTATTTTCGTGACCTTGGTATGATAAGGTAAACTTAATTAGTCGGCGATTAAAGGTCTGGTTATTACTTCAAAGTGTATATATTTAAAATAATCCTATATGTTTCGGCAATTATGCCTTTGTCAAGGATATAAAAAATATAAATTTATATTTTTTATATCCTTGACAAAGGCATCATTGCCGAAACATGTAGGATTATTTTAAATATATACACTTTGAAGTAATAACCACACCTTTAATCGCCGACTAATTAAGTTTACCTTATATATATATATATATATATATATATATATATATATATATATTAAAAATAATAGACTTTTTATTGGTTTAGCGACCTTTTATTGAATTATGATGTTTTATTCTACGACGTTTCGACTTTTACTATTTTTCAGTCTTTTTCAAGTATCTAGAAACAAGAATTAATACAATGAGAATATGAGAATTGTGTTTGCTTTTGTGAGATTGAATTAACAATTAAATTAACAATTAAAATTAAAATTAGATTAAAGACTGAATTACCAATTAGATTAACAATTAGAGTTAAACTTTAAAATTAGATTAATAATGAGTAAGGACAATTAAAGTGATTACATCTGTATAAATGAATAGAAAAATTTGAATTAAGCTACAATACAGTAAGGTAAATAGAAACAAGAATTACTACACTGAAAACGTGAGAGTTGTGTTTGCTTTTGTGAGACTGAATTAACAATTACATTGACAAATAGAATTAAAATTAGATTAAAGACTGAATTACCGATTAAATTAACAATTAAAGTTAAAATTTAAAATTAGGTTAATAATGAGTAAGGATAAATTACAGTGGTTAAATCTGTATAAATGAATGAGATGTTAAACTTTTGATGTTAAACTACATTACATGAACAATTAATGACAAAACTCACCGTTTCTTTTGGTTTTCAAAATCACGCATTCTGTGTAACATGTGTGTCGGGTACCCGAGACCTTTTTTTGTAACGAACCGATCGCACTGGTTGGAATATTGTAAGTGTTTGTGGCTTTGTTAAGAGAGGTTAATTTTTGTTCTGTTTTTGGAATTTAGCAAATTGATCAGGACCGTGTTTAGGGGTATGTAGTAAAAGTATTTATAAATGGGAACTGATAAAAAGTTTTTTTGTTTTTTTGGTTTGTGTTTGTGTGTGCGGGGGGGGGGGGGTTGATTTTATCTATTGTTTAATCAGTGGGTAATAGAGTTTAGACAGTCCATCAATTTCGTTCCTGTCGTTTATTGTTCTGCTGTTTTTGAAAATGTGGATCATTTCTAAGACCTCCCTAGCTTTTGTATTCTTTTTCTGTGTTATTACTTACACAGAAAAAGAATACAAAAGCTAGGGAGGTCTTAGAAATGATCCACATTTTCAAAAACAGCAGAACAATAAACGACAGGAACGAAATTGATGGACTGTCTAAACTCTATTACCCACTGATTAAACAATAGATAAAATCAACCCCCCCCCCCCCGCACACACAAACACAAACCAAAAAAACAAAAAAACAAAAAAACTTTTTATCAGTTCCCATTTATAAATACTTTTACTACATACCCCGAAACACGGTCCTGATCAATTTGCTAAATTCCAAAAACAGAACAAAAATTAACCTCTCTTAACAAAGCCACAAACACTTACAATATTCCAACCAGTGCGATCGGTTCGTTACAAAAAAAGGTCTCGGGTACCCGACACACATGTTACACAGAATGTGTGATTTTGAAAACCAAAAGAAACGGTGAGTTTTGTCATTAATTGTTCATGTAATGTAGTTTAACATCAAAAGTTTAACATCTCATTCATTTATACAGATTTAACCACTGTAATTTATCCTTACTCATTATTAACCTAATTTTAAATTTTAACTTTAATTGTTAATTTAATCGGTAATTCAGTCTTTAATCTAATTTTAGTTCTATTTGTCAATGTAATTGTTAATTCAGTCTCACAAAAGCAAACACAACTCTCACGTTTTCAGTGTAGTAATTCTTGTTTCTATTTACCTTACTGTATTGTAGCTTAATTCAAATTTTTCTATTCATTTATACAGATGTAATCACTTTAATTGTCCTTACTCATTATTAATCTAATTTTAAAGTTTAACTCTAATTGTTAATCTAATTGGTAATTCAGTCTTTAATCTAATTTTAATTTTAATTGTTAATTTAATTGTTAATTCAATCTCACAAAAGCAAACACAATTCTCATATTCTCATTGTATTAATTCTTGTTTCTAGATACTTGAAAAAGACTGAAAAATAGTAAAAGTCGAAACGTCGTAGAATAAAACATCATAATTCAATAAAAGGTCGCTAAACCAATAAAAAGTCTATTATTTTTAATATTAAGACACGGCCAATAAAATAAATAAGAAAAATAAAATTCTTATAAACACTAAATATATATATATATATATATATATATATATATGTTTAGATAATTTCTTATTATATATATATCTCATTAAATATATCAATTGTTAAATTCTTATAGTTTTTCTGCATTTATATGAAAAGTTAGTATCTAATTGCGAAGTAAATGAGGACGTAAACATTTCTTTAGTAAAATTGCTGTAAAATTTTGTGTACGTTGGGACTTGAACCCAATTCTACGGTTTGCCGGACGGTTGCTTTACGACTTAAGCAAAACAGACACCTGCTTTCAATAACTGACATTTGCTTTCAATAACTGACATCTCCTTTCAAAACTGACATCTGCTTTCAAAACTGACTTGTGCTTTCGAACCTGAAGTTCGTGAATAACTTGAATGTATACAGATGTAATTTTGGGCTTTCCTTAAGAATAGCATGGTAAGGAGTGAGCCACAAAAAATGTGTTCAGAGTATGCCATGGATTTAATCAGTTATGTCTTAGATTGATTAAGTGATCTAACCTACATTTGGTAATAGGTATTAGTAATTGGTTAAATCGTAACTTGTCAATTTGACATGATTATTTACAAATGACATTTCGTCAATTCTCTAAGCTCAGACGTGACTTATATGTCTATCTCAGTCGTTCATGGCCTACCTAGGTTACAAATTTTGTGGCTCACTTTATATGTTACAACCGGTAACTGAACTTCTTATGACAGGTTCGCAATAGACTTCTTAACTGAGTTTTTCATTTTACGTGGAACATCCTCAATGTAATCTGCAGTCCTTTTTTTAAGTGTTTCACTTTTATATTCACGATCTACTACCCCTGTTAGACTAAATTTGATAATCATGAATATGGCAAGCCATTTGTCTATATATAATTGCAAGATCAGGGAATTTTTGACGAAAATCCTGCATAAAATTGTTAATTACATAAATCGATCGTCCATTTTCTAATCTCAAAATTTGAAAATAACTTTTAACAATAAAGTTTGTTCTTGTAATTCTATCGTGATAATAAATACTCTACCTGAAAACATAAATTTTAATGAATTAACTTTAAGATGAAGACTGTCACAATGTTACAAAATATCTTTAATATTTAATGAATGTCGCCAACTTTCTATTAAAACCATGAGTTACCTTAAATATATTTTTTGCCAAGTACGTATATAATATGTAATATGATTACCTCAGGACTAATAAAAAGTGTGGCAGGATTTTATGAATTAATGGGGGTAGCTTAAGCTAATCCATTGTATTAATAATTTAATGTTTGCTCTCTCAATATGTGATAATTTTTAATTAGAATTAAAAAATATTCTAAGTTTGTTTATTGTTCATGCACTCAAACTATTCATTCATCAAATTTCTCAATTATCAGTGAATATTTCCATTTAATATAATTTGATAAATTTTACATTATTAATTAAAATCTAGTTATTACAGTAAAAAATAAGTAGTAAGTATTATTTTCACGTCTTATTAACGTAAATAAATATAATAATTGCTTTGCTGACGTTAGAACAATTTTAATTTCCTTTTCATTAAACTAATTTCGATAAACGTATAAATTTGGGATATTGTCCTTTGAGAGGGCATCTCAAATGTGAATGAAGAAAATGTTTTCCTTCTTCCTGAAATATATTGAAGTTGTTTGAGTAAATATAGACGTCAAATAAATAATATCTGCATAATATAAACTTACAGGAAAGGCGTAATTATTTTCTAGTTAGTGTAATAAAACAGTTAATCCAAGTCACACAGGAACGCACCATTCCAGTCACAAAATACATACCTCAAAATTAATATACTAGAGCTTCTCTGAAAGTTAGTACTTTCAGAGTACAGTTAAACAATAAAATCAACAGCATATACCTGTCTCCAGATAGCAACAAATAGCTTGTTAAAAACTCGTTACGACAACAGCACTCAGCAGGAGCTCGAGAATATATACGTAACATCACTCGAAAGAAATAATGGCCAGACATATACACGTATATGAAATACAATTTGAGAAATTAATAAAACAATGTGATAATTTCTTAGAGGCGACGAACTTAAACAATTTACATGTTAATTATATTTTCTGTAAATTTATTTATTATTATTTATAAATTTTTTTCACATTTTTTAAAGAATTGCTCATGTTTGTTTTTGTTCTTTTTAATCCATATAACCCTGAGACTATTACTAGTAGTGAATCAGTTTAAACATGGGATCAATAGATTAATTAGTTATCAGAAAGCTATAAAAAAATTGGTAAAAAAATATTCTAATTTTAATTTTTGAAATAAATTTCGTCCTTTTAAAAGAACAGTAGAGCTAAACACTACTGGGAAATAAAATAACTTTGAATGCTTTAATGTAACATATAATAATAATTATAAACAACTGGGGAAAGTAAATGATGAATTAATTGATGTTGTAGTCACGGAAGCAGTCCGTATGTCCGGTGTATTATCGTGCAGTAACTCATCTATGGTCTAACACGCCGCACCCGTTGCAACAGACGTTTGAGGACCTCCAGGTAGAATGCAGTATTTACTGTTTAGCCAGCAGGGACGAATTCTTTATGAATGATTCCCTCTTTGTTGAAAAATGTGATCAACACGGCCTTCATCTTAGATTTTTGCGCACCACTCTTTGTTTGCAGCGGGGAAGAAGATGACCGTCATTCCATTGATTGTTTTTCCAAGACTCGTCTCCTGTGACAATGAACCCAGAGAGGACAGATCTTGGTCACACATGTCAATGAAATCGTCACTGATCACAAAACGTAGTGCTTTTTGCTCGTCTGTTAGGATGTGCACCACAAATCGTTTACCCAAATCTTTATAAATGATGGTTCCAATTGTGTCTTTGCTAATACCCACTTCTTCTGCTATTAATTGCAGAGTCAATCGCCGACCTTTTACTAGCAGCACACGCACACGTTCAATGTTTTCCGATATCCTGCTTGGCCGGTCCGAAAGCGGTTCGTCTTCTACCGAATCCTAGCTAGCGCGAAAGCGTGGGAACTAATCGTGTACACATTTTCTGCTCACAGTATACTGTCCGTAAACTTGCACCAACATTTCATAGGTTTCCGTCGGTGTTTTACCAAATTTTAAGCAGAACTTAATCTTGTGTCGTTGCTACATGGCTTTTTGATGCGCACTGCTCGGAAGAGTCTGTTGAAATGAATGCAATAGTACTACTTTAGCAGCCTCACTCAATCTCTGGCAGAGGACAGGCCCAGATATGTAAATTCATGCCTGCGAAAACGAGCGACCTTGTTTTAAGCATTGAATACCGATATATTAGACCGATCACCGAATTTTATAGACAAACCTCGGATATCCTGGATTCATTACCAATGATATTAAATAGTTTCTTTGAAAATACTCTATTGAATCTCCATGAGCCTTCCCGTGCTTTTTTTTTGTTTTTTGGCTGATATTTGTAAAAATCAACGGCTTACCTTCTTTCTTGCTTGCAGATGTTTGTATGAAATGCATATTTTTAATCGTGTTAGAAACAATCTGTACATAAACGCACCCATAAACACATAACTAAATAATACTAACTCGCTTTGCGCAGTGGCGACATCGGAACCAATGAGGTATTTTTCCGAGGTGCGATCATTGCTAGTTGAAAACTGAAGGCAAGGATAACAAAGAAGCGGTTAACAAACTCAAACTTCCATGGACTATATCCAAACTTGGAACAAAAAAAAACGGCGATCAAGCCGAACGAGGCAAAATCGGTTCATGTTGATTTTAGTAACAAAAGGGAACATCATTGTCCAATTAGTATAAATAACGCTCAAATTTGTTATGCAATCTCCGCTAAATATCTGTGTAATACTTTTGTTGCTAGACTTCGCTGTAAAGTTCATGGAAAAAAGAAAAGACAAACAAATATAAACAGCCAATACAGAAAAATGTATTGGCTGTTAGGAAGAAACTCCATCCTGTTAATTTATAATAAAGTTCTATTGTATACACAAATCCTGATGCCAGTTTGGAGGTATGGTGTTCAGTTATGGGGTTGTACCAAAAAGAACAATATTCAGGTAATGCAGCGCTTTTAAAATAAAGTACCGGGAAGCATTGGGAATGCTCCATGGTACTTCAGAAATAGTGACCTCCATAAGAAACTGGAAATAGACACTTTTAGTCAGACAATCGCATAATTCTCCACGCTGAAGGGAACGAAGCCTTTCGTGTTGATGAAGTGAGTGAAAAGCAGAGTATTGTGCGATATTTACATGATAAAATTAGTGTAGTTTCGTCATCAGAGTCTAAGGATTCCTATTGAGTGAGAACTTACCTTAAGAATTTGTGGTAGTAAATTAAGTTAAAATAAAATTGCTCTGCGATCATATTAACTGATTATATTGTTCTACTAGTAAAACACCACTGGAGATTTATAATAAAAAAGAATACTAACTCGGGATTTGGCAATGTCCAAAGCATTTAGTTTTGCTTAAACTATGGTGTGGGATTTTTGTTCTGGTTCAGATCAACACCTATTTCCTTCAAGTATTTACCTATTTATATTTTTTCTCTAATTACACAAGAAAAGTATCAACGAAATACTGACTCTATCGTAATGCTAATTTAGAGTGTATGGTTAAGCTGCTGTACATGAACGAACTGTAAAACTATAATTAAAGAAGTTTTGTGGCAGAGGTACATCACTTAAAAGTAAGCCTCTCGTAGGTCTTTAATTAACAAGGAGTTCATAAAAGCGAAAACAAATGAAGTTTACTTTTTTTACTCTGTTCTGAAAATGGCTTTAAAAAACAAAACTAATTAAGAAATCATGCAAAAATCATTTTATTTATTTGAAATATTCTCGATGAGCGGTAAAATAATTTGCAAGTTCTAGAAGTGTACCAGGATTTGCTTTTGTCTCTTACTTCAGTGGTGTTGAGATTGCTCATTATAGACCACTGAAAGTCTTCAGTTGATGCAAAATGATTTCCTTTCATCCCAAAATGCAGCTAAAGGAATAAAAAATAGTCGTATGGAGTCAAATTGAGTGAATAAATGCGACGTGAAGAAGAAAAAAGTTTGTCAAAAATCAGTGGCAATTGCCGAAAGATGAAAAAGTACATAACAGTGTAACAATCGCCAACTGCCTGATTATCGATATTCAAGGCGAATACTGTTTACCAAGCGAACTTGTTTTGCTAATATAGCAACAACATTGCTTTTTACGACTCTGTAGTTGTAAAAAGCAATGAGAATTCTTTTGATTTTTGATATTTCCAAATGTGATTGTCTTGGATTTCCCTCATCTGGCAACCGCTATCCAACATTTTGATTTTTAGTTTCTACATCTTACTAAAAACACCATGCCATAAAACACCAGTTTCTGTCTCTACGAATTTCAGTAAGAATATTTTGCAATATCCAATTCAATAAAATTTTGAGTTATGTATTGTACGATGTAGAGCAACCTCTGAATTTAGCTTTCGAAAGTTAAATTTATTAGTTAAAATGCATTAAATTATTATCTCGTGCATTCCAAGTTAAATTTACATGAAAGTTAGTACTTTCAGAGTACAGTTAAAGAATAAAATCAACAGCATATACCTGTCTCCAGATAGCAACAAATAGCTTGTTAAAAACTCGTTACGACAACAGCACTCAACAGGAGCTCGAGAATATATACGTACCATCACTCGAAAGAAATAACGGCCAGACATATACACGTATATGAAATACAATTTGAGAAATTAATAAAACATTGTGATAGTTTCTTAAAGGCGACGAACTTAAACAATTTACATGTTAATTATATTTTCTGTAAATTTATTTATTATTATTTATAAATTTTCTTCCCATTTTTTAAATAATTGCTCATGTTTGTTTTTGTTCTTTTTAATCCATATAACCCTGAGACTATTATTAGTTGTGAATCAGTTTAAACATGGGATCAATAGATTAATTAGTTATCAGAAAGCTATAAAAAAATTAGTAAAAAAATATTCTAATTTTAATATTTGAAATAAATTGCGTCCTTTTAAAAGAATAGTAGAGCTAAACACTACTGGGAAATAAAATAACTTTGAATGCTTTAATGCAACATATAATAATAATTATAAACAACTGGGGAAAGTAAATGATGAATGAAACACCAGTTTCTGTCTCTACGAATTTCAGTAAGAATATTTTGCAATGTCCAATTCAATACAATTTTGAGTTATGTATTGTACGATGTAGAACAACCTCTGAATTTAGCTTTCGAAAGTTAAATTTAGTAGTTAAAATGCATTAAATTATTATCTCGTGCATTCCAAGTTAAATTTACATGAATGCCACTAAATATTTATTAGAAATTTTAAAGGAATCAGACATTTATTCAATATTTTATTCGGTCATCGTTTAATTCATCGGCTTGAACGTTCATTTTCATTTACATTCTCCCTTCATAAGCGATTCTAAGAATTAAGAGCGCTCCTCTAGTAATTTTATTGCTTTTTACATAGAACTTAATGTTAATTATTTGTTCTTTATTAATTTTCCAAACGAAATAAGATTAAATTGCTTGAGGTTCCACTGGAACCTTTCTAGATCTATTGTGGTCCTCATACCTAGTTAAAGTACTTCCTCTAGCCCTGCTCTTTTGATTAAGGTTAGTAGCTTCGAGAGCGGTTCCTTCGTTAGTTTCGCTTTAGGATATTGGTCTTCCAATTGTAGGATCCCCATTTTTGTTAAACTTTCGCGTTGGCATAGTACATGAATCGCGGTTTCCTCTTGCTCTTGGCAGAATATACATACCGTTTCTTGTGTCAAGCCTATATCATTTATATGTTTATTGAACTTAGAATGCCTCGTTAATAGACCTACTATCATCTTAACAGACTTTCTGTCTCTGTTCAGTAGGTCCGTTGCAAGCTTGGGAGAATATTTTCTAAAGAACTGTTTTGCTTGTCTTTGGCCTGGGAAGATATTCTACCTTTTCCATGATCTATTTTAATAATTGTTATTTCCATGCCAAAGGAAGGCCTCGGCCCTATGAAGGCCATAGACGAGGCCTGTCGGAGCAATTCGTCCACCTTCTCATTATACCTATGGCCTGTGTGCCCAGGTGCCCAGGCTAATGTCATTTGTGGTCACTGTTTAGGACACACGCATAATCGCATATAAGTTTAAATTTAACATTACTTCGCTATTGAAGAAAATTGTCTAGGTGTGATTTATTCCACCATGTGTGTTAACGCAGCCACCTCATCTTGACATATCGTAGTATATACATAGGCTTACTTGGATCATTGTCCTTTCTTTGTGCGCATACATTTCGGTTCCAACGCGTTTTCTTTCTTCTACTCTCGACCGAGATATACATACAACTGTCACTTGAATGCGTCGTATCTTGGCTTGTAATGAACGAATTGTTATGAAATTTTTGGAGGATCGGCCTTCATATATCGATCTCCTACCAACAGACGATTCCCCAAATTTCATTAAAATAGAACAATTTCGGTTATTTTCGGGCAGAGGATGTATATACCTACCGGGACAAAATTCCATCTACGAGTATATTCTTTTTTTTCGTTTTTTATTTTTTTTTCCTTTCATCAACAAATTTGAAGGATATTGTTATCTGTCATAAATATTATATCAACTACGCTTTGTTGAAATTTTCTGGATCTGTTTTAAACCTTTTTTTACATTAAAAGGGTGCTTATTCCGTTGTTAGTAAATGTTAGTTAAATTTAAATTGTTTTTTTAATATGGTTTATTTTTTAATCGTTCATTTTGCTTTTTTTTTCAAATTAGTGTCCAACAAAGTTCGTTTAGTGTTTTTTAAATTTAAATATTGTCTTAAATCGAACGGACACGGTTATAGCAATAGCTTTGATACGAGATTGGTGATCACAATATTACGTGGCTTGAGTTCTAGGTATTTCTAAGTGTTTCTGTTCAAAGAGCAGTAGAGCGGTTCCGTGTAACTAGTGGCTACACTAGACGAGTTGGTTCTGACAGCAGAAGGTGTGCAAGCGCTCAGGGTGACCGATTTATTACATGAACATCTTGAGAAACAGGGACACTACAGCAGTTTGTGTCAGGAACGATTTAGAAGAGGTACATGATGTAGCAGTTAGTCAAAGGACAGTAAGAAGTAGGTTGCAGGAATATGGATTGACTGCTAGAAGACCTGCACACGGCCCACAGTTGACCAGAGAACATCGCGTAGGGCGGTTGAGCTTTGGTCGTGAACATCAGCACTGGGTTAATGAGGAATGAAGCCATGTCCTTTTTACAGATGAGTCGAGATTTAATCTCAGCTCTCTTGATATACGTAAAAGAGTATGTTGAAGAGTTGGTGATAGGTTTGCCCAATGTAATATTGTTCAAAAGCTTAGCTTCGGCGGTGGATCGGTTATGGTTTGAGGGGGAATTAATATGGAAGCTCGTACAGATTTATTGGTAGTAGATGGAGGAGCTCTGAATGCAGACAGATACATTAGGAATATCCTAGAACCACATATGGTACCCTTTGCTCCATTTGTTGACGACAATTTTATGCTAATGCATGATAACGCCCGCTCTCACGTTGCTCGAGTTATTAATGAATATTTAGAAGAAGTTGGAATCCATCGTATGATCTGGCCAGCAAGAAGTTCAGATTCAAATTGGATCTGTACTTCTTGCGACCATATCCTACACAAACCGAACATATGTGGAACATTGTCGGAAGGCAAATTCGAGTTCAAGTTCCGACAACAAGAAACATGTAAGAGCTAAGCGCAGCAACAGTCCAAGAATGGGAGAACATTCACCAAAACGACATTCGACTCCTTATTGAAGAAATGGCAAGAAGAATAGAGTGTAATTCAAGCACAGGGAGTCAATGCACGCTATTAATCCTCATTATTTATCATTTGCAAAAAAAATCGTTTTGTTGATTTAATCACTATTCCATTTTTTTACATTATTTTTGTTATTTTGGTTATAAATTTTTTAAGTTGGCTTAAATTCATTACGATTATTGGCTTTACCGTTTAAACTAACAAAAAAAAACAAGCGAAATTTAAAAACTCAGAAAAAATGACCATATTAGTACATGGATCGAATTTTGTGTCGGTGAATGTATATACAATAATATCCAATCCCGTTAAAATCAACCGAAATTGATATTACCAAAATCTGAGTTAATATTATTTAATTACAAATTTGCATGATTATTATGCAAGTGTTGTCAAGAAATTATTTCGTTTTTTGCTACAATTTTCTGAAAGAAGAACATATTTGTTTGAATAAATGATGGCTTTTATGAATCCTATATGCCCTATTATCAACTGAGCACAAAACGATTACCAATATAGTTTCGTCTATCTCTAATCATTTACAAATATGTTCATAAAAAATTGTATGTTAACATGGATTGGAATGTAGTAGAAATATTGTCCTTTTTACATAGCAGTATAATAAGTACCAAGAACGGTAAGGAACTTTTACCGATCGAGGACAACTGCTTAGAGACTTTAGAGGATATTACAATAATTAGAGTAAATAAGTATTGCTAATGTCACTCCTATGTAAACCTTCAAATCATATTGCCATGATATCAATTTGTGGGCTGCGTTGTTTTTTTGACGTTAGTGGACATAACTCATACATCGATCGCAATGATTTGCTGTTATTCTCATGTCAGCCAGTTCAGTAGAAATTTGATGATGCAAATCGGTGTAATCATGATTCGGTGAGTTATGTGCATAAGCGAACGAAAAAGTTTTGAAGTTCAACATATTTTTTTATTATTTTGCATGACTCGAAATCACTTGTTTACCCAAGGGTGATAGTAGATCACTTACCACCCGTCGTCAATATCAACTAGGACTTTCGCGGTAAAATTAACTTACCTGTTTGAAAACAATTTAACAATAGTCTAGCTACCATAGTGGGAGCAGATAAAATTACTTACCGTCGAGATTTATCTGTAGCAATTATTAAACAATACTTACTGCCTTGGAAACCAGCACGGTAAATGATTAAATAGAGTTCAATCGCACAAAAACACTTGCTTAAATTGATAATCATTAAATTTACATTTTGCTATATTCATATTATTAAGATAAGCAATACATTTGATTCTACATAATTAGTTTTTGGAGAACGTTTTTCATCAAACTTGTTTAATAATTTATAAACTTTATCGAACTCTGAAAAACAATAAATTGCCGTAAATACCTAATAGACCATGTCAAGAAGATGGGCTGTAAACAGCAAACACGAATACTAACTATACTATTCTCCAGAAAATAAATAAGGGATATCAGTCTTTCCGTTTTTTATTGCGTGCACGGATTCGAAGCATCATTAACCATTCTTTTGTAAACTTTCATTGGCAATGCTATAGAAGGCTTTCTTTTAAATATATATATATATATATATATATATATATATATATATATATATATATATAACGTACGTGTGTTTGGTGAGTGTAAACGGCGTTCAATAGATGCCTGGCAATGACAAATGGCGAAGGAGTAACTTACAAACAGGCAAAACCGAAGCAGTAACAGCAGCAACATGGAATAGGGATGATGTTTGAATAGAGTTCGCATGGGTCGGGTTAAATATGACAGCTCATATTTTTATACTTGACGAAAATCTATGTCGTTTACGGACCTTACTTGACACCCCACGCTCTTTCTTTCCGAACGAGGAATTTTGTCATATCTCGGGAGAACAAAAAATGGTTTGTAAAATGTTATTTCAAAAAAATTTGAAAAGATGATATATGCATGTCTACAATAAAATTTAGCTTAAATTAATAGAGATTTTAAAGCAGTAGTTACTACACAGTATTAATTTTAAATATACCGATGCCGGTTACAGTTAAGAACATATTTAATACAAATTAATTGTATAAAGTGTTTTCTCATTATTTGTACGATATGAATAACTAAAGCGGCCTATTGTATTCCCTGTAGACAGCGTTACGATGGGTTAATACTAATAATTGCAAGAATACATTAAGTATATCTGGTCACCAGGAGATCCACACGTTTAGAATAAGCAATTTAAATACAGGTTATAAAATGAGTAAAGTTTTATTTTATAAAATGCGAAAAGTATTTCGTTTTTTTATGTTAGCAAAAGAAAACACAATGATACTGCTACTTCATATTTTTCGAATTTTCGAATGTAAAACAAATTCTTTTAGTATATCTTTTAATTTCGAGAAATTTTTCTGAATATAAAAATTATTATTACGTAAGACAAAAATTCTTTTTTGGAGACTGTGGTTAAGTAAAAACTTAAAAAAAGGTATATAACCCCTTACCACAATTATTAATCGTAAAAACGTATTTCGACAACTAAGTTGTCATCATCAGTAGGTAAAAGCCACTAATTAAAAGTCGCACATAGGGCACAGTAAAGCTAGCGAACCGCTTACGCAAACAACTACTTTACACCGCGTCCACGTATAGACTAATTTTAACATGCCAATCTAAACTACGGAACGGTCGAAAAATCACTTACCTCTAAGGAAAGTCTACACATATGTTTAGTCTCCGAGTTGAAATATGTCGAACAAAGGACGGCAAACATTCCTATCTTAAGGGAAACGGCACTAAACATGTCCTACTAACTTCAATTTTAAAACGACGATGACACACTTATGGTAATAAAAATGAAAAGAGACAGCTGAAAGGGATCGGTGATCTATCGCTATTCATGGAATTATGTTTATTTTTCGCAATGTGTATACTTTCATAAGCATCAAGTTCGTGGGGTTTATTAATTCCTTTGACTAACTTCAACCCTGTAATCGATACGTTGTGCAGGGTGCTCAAAGCGTGGTTGGCGACATTTGATTTAGCCGGTCTATTGTATTTAATATGTTATATGTGTTCTTTAAAACGGGTTATTATTGGTCGCTTAGTTTGGCCTATATATTTCAAATTACAATCCTCGCAACTAATTTCGTATATACCTGATTTAGAATTGAAATTAACTGTATCTTTAGTATTCCCTAGGAGACTTTTGATAGTGTTTTCGGACCGAAAGGCTACCTGGAGACCTCTTTCTTTCACAACTTTATTAATGTTTTTCGTGACGGGGTGGTATGGTAAAGACATGTACTTTTTCTCCTGGTTCCTTTGAGACATGAAACTTGTGGATTCGGGGATTGTATTTTTTATATTTGTTTTTCTAATTAATTTATTTATTATTTCTATGTCAAAGCCATTGTATGTCGCAATATTTTTAATGAAATCCAGTTCTATTTTATATCTCTCTTTTGTTAACGGAAAATTTAGTAACCGATTGACTAAGAAATTAAAGGAAGCTGTCTTATGTTGATAACTATGATTTTAGTCCGCGGTGATGAATCTATTAACATTGGTTTCTTTCCGGAAAATATCGATTTCTATTTTATGTTTATTTCTAATCAGTAAAGTATTTAAAAATGGTATCTTGCCATTGTGTTCCTTTTCCACTGTAAATTTAATCGTCGGAAATTTCAAATGTAATTATTAACGAACATGTCTAATTCGCATTTCCGTGTATCAAAAATCGCGAGAATGTCATATACATACCTAATCCAGACTCTCGGGAAATATTTAGCGTTATTTTTAAATTCTACTTCAAATTGACTCATGAATAAAATCCGTTACCTAAAATGATTAGTGACACAAAAGACGCGATTAAGAAATGCCCAATTTTAATAACTTCTACCCAAAAGTATAAATTGAATGTTAGTAATCCTTTAGTACCAAGAATGTATTGTTTACCGAAGATGCATAAACCAGGTAACTCGATGAGACCTATAGTTTCAGGTATCAACTCACCGATTTATAAAAAATTTGTTGTTTTTGTTGTTATATGCGATGTTGCGTTGCTATGGTGTAACAAAATTTTACGCAAACTAGATCTTGAACGCTCACTACATAATTTTTCAGACTCTATTACTATACCTGAAGAAAGTAGTAATCATCTTTTGACTTATGCTTTTACCGCAAATAGCTTTGTTGACTTTAAAGTGTTGCTTCATAAACTTGTACTTGTACTTGTACTAGGGGATCTCAGATTATTTAAATATCATCGGTAACCTTCAAACTTATAGCAGTTATTTCAGATGTGCCTAAGATAAGAGCAGTTATTTAGTAATAATTCTACACTTAACTACTATTCTATTTATATAAAAACTTATCGTCTTCAAAGTATCTGACGTGAGCAGATTATTTAATAGTATGTTAAGATACAAGTTTCATAAGACATAATTTTTGCGAACGAGTCCAAGGTTTAGAAAACGTGTCGGAAGCGAGTTTTCTAATGAACGAGTGCGCAAAAATGTCTTATGGAACGTGTATTTTATACTATTTTTTCTATTTCGCGTTTTAAATATTAAAAAATGTTTAAAATAATAGTCATGTTCAATACGAGTATTTTAGATATTTTATTTTTTTGACGTTGGTTCCACTGACTTATAATTTTAACATTTCAAATATTTGAAATATTGCTATGTGTTTTGAAATTTAAATCTTAGACTAATTTATGTAAATATTTAACATCATAATGGTCGAAATAAGTTAATTGCAGAAGAAAATTTGGAAAATCTTCTGAAAAAAAATCTCGACACATTTATAAAAAGGAATATAGCCAATTTATAGCTTGGCGTAAAGAAAATAACATCGTGACTATTACAGAAAACATGATTGCCTATTTTGACAAAGAAAGTAAAATAAAAAAGGCATCTTCCTTGTGGTCCAAATAGTATTTTACTAATTTTGTACATTATTTTGTTATAATAGTCATATTAAAATATGTTAGGACATTCTTATAGGCTTTAATGGAGCTTGCCGTCGTGAAGAAATAACAAACATGATTATAGATGATATACAGTTTAAAAATGATGTCATAATGGTTGACGTGCTAAAAACTAAAACTTATGTTCCTAGACAATTTATTATAACTCAAAGGTTATGGATTGATTTGGTGAAAAAATATTATAATCTTCGTCCCAGTCATGCTACACATAGACGTTTTTTCCTGCAATATAGAAATACCTTCTGTGTAAATATTCCAATAGGTATTAATACAATAGGAAAAGTACCAAAAAGTATTACTACTTACTTGAAATTACCTAATCCTGAACTCTTCACTGGACATTGCTTTAGACGATCCAGACGATCCAATTTAGCTAATAGTGGAGGAAATTTAATTACAATTAAGCACCATGGAGGATGGAAATCTTCCGCTGTGGCTGAAGGTTACATTGATAATTCCATCAAGAAAAAATTAGACGTTGCTGAAATACTATCTAACACTGCTACTCAATTCACAGAGAATCCATCAACTTCTAATTCAATGAACAGTGATTTATTAGTTAATGTGAATCAGCAGGGATTCAAACAAAATATATTGTGTTCCCAGAATCTGCCTGGAATATCTATTAATGCCCACAAATCTTCTAGCGTTACAGTAAAAGTATATAACAATTGCAGTATTCGCAATGATAAGTAATCTCAATAGAAGTATTTATAGCGTCTAGCTTTGTTAACGAATTTATGGATACACTCCTTTAGCAAGAGTTTTTGTATAATTAGTACTAATAAAGTTTTAGCAAATGTCTTTACTATTCTCTCTATAATTTTTATTTACATTTTTGTCACTGTTAAGCGTTCATATCTAACCATATCTAACTTTTAAAACGATATAGTTCAATTACTTATTTAATACATTTAATTACTTATTACACTTGTGACCAATTTCGAAAAAAAAATTAGAGTGCGGTAAAGTAATACATTACGATACCTTGTAATCAAGGGTTACGCAATTAGCACATTACGACACCGGAATAGAAAAAAATATTTAAATCTGTGGGTACTTACCCTGATAGGCATCGCTTCAGATCGATGCTCACTTGCTTGCTGAAGTCAGTTCAGTCAATAATACGTTGCTTAATTTGAATAAATGCCATATTATTACTTTTAGAGAAGAAAAAATTCATATTTCTTTAATTAAAAGTATCAGAACAATACATTGGAAGAGGTTCATCATTTAATATAGTCATTTTAAGATTTAGATTTTGAAGTTATTTTTTTAAGAATTATCTCGTTCCTAATGCATATGACGTGAAGTAGATGAATGCTAGATCTTCCCTAGTGTACAAAAATTAAATTGTCTTCTTAGCGCAAATTGGGAAGAAAATGGAGACATTACTTTTATTTATTCGTCTCGGTAGAGAATGTATCCAAAACTTTAAAGAAACGTGTAACAGATGGCGGTGCAATAAAGTTTATTCCAGCACTAAATTCAGAACTGAAAATGCACTTTTACAACGGCACATCTGGTCTTATTGGGTTATTCGGATATGAACGTTGAGTTCACTACCGGCCTTTCCGAATTAATTTGAAAGTTATATTTTCCTAGATAATAATAAATTCCACATTTAAAAATATATGTACTTATATACTTTATATTAACGTATGTAAGAAAAAGGCAGTTTACATACCATTATGCTAATACGTACAAGTGTAGTACGTATTACTTACTTTCTATTAAAATACAAGTGATAGATAAATGTGTGGAATCATGTAAATATCCATTAAATTAAAAAATATATTGCAATAAAACTTTAGACACGGAAATTAGGGATGAGGAACGATCATTTCTAGTATTTTTAAATATACAGTGTTCAAAAAAAATGTAATGTACTAAAGTTATACTTTCTTTAATTGCACGACCTGTATTTATTTACATTTTAGGATCCTCCCCGATAACACGATTTCAACAAACTATAACACTTGGGATCTAAAAAATTTAGCTTGAGATTTACATGCAAACGTAAATCAGAATATTTATCTATTGGTATTTTCAAAAAAATATTGCCTGATACTTAGGTATGATCGTTTAAATAAAAACATTTGCAATGCGAAATATAAGTACTACAATTTCTTTTATTCCTTCGTTTGTTGTGGCAATTAAAAAGTTGTTTTTTTTTTGTCGAATAAGAAGTTAACATGAATATTACAATCTTTAAATTTTATTACAGGGTTTAGTAGTTCGTGGTATAGAAAACTTGATATTGCGAATGAGACTGTTGTGTTAAGACTGTGTGTCTTGTACTGTTGTTGAATTCATACTGATCTATTCTGTACTGTTTTCCAAGTAGGTAAAATCTAATAATTGTTGTTTCTCAATAATGATTGAACTAAATGAAAAAGAAAGAATACAAATATTAATGATGAGGTGATAGTATAAGAACTCATCAGGAAGTATGTAACCTTTGCTACCAACACGCGACCAAATTAAATTAACGCAAGTAATAAGGAGGTTGCAGGATATTCTGCAAAGCCTTCCTCCCTTGACCTGACCTACCTGAAGATGGACGTCCCGTCGAAAATATCCTGCCGGCTAGCTCTATCGTATTCGGAGAGTGCGCGAGTTCCTAGTTCGCTTGATGAAATGGTGACGCCACCGTATTTAAACCTGCAAGGTTCCCCCCGTATATACGGAAACGGGTGGGACTCGGGTAGCACTAAATGCAAGAGAGACAGCCCCTTATTACTTGCTACTGATATAAACGTGTCTTTGCCTTACCCAACACTTGTAGGAAAGGAATCAAACAAAACACAAGATGTCAACAATAACAAGATTTAATAACATGAAGTAGGTTCAGAATAACAAAAGATTAGTTAACAGATGCCGTAGATCACAAATTATCAAAAGTATAACAAAATAGATCAAAGTTTGCCAAAATTCAAATTCTAAGTAGTTATCAACCAAGCAAAAAGATAATATAATAAATTAATATTATGAATTAATTTTTATATTGTGATATATAATAATATATGTAGTTATATGAAATAAAATAATAACAAGAATAAATAAGATGATTCAAAAATTATTATATCAGTGAAAATACGTTATTAAAGAAAAACTAAATTTTAATATTTAATTTTATAAAATTGGTACAACAATGCTAATAATTTTATTAAGAAAAATATCCAGACTAGGTAGTTTTATTTGAAGTGAAAAACAAAAGCAACAACAGTCGCTTGCGAAGTTACAAAGAGTTAGATAGCTGTGCAACTAAATTAATGAGTAACACGTAATTCAATCTAAGTTTGCCAAGGCAAAATAAAGGCTTAGTTTGAAAAAGAATATAAATCCAAATTCTCCCAGTAATATCCCCCTAATCACCCTAGTATCGCTCAAGGCGCAATACAGAGTTTTCATAAATACAGGTTCACCTGTCAAAATAACAACAGCTTGTATACACAGGTGATAAAACTGTGAAAGATAAAGTTATATTCGTTTTAAGATCAAGACATAAGATAAACAGAACTCAAATTATGTATACGTAATAGTGGTTCTTTACAAAAAGTTTACAGAGTATATTAAAAGAAATCTAGATCTACGACGTAACCCCAAAATATTTAAAAATCTGTACGAAGGCCCGACTGAGGGTTCTAAGCCTCGTACAATAATCTAATCTAACTACTGGCTGCTGGTGAAGCTAGACAACCAGTTAAATATTGGTATAAAAGGATAAGTTAGAATTCAGGCGAATAAAGCCTATCGGTAAAAGTTTAAAGTTAAAGCCTTGTTTGCTATCTAAATTTGATGAGCAAAATAAAAAGGTTGCACAGGGAAGTGAATAGCTTCTCTAGTGCCTACTTATGCTTAACTAAACAATCAATTAATTAAAATTTTGAAAAGAATAGTATCGGGTTAAGTAATAACCAACATCTAAAAATAATATAACAGCATCTACTTAGCTTGACAACCACAATGTTGAGATTCCAAAACTTATCTCGTGTATGCCTTCACAGAGGTAGAACAGGAATGTCGATTCCTAATAAGATTCATTGGAGATCAACCGCCATTTTGCCAGAGATCACCAACATCACGCTAGAAGCCGCCATTTTTGAGACGCCGTGTAAAATTATAACCAAAATTCCAGATCAGGGAAGCTCTGAAGATTCCAAAACACCCTTGGGGTGGATTGAGGATTTCTGCACGAAACTCCTTCCAAAAGATCCCAATTCCACGTAGATTCGCTGCGAGGAAAATTGCGAATGCAAAAATAAGATTCTGCCTTCCACGTGGTGTGTTCCTCGAAAATTATTTCGAAGTAACAAAAAAAACGGTTTAAATACTTAAAAGTTGAAGGATAGCTCCAAAATTAAATCCCAACGAAGATAAAAGAATCGAATAAGCAAAAATACGCAAGATAATGTTTGTTCTTACCGCAAGTCTAAGATCACTCACAAAACACGACTAATACTGTCGAAGTTGTCGAACGATCTGCGTCTCATCGAGACGAAAGGGTATGGGTTGGGAACCGGTATACGTCACACTCAAGAGCGTAGTTCGGAAGATTAGATAGAAACGGAATTAATTTACCAAAAACCCTAACAAGGTGTAAGAGAGAGCAACAAAGCTATCAAGCGAAAATACGCTAATTAAAACACCGCAATCAAGGTCAAATGACAAATCAATTAACTAAACAAAAGTCAAGAAAACTGTAAATGGAAGATAAAACAAAAGTTGTGAGATGGCGCTCCAAGCGAGAGAAAAGGTTTACGCAAGATTTACGGTAATTGAAAGTTTAATCAAATAAAATAAACACCCAAATAGGTTCACAAAATTCGAAGAAAAATTAACACAATAAAAGAATTGAAAAAGAGAAACAAAAATAGAAATAAAGGTAGAAATAAACGACCATGACTAAGCATATTAATTTCCAAGATGTCGGACAGCATCCGAAATGTAAGCAGACAACCGAAAAAGGAATACGGATATAGCGGCATCCAAAATATTTGAACGTACAAAATAATGAGAAGGTAATTAAAATATGAAGAAGCCTAAGTTGATCGATACTTAATATCAAAATTAAATAAAATAATAATAAACGAAAATGTTGAATAATGAAAGACCTATGTTGACTTATCGCAAGCAAGTAACGAAATAAATTCATTAAAAATTCCCGAATGGTCTCTAAGTAAATTTTCGAGCGTAACACCTTTTAATACTATACATCCCAATCGGCAGCCAATTTCGCGTTCGCGTTGTTATCAAAACTTTAAGAATGTTCAACATAAATGGCGGTGTTCGCAATTTGCAAAGTTGTTGTCGTACAAATTCTGCTACAAATTACTCGTATATTAAAGCGCCAGATATTTCCATATCTGTAGAGGGAGGCATTATATTAATTTTCCTTCAGTAGGAATAATTCTTAAGAAAAAAATACCATTCTTATTAAATTCGTTTCGTTCAAGAACTCTCTGATGATTTCGACAGAAGGGAAGAGTTTTATGGAGCAGTGATGAATATTTGCATCGTGACAACACTTTTGTAAATAATATGGTATTTTCGGATGAGGCAACCTTCTATTCAAACGGTACTATTCACATACATTGGGCACAGTGTAATCCTCACTACAAGAAACGCATACGCAACATCCTAGAAAACTTAACGTTTGGCTGGTATTTTTTATGGAAAAAACTCTAAATGATAAAAGGTATTTAGAACCTTTAAGTAAGCAGATAATTCCTATATTCGAAGAGAATGGCCAACTTTCACAAAAACATCTGGTATGGGGCACCTCTTCACTATTCAATTCGCGTTCGAGATCGATTAGATCGAACTTTTGCCCATAGATGGATTGGGGGAAAGCGAAATTGATTGGACTGCACGTTCCCCTGATCTCAAACCACTAGATTACTTCTTGTGGGACTATTTAAAACAGAAAGTGTACCTTACCCGACCTAGAAATTTGCAAGATTTGGCTGAAAAAATTAATGCAGAGATACGGAATATTTCACCAGACATAATCGCAGGGGTTACAAGAGAATTTACAGACAGATTGGCTTAGTGTCAGGATGTAGGTGGAGTCCATTTTGAAAATTTCATAAATTAAGTTCTACTTTGTTTGTATGACCAGTTTATTTTCTTTTCCTTGCCAATTTATTAATAAAAAATACTTTAGAATACTAGATACTGTATAATTTTGTAGTTATAATTTGTTGAAATTGTGCTGTCGAGGAGAATCCCAAAATATAAAAAATACTCTATAACTTTTTAACTTTAGTACGTTACATTTTTTGAATACTGTATATTTGAAATATTCTTCAAATGATGACTATTCATCCCTAATTTTTGTATCTAAAATTTTATTGCAATATCTTTTTTAATTTAGAAATGCTTTGTGGTCTTTAAATTTAATGGAATATTTGTAAATTATTTTACATTAGTATATACTGATTTAGTAATTTCTGTATTATTCCTTAGAAAAACTTTTTTTATTCTTCTATGACAATAATATCTACATCATATTCACAGACTTTATGCGTTTGATGTCACTTGGAAATTTATTAATAAAATGTGAAATATACCTGGCGAATTTTTAAAAGGGCTCTTTATATTATTTAACTTGATGAATGTAGAGCAATAATGATATATCTGGTCTATATCCAGCATACATTAAAGGTTATATTGTGATCTTTAATTAAATAATAGTTATTTTATTATTGGAATAAAGTGAACGTTAGATTCTATGAAAATGAAATAGATTCTTATATTCTTTAGTAGGTGTTTACGCAGCGAGATCTTCTAGCGATTGTATTTTCAGTAATCTATTTACTATCTGGTGGTTATACAAGTCGGAAATTCACTGAACTTTCACAATAGTGAGGTACGAAACATCAAAGTCACTCTGAAATATGTTGTTCCTGAGAAATCAAGGGCTTTGGTTAGCATAAAGTTAATAAACAATCAATAACAAAGTCCTTAAAGCCAAATTTCAATACTGACGCAAATTTTGTGTGCCTACTAACGTTTGGTAGTTTATTTTAAATTCTAGTGCCGTCGAACTGTCAGAGGACTTCTATTTAATTCAGTCAATTATTCTTATTTAATTGAAGATCATGTTCTTGATTTAACTGTCAGGCTGAAAGACCTTGGTATCATTTCATAATCAGAAGATATTTAGAGCACATTAATTTTAATATCCATATTTCTATGAATCGATTATCTGATACTTTTTGTGTTTGATACATAAGTTTCGTTTGGAGCGCATTCAACTTTAATTTTTGAAATTTATTTTGTTTAAAACTACTGGAGAGAACACCGATCGTAATTTTTCGTATGAAGAAATATTACGTCAATATAGAATAGTTTCATTAAGTAGAAGGAGAGATATTTTCAGTGCTGAATTTTATTTATTAAATAAACACAAAATTATTTCTAAGGTAATTGGTTGTCTTCTGTGTTGTTAAAAATAAATTTAAATGTGCCATGATTGACACTCTGCGACATCTATTATGAGCATAACAAGGACTAATGCTTTAGTATAGGTGCCAATGTGGCATATGTGATGTACTATAGTTATGTTTGCAATTGGAGTCTGAGCATACAGAATTATCAGAACTTTACTTAAATACATACTGTTTTTATATAAGCTTTGTTACGCCTTTATTTCCCTTCTAAAATTTTCTTAATAGTTTTCATTCTTTATTGACGAGTCCAGATATCTTATTTTGCTTGTGTATCATTTAATACGTATGAGTGACTATATCGCTATTTGTGGTTGAATTGGTAACTATCATCACCTTTTGCGAGCATCTGCTGGTACGCGGAAGAGAGAGACACTGGACGACAGCCTTTTGTAGTGTAAGGTCGTTTAGAAAGCTACAAAAAGTACATCTTAGTAATTAATTACGGATCAGGTCAAGAGTTGGTGAATATTTTAGAACAGCCAATTTTGCCGCTTGCGACTCAAGCAGGTTGGAGAAAATTTTTTCAACCGACTTTGGGTTTTTTCTACTTGGCGTTCTACTTCGACTTTGTTTTCGGAGAAAATAATTAACTTTCCGCGGAAGATACCACGCACACTACCACCTCTCCATGCAGGGCAGTGCATGGTCATCTAATCCACCGAACAGCGATACACCGGAAGAAATTAATTACCTTCTCATACGAATAGGGAGAGGATACAAGTAACTCGTATTGTTAAATTTTCCTTTGTGTAATTTAAATTTCCTGTAATTATATATATATATATATATATATATATATATATATATATATCATATATATGCTATCATATTTTGGCCGTAATCAATTTAATTTCTTGAGCATAACGTATTCATTCAACCTTTTACTATCATAACTGATATATCATTTTTGGGCATACTAAGATATCTAGTTAGTCTTGTTAATGCCAAATTATTAATTCATCTACTTGAAATTAAAATCTAAATTTTTAAAACATATATAGTTATCGATAAATTTTATAGATATATCGTCTGCAGTCACGATTTTTATGTGCCACCAGATGTAGTGGTTTTTCACAGATACACATGCAGGTGTTCGATAGATGCCATTTGTAAAATATTAATTTTTGATTTTAAGATTTAAGTCATTAGCATAATTGCATAAAAAAGTTTGTATCAATGGTACCGTAGAAAAAAACGACGGGATTTAATTATTTAATATGTAATTGAAATTAATGTTTTATTTATTTTCAAAATATATTTACCGTACTGTTACACTTTATTTTTACGATACTTAGTTGTGGTTTTTGTATAGACATTTTTACTTTACTCTTCTCTATCTTGCTCTGAGTAAATAGCTATAATTTTTAAACTAACAGGTATGCGTCAACACATGTCCCGCAGTGTAAGAGCGGTTGTTGTGATGCCTTTAGTTTCGAGATATCATAAGGTCGCTTGAAAATTTAAGATCAAGTTTCAGCAAAGCTTTGGCGATTTCAAAAAATTTTCAATTTTTAATTTCGACCTAAATACCGTTCGGGAGTTTCAGAGAACAGTGATGAAGACGACTGAATGATTCTCAGCCAAAAATTCGTGATTGGCGTTTCATGATTTTGCACCGTTATCACTTTTTCGCGAAAACGAAAGACGATTCGAGAACGAATCACAGTTCCTGTATTCGCAATCAATGCGTACGAATACATAAACTAGTCATCGAAACGTGGCCACTTTTCGATTTTCGAAATTTTAAATTTCAAACCTAGCGGTTCAAAAAAATACAAAAATGCGACGTGAACTTGCATTACATGAGGTGTCCACACTCATTACTTAATTTATTTCGAACTAGCAGGAGTTTTATAGGAACCAGCTAAACTGCAAATTTTATTAGATCCAGGAAATATCGAATGAAATTGAATTTTACCTTAATTTGATAGGAGGTATTGATCAAATGAACGTCTACTATAAATACGAACGCTGTTTCTTTAACCTTTAATATTAAATTGATAAAACTGCAATGTAAATAGGAAATGAAATTAACTTTTATACTTAAATTATAATTTACTGAAAAATTATCTTAGAAATCACAGGTCATTACATGAATTTATTCTATATTATTCATTTTACGCGTTCATTAATTATGAAATAGTATCTGAAGAACCAATGTAAACGAAAATATACTTTTTTGTGGAGAGCGAAAACTTAAATTAAAAGTTAGCTCGCAAAGTTAAATTTGTCACTTTGTGTTTCTTGTGAATTTTGACCTCTGCTACCGGTATCTTAATTTCGAACAATTTTATTCCGTTACCTATCGAATTTTTTCAAGACGCTTGAAACTTAAATATTTATTTTTAATTATGGTATTTTTAATGGAAAAGTGTTCTTCCTGAGACGTTTAAATATTACTTATTATTAGATTATCTAATTGTGTTATTCCCTACCCAATATCATTCCAAAATATTTTTATTTTACAAATAAATGAGACATTATTTGAATAAACATTTGCAAAAACCGGTTTTAAAGTTTCTTACATATATTTTTGGTAAAAGAGAGTAGACGCATCTCGTACGTGTAATAAGACACTTATTTTTATTTCAATTATATTTTAATACCTGAGGATTTCATCTTCATATTATTTTAAATTTTTAATTCATATGTAACATACGTATGCATGTAAAACATTATCTATTGCGATAATACTCATCGTAATGGTTTTTAAAGAAGCAGTTGTACATATTTTAAAGTTAATAAATTTGTAAGGGTTTAGAAGAATCCTTACAGATATAGAATTTTCAACACTAAAGGATTGACCATAGGCTGGTTTGTAATTGCTTCAAAATAAAAACCATAAAATATTTTTCAAAGATTGATGCTTTATTGAAAAGAGTAAACCTTCCAATTAATTATGGAATAAATTTTAATTATAATAACAGCTGTCAAACATCAAGGGTGCGCAAGAATACTGTGTTCGACATTATCAAAGAAATGTCAGGAGTTTTACATTCTGCTTTAAGAAAACGGAGTTACCAAGATGTTTACAATAAATTGCACGAAAAATCATTAAGTACGATTAGAAGGCAAGTGCATTCATTTTTCTTAAAAAATAAGTTACCAACTTTCACAAAATATATAAGGTTATTAGAGGGGATGCCAATTTACAACCTATAAAGCGAGGATTACTTTGGAAAGTCCTACAGAACTAGGATAGGTGATATTCTCAGGGACAGTGGCGAACATCATGCGAAACGATTACCTATGGAGCATTTGTCTGGTGGAGGACGACGGAGCGGACATCGTCGGTGGGGCTCCTCACGACTCTCCAGCGACAGGCTCCGTTGGGAATCATGGGAGCTTTGAACGGCACGGGAACCGCCTCCACGGAGGCCATCGGGGGTCCCTCCACTGGAATTATTTGTAAAGGCGGAGGCCATGGCTGCGATACTGAGACTGAAAGTCAATGACGTATGGTGTCCTATTAAGGTCGTAGGGGGCCATACAGATATCACAGGAACTAAACTGGAAGAGCCGATATTTCAAATGCCGGCGGACAGTATGGCACCTGAGATTATATTTACAGCTAAGCTGAACATATTTATACCGACCAGGGAACAGGCAAAAAGTCGCTCGAGCGATTGTGGTGCCGGCACTTGTTACACCGATGGATCACATTCTAGTCAGGGGGCAAGGGCAGACATATACGGAATGTGCCCTAGAAGGAAGATATCAATATGTGGGGAAACATACGACAATTTTCCAGGCCGAATTGTTTGCAGTCGCAGCCTGCGCCGAGGAAATTCGAGAAGCCAGCTGCCCAAACAAAAATATCAACATAATGACTAGAGCTGAGGATGTTTGCGGTATAACCATGGTTATATCATGTAACCTTAGTAATTTACTATGGTTACATGATATAACCATGGTTATACCGCAAACATCCTCAGCTCTAATAATGACTGATAGCCAGGTAGCTATTAAAGCCATTATGAATCCATCTACCAGGTCTAAGCTGGTGAAGTATTGTAAAAAGGTCCTCAATAAACTGGCACAAGATAATACTGTGTCATTGATATGGGTGCCAGGACATGAAGGAATTAAAGACAACGAACTGCCCAAAGAAGGTACTAATATAAACTTCATAGGACCAGAACCTGTATGTGGAATCGCTAAGTATTCCGCTAAAAGAGAGATCTGGTTATCGCATAAAAAAAATGGAGGTTAACGGATGGACAACTCCATACCAGAACTTTACTAAGGGAGCTGGACGGAAGGTTTTCAGCCAACGTAATTCGTAGTAACAGAAAATAAATTAAATAATTATAGGCTTAATAACCGGACATTTTCCTTCAAGGAAGCATCTGTACAGCATGGGCTTGGTTAGCGAGCCCTGGTGAAGGATATTTGAAAATCTGGAGGAAACTAGCCTTCATGTAATATGCACGTGTGAGGAACTGAAGGAACTCAGACAGAAATATTTCGGGAGAGATTTATTGGATCCTACGAATGTAGTCAAACTTCCCCTGAGGAGGATAGTGGCTTTTATCGAGGACACAAGACTAACAGAGTGGAGCTGAGGGATCTATTGGGGATAGTACAAAGAGCAGTATGCTCAAGTGCCTGGACGTGCTGGCGTCTAACGCAAAACAGAAGAAGGAGAAGGTACAACGGTACTTAATCCAAGACAAGCATTTGTTGCGAGTCTTTCTACTAGTTTAAAAGATCCATCTGGCAAACGAAAGCGACTAATTGTAATTCACATTGACAGCAAAACTGGTTTTGTGAATAGCGGTTTGTTATTTAAATTATTATTTGAATCCAAGCAAATTGGGGATTATCAGGAAGATATGAATACTGAGGTGTTTATCACATGGATGCAAAATAAATTTTCTATTGAGCTCAATTGTGTTATATTAATGGATAATACGCCCTATTATCCATTAAAACAGAAAAGTCACCTACATCATAGAGGAAAAACGAGGCACTTATTGAATGGCTTTTAGCAAAAGGTATTTTATCTGATACTGATATGCTGAAAATTGAATTGCCTGAGTTTGTAAAAAATTACGCATCCTGTCATCCAGTTTTATACCTGGTTTATGAAATAGGTAGAGAAATTGGTCGTGTAAGTTTTACGTTTATCTCCATATCGCTGTAATCTGAACCCCATCGAACTTGTATAGGCTCAAGTTAAGCATCGTGTTCCGACCAACAATAAGTCAATTACAAAAGTATTTTTAATAATATAAAATATTATTAAAAATGGGGTGTGAAAAACACAATACAAGTTATATATTTGTGAATGTATCTCCTCTCCAGAGACGCAGATACGTATTTCACCTTTCTACAGGATCGTCGGTACGCCCCTGCTGGAGAAGAGATACATTCAACCAAACATATCTACCTTGCTATCAACCAGAAATTATTAAGACAGAGCGTGAAATAATATTCAGTGCTGTCTACATAATAACTGCCGAACTAAGCAACGTGTTTCTATAGACGGTAACAACCATATCTATAAAAAACTGTATTATCGTGTCTTCACTACTTGTCGGGCGAACCGAATGCGTATATAACAAAATAATTTGAAACATACATGAGTAGGTAAAAACCACACCAATTTGTATAATACAAAAGTATTTTTAATAATATAAAATATTATTACACAATATTATAACACAATACAAGTTATATATTTGTGAATGTATCTCCTCTCCAGAGACGCAGATTCGTAGTTCACCTTTCTACAGGATCGTCGGTACGCCCCTGCTGGAGAAGAGATACATTCAACCAAACATAACTACCTTGCTATCAACCAGAAATTATTAAGACAGAGCGTGAAAGAATATTCAGTGCTGTCTACATAATAACTGCCGAACTAAGCAACGTGTTTCTATAGACGGTAACAACCATATCTATAAAAAACTGTATTATCGTGTCTTCACTACTTGTCGGGCGAACCGAATGCGTATATAACAAAATAATTTGAAACATACATGAGTGGGTAAAAACCACACCAATTTGTATAATACAAAAGTATTTTTAATAATATAAAATATTATTAAAAATGGGGTGTGAAGAACACAATACAAGTTATATATTTGTGAATGTATCTCCTCTCCAGAGACACAGATGCGTATTTCACCTTTCTACAGGATCATCGGTGCGCCCCTGCTGGAGAAGAGACACATTCAACCAAACATAACTACCTTGCTATCAACCAGAAATTATTACAACAGAGCGTGAAAGAATATCCAGTGCTGTCTACATAACAACTGCCGAACTAAGCAACGTGTTTCTATAGACGGTAACAACCATATCTATAAAAAACTATATTATCGTGTCTTCACTACTTGTCGCGCGAACCGAATGCGTATATAACAAAATAATTTGAAACATACATGAGTGAGTAAAAACCACACCAATTTGTATAATACAAAAGTATTTTTAATAACATAAAATATTATTAAAAATGGGGTGTGAAGAACACAATACAAGTTATATATTTGTGAATATATCTCCTCTCCAGAGACGCAGATACGTATTTCACCTTTCTACAGGATCGTCGGTACGCCCCTGCTGGAGAAGAGATGCATTCAACCAAACATAACTACCTTGCTATCAACCAGAAATTATTAAGACAGAGCGTGAAAGAATATTCAGCGCTGTCTACATAATAACTGCCGAACTAAGCAACGTGTATCTATAAACGGTAACAACCATATCTATAAAAAACTGTATTATCGTGTCTTCACTACTTGTCGGGCGAACCGAATGCGTATATAACAAAATAATTTGAAACATACATGAGTGGGTAAAAACCACACCAATTTGTATAATACAAAAGTATTTTTAATAATATAAAATATTATTACACAATATTATAACACAATACAAGTTATATATTTGTGAATGTATCTCCTCTCCAGAGACGCAGATTCGTAGTTCACCTTTCTACAGGATCGTCGGTACGCCCCTGCTGGAGAAGAGATACATTCAACCAAATATAACTACCTTGCTATCAACCAGAAATTATTAAGACAGAGCGTGAAAGAATATTCAGTGCTGTCTACATAATAACTGCCGAACTAAGCAACGTGTTTCTATAGACGGTAACAACCATATCTATAAAAAACTGTATTATCGTGTCTTCACTACTTGTCGGGCGAACCGAATGCGTATATAACAAAATAATTTGAAACATACATGAGTGGGTAAAAACCACACCAATTTGTATAATACAAAAGTATTTTTAATAATATAAAATATTATTAAAAATGGGGTGTGAAGAACACAATACAAGTTATATATTTGTGAATGTATCTCCTCTCCAGACACGTAGATACGTATTTCACCTTTCTACAGGATCGTCGGTACGCCCCTGCTGGAGAAGAGATACATTCAACCAAACAGAACTACCTTGCTGTCAACCAGAAATTTTTAAGACAGAGCGTGAAAGAATATTCAGCGCTGTCTACATAATAACTGCCGAACTAAGCAACGTGTTTCTATAGACGGTAACAACCATATCTATAAAAAACTGTATTATCGTGTCTTCACTACTTGTCGGGCGAACCGAATGCGTATATAACAAAATAATTTGAAACATACACGAGTGGGTAAAAACCACACCAATTTGTATAATACAAAAGTATTTTTAATAATATAAAATATTATTAAAAATGGGGTGTGAAGAACACAATACAAGTTATATATTTGTGAATGTATCTCCTCTCCAGAGACGCAGATACGTATTTCACCTTTCTACAGAATGGTCGGTACGCCCCTGCTATAGAAACACGTTGCTTAGTTCGGCAGTTATTATGTAGACAGCACTGAATATTCTTTCAAGCTCTGTCTTAATAATTTCTGGTTGATAGCAAGGTAATTATGTTTGGTTGAATGTATCTCTTCTCCAGCAGGGGCGTACCGACGACCCTGTAGAAAGATGAAATACGTATCTGCGTCTCTGGAGAGGAGATACATTCACAAATATATAACTTGTATTGTGTTCTTCACACCCCATTTTTAATAATATTTTATATTATTAAAAATACTTTTGTATTATACAAATTGGTGTGGTTTTTACCCATTCATGTACGTTTCAAATTATTTTGTTATAAGTCAATTAAATTGGACGAAGTAAAAAATTAATTGTTAGAAGGATTAAACATGGTTGATGTTTATGCATAGAAAAATGTCATTCGTCACGTCATTACAGTAGAAAACAAAATATTTCAGTTTAAATAAGCGCCTTTTTTAGATTTATTAAAATTTTTGTTCAAATTATGTGAAATTATGCGCAGTTAAATGAATTTCCTTGTCGCTATCTCGTTATAGGTACTATTAAAATAGGTGTGTTTTGCAAAATGCTAAATTTGTTATGCAAGCATTAATATTAAGAGATACATAAATATTCTGATAATTACGAGTATAATACACATTACTGTCACTATTAATCCTTTAAATTTATTAGTTTTACAACCTCTGTGTGCATATTATCACATGAATACCGACATATTTGGTACAATGGCTATTAATAACAACCCATGATTGCTCTATCAGATAAAAAAAATATGATGATGCTTATCGAAAAAAATATCATGTTTTTTTTTACAATAATTTTGTTCGCTAGTAAAATCAAAGTAAGTTTGATGTAATGTTGACACTATATATATATATATATATATATATGTATTTAGATACAATTTTGTTGAGGATGCAACGTCATCGAACAATAAATAACAAGTTATAAGATATTGACTGAAATATTTTATATCTGTCTAATACCTTGCATTGGTATATATTTGCGGCTTCTTGCTTGAATAAAATTATTTAGGAATATCTAAATTTTCTTAATAATAAATGTATTAATATGAAGGGTGATCCGTTTGCTCCACCTCCGACCCATTTATATACCAAAACAATTATGTATCTTCATATCACATTGTAACCTGACGTTCTGACGTTAGTCTACATATACTAACGTCAGAAATTTACAAGTCTGATGTCCGTATTCAGAAAAGCTTGTAATATAACATAACGCTCCGTTAAGATTCAACGGAGAGTTATATATTTATTTTTGCATCATAATGTTTCATTTCCATTACGTTAAATCCCTTGTTAAATGCATCGTTAAAATAACGTGAATTTTTTAACCAATTAAATTATTTTAGTTGTTAAAATCATGTACATTAAATAATAAGCTTGAACCAAATGGAAATTATATAAGACCAAGTGAGTACATATACTTAAATGATATATGATATCTTATGCTTTTACATTGTAGTATGGATTCATCCTCTGAAGAATCTAATACAGAATTTGTTGAAGTGTTGCAGGCAATGTCACGGCCAAGAATAATTAAAGTTAGAAATGACCAAATTCAAATGTTTGATGATACACATTTTAAGATATATTAAAAATGCAGTGAGAGAGGTTATTAATATAATTGGGCCACAATTTAGAAAAAGCTATACAAAGAAATAAAGCAGTGTCTGTTGCAAATCATATTTTAATTGCATTAAAGTTTTAATAATAAAATATTCCGATTATTTTCTCCCTCGCTTTAGCCGTCCGCTTTCTTATTTATAATAAATTTTTCATATTGTTTAATAGTGTCTATTAATAAAGATATTTCTTGGTCAAAAAGTTTTTTCCCTTGACGCGTTTCTTGGAATCCAGTTTTAAGTTTCACAAGAAAATCAAAATTCAATAATTCACCAACAAACACCTCGCAAGTACCACACATTATATACCGCAATTTATACTACATAGGGTTATATTCAGAAAACATGCGACACTCAATAATAATCGTGAAGTATGTTTTCCACAAAATTCACGGTAAAATGTTACTAAAAGTTAAAAATTTCTCCGCTAAGTTTGTGAATACAGTATTTCATATAATTACGAATATGGTCATGAAAGAGCAGACCAATTTCCGTTCGCGCCATGTGCACCGATTATTTTTCGTGTGTTTATGCATATTACTTTAATAGCAGAAAACCAAATGTATATTTAATTATTTCTGATAGAATAAATGTTTCTACTTCTATACTTATATCGGTAACAAGCTCCTGTTGCGTCCATATTCAATCACATATTCTAATATATCACGAATTACACTCCCATACCGGCGCTCATGGCGCGCACGAAAATTGGTCTGCTCTAGTCATGAACCTGTTAAAGCGTACCTAAAGGAGACGCCCGAGGTCGAGAGTCACATACCAGTATCAAAATGGATCGTGTCGGGCAACTAGCGGTGATTAAATATTTTTGTTTAAGTTAAAAATCATCAAGATTTGGTGGATACATTAGAGAAATCTGCAGTATCATATGACATAGTGAAAAGGTGGTGTCATAGTTTAAATGTGATAGACAGTCGTCTACAGACGAACATGCAAGTGGAACGCCACAACCGTCACAACCCAACAAACTTTTAAAAAAGTCAATGATCTCGCCCTGCAAGATCGCCGTGCGACTACTAGACAAATAGCTGAAGATACTGGTCTCTCATGCCATGTGGTATATAATATAACTACAGCCTAATTGAACATGAACAAATTGTCTGCAAGATGGCTACCACGAATGTTAACAGATGCCCCCAAGCAAACTCAAAAAGTCAGTTGTAGTCATCTTTTAACGCGGTATAGACACGGCAAAGAAACTTTTCTTGCAAGATTGTGACAATCGACGAGGAGCATGAGGAGTGGACACATCGCGTTTCACCGCCGCCGAGGGTAAACAGGAAAGATCATGCTATCCGTATTTTGGGATGCTGAAGGCGTAATTTTAATAGGTTTCCTTTGGAAGGGGCCACGATTATAAATGCTTATTACGCCAATTTAATTCCCAAATTACCTGACTTGATAAAAGGAAAACGTCGTGGGAAGTTGCACAAAGGTGTTTCTTGTATCAGGATAACGCGCCCACTCACAGATCCGCCATTGCAACAGTTGCAACAGCACAAGCAGGCTTCAAATTAGTTAAGCACCCGCCATATTCGCCAGATTTGGCCCCCAGCGACTACCGACGTTTCCAAAACTTAAAGAACACTTGCGCGGTAAACGATTTCCGTCAGATAATGTGATATGAGCGGTAAATCAGTGGTTTGCCGAGGTTGAACAATCTTTTTTTCTAGAAGCATTAGAAATGCTAGAACGTCGTTATGAAAAATGTGTTAATCTTAATGGAGACTATGTTGAAAAATAAAACTAAGATGTTTGCCAATTTTTTATTGTGAGGCGTCAGGAGTAGAGCAAAGGGATCGCCACTTGTTTGAAATTACAAAATTTATCCCGGGTAAATTGCACTCAGATTGCAGTGTCATCTGCTCCTTTCTTAGATTGAATAGGCTATAGATACGGCAGTCTTGCTTGTTTACATAGCCACTTATACGAAAATACGAAAAGATGCTTTTTTAATAAAAACGACGTCAAGCAGAGAAGCGAACACGAAGTGGCTAGTCACTTTGATCCAATTAAAGCGAATAATACGAGGCCTTTCTGACGAATTATTCTCGGGCTAGTGTTACTAATATTCAGTTGCTCAGAGGTGGGGCGAGTTGAGGTTCTCGGTTATAGACGCATACTTTCGACAACAGAAGCAGTATTTTCGGCTAAGCGCGCTGTACGTACACCAGGATAATTTGTGTTTTAAATAATATGCCAGTTTCATGAACTTTCTTCTAAAATTTGCGTAACAGCAGCCGCCGTTGATGCATTATTTCCACCAAAAATTATTTTTGCCATTGACACTCTTTCGCAAATACAACACCTGCTTTGAAAATAAGTTTTCAATATTATGCAACGTTTCGTAAATTAATTCATATCGTACCGTGTACACTAAAAATCTGACAATATTTTGAGCCGTTAGTGTTGCCAATATTAAAGTAAGACGTAGTTTAAAAATAAACCAGCCGCTGACCCACCCTTTAGTAAGAGGTATATGCGAGGGTTGTCTTTTATATTTTGCATATAGAGCTAGAATAAAACAATAGATAGCTTTTAAAGACTTTATTGTTGTTTTTCGAAGAATTCTCCATGATGATTTCTCCACTTTTATATGCGCTCGAACCAATTCTGGAAGCAGTTCTTCCACTTGCTTGTTAGTACAGTCAAAATTACCTTATTAAATGTATGGATTGCTCCTTCTGACGACTGGAACCTCTGACCACGCAGTCAGTCCTTAGGTCGGAAGAGGGCGGAGGATGGTCTAACAATACGACGTTTTGTTACTTTAAAAATTCAATCGTATTACTAGCTGTGTGCGAATTTGCATTATCTTGGTGGAGGATGATTCGTCGTTGTGGGTTTGTTTCTCGGAGCTCAGCGATGACTTGCGGCCAACAAATAGTTGTATACCAATCAGCAGTAACAATTCTTTGAACTTCTAGGGAAATTGTTGCTATGTGACTTGCTTTTTGGTGCCACTTCGAGAACGGATGATTTTTGTCGTCTTTTCTTCACCTTGGAACACCCAAACAGACGACTAGCGTTTGTTTTCTGGCTCGTATGAGTAAATTCAAGATTTATCACCACTCACGATGTTGTACAGCTTTTATAGAGTTCCTGTGTTGAAGCGGTATATAGTTTTTTGACACTAATTCATCCTAGCTTTTTTCTGTTCTTCGGTCAATTGATGCGGTATTCAACGGGAAATATTTTTTTACACACAATTCTTCATGCAAAATTTTTTAAATTGGAATCCCCAATGATGCCTCAATTTCGCGATATGTCACATGTCGATCTTCGTTGATGAGCTTGAGTACAGCATCGACGTTTTCCTGAGTGACTGCCGTTTTTTTGGTGCACCTGCTCTTGGATCGTCACTAAGAGTAATCCGCGTACGATTGAATTTTCCATACCAACGAGAAATTGTTGATCGATGTAGTGCTTCATTACCGACAACAGAAACCAACTCGGCAAGGCATTCTTGTTGAGATAATTGTCTTCGAAAATGATAAAAAATTATTGCCTGAAAATTTTCACGGTTTAATTCCATTTTTCGACTAACCTGTCAATTTTGACAGTTCGTTATAGCTACAACGCTACACGTATCGCACTGGAATTTTGAATTTAGACTAACTAAAGATAGAGGTTAATTTTTAGTACTGACATTTGATTAGTGGTCTATGTCCCAGTATGCAAAACATAAAACACATCCCTCCTATTGTGATAACTCGATGCACAGTCATGTGTATGCGTAACACTTTCAGCAAGGCTACAGCCTCGCCTTTAATACAAACGGTAACGTGTTATATAAACACGACCTTACTATGTATTTGTTACATACACAAGACTATGTGTCAGGGTTGTAGATGTGTTCTAGAAACACATCACAAGGATCTTCTCTAGGTATATATAGACAATAGTTTAAGTAAGAGTTAGTTACAGTCAGAGTTATAGTCAGAGTAACAGTTACGATAGAGAGTTACAACCAGTCAGTGGTGCGAACTGTGTTATACTTAATAACCACGTTCTACCCTGTCTGAGTTGAACCTAGTAATCCATGTAAATACATTGTTATCCAGTTGTAAGAGTTAAATTAATTATAGAATGTTACCCGAACTTTGTGTGTATCATTTAATGCGATAAGTCGCCCAAACCTGCTATCCGATGTGGCCGCCCAAACGGCCCACATTACATGCCGATCCTCCAGGCACATAGGACCTTATCACATAAGGTCCACCTTATTACACTATTACATAATATTATTTGACAGTATTAAATATTATACGAGTTGCATTCAAGTTCTAAGGCCTCCGATTTTTTTTCTCTAGACTGGAAAGAGATAGAAGCATGTCCATTGTTTTAAAATGAGCGTGTGTTCGTTGTCAATACGTCACAGAGATGGCAGCACTGTACGGCAGATGGAATTGTAGCGGCAGCGTCGAGAATGAGAACAGTTTTAGATACTTGAAATGGCTACGTTTTCCTTCCTTGAACAGCGTGCAATCATTCGTTTCCTGAATTTCCGTGGAGTGACACCAATTGAAATTCATCGACAGTTGAAGGAGACATGTGGTGATGGAGTTATGGATGTGTCGAAAGTGCGTTCGTGGGTGCGACAGTTTAATGAAGGCAGAACATCGTGTGACAACAAACCGAAACAACCTCGGGCTCGCACAAGCCGGTCTGACGACCTGATCGAGAATGTGGAGAGACTTGTTTTGGGGATCGCCGAATGACCGCAGTTCAACAGATCGCCTCCAGTGTTAGCATTTCCGTGGGTTCTGTGCACAGAATCCTGCATGACGACCTGAAAATGCGAAAAGTGTCCTCCAGGTGAGTGTCACGAATGCTGACGGACGACCACAAGGCTGCTCGTGTGGCATGTTGCCAAGCAATGTTGACACGCAACCAAGACATGAATGGGACTTTTTGTCAATTGTGACAATGGATGAGACGTGTATGCCATTTTTCAATCCAGAAACAAATTGCCAGTCAGCTCAATGGAAGCACACAGATTCACCGCCACCAAAAAAATTTCGGATAACCGCCAGTGCTGAAAAAATGATGGTGTCCATGTTCTGGGACAGTGAGGGCGTAATCCTTACCCATTGTGTTCCAAAGGGCACTACGGTGACGGGTGCATCCTACGAAAATGTTTTGAGGAACAAGTTCCTTCCTGCACTGCAACAAAACCGTCTGGGAAAGGCTGCGCGTGTGCTGTTTCACCAAGACAATGCACCCGCACATCTGGCTAATGTTACGCAACAGTTTCTTCGTGAAAACAACTTTGAAGTGATTTCTCATGCTCCCTACTTACCTGACCTGGCTTCTAGTGACTTTTGGCTGTTTCCAACAATGAAAGACGCTGTCCGTGGCCGCACATTCACCAGCCGTGCTGCTATTGTTTCAGCGATTTTCCAGTGGTCGAAACAGACTCCTAAAGAAGCCTTCGCCGCGGCCATGGAATCATGGCGTCGACGTTGTGAAAAATGTGTACGTCTGCTGGGAGATTAAGTCGAGAAGTAACACCAGTTTCATAGTTTTCGGGTGAGTAGTTAGTTAGAAAAAAAATCGGAGGCCTTAGAACTTGAATGCACCTCGTATATCGCACCATATCGTTTCTAGACCTAATACTTTGAATATAAAACAACCACATGCTATAGTGGGGACTTTTACGGTACGAGCAACAATGAATATTGCTTACGTAGTAAATGCATTAGGTTTTAATTTTGGTAATTATCGATACTTACTCTTTGACATCTATGGCAAAATTTTATGTTAAATAAAAACCTTATAAGGGTCACGAGTATTTAACATGATGTATCATGTGTATCTATTAACGTGTAAGACAATTGAAACAGACATGTAATATACGTATCTGTAACTGTACACATGGACAATACACCTCGTATTTTCAGCATTTACTTCTGATTAAGACAGGTGTTTCTGCCATTACTATTAGACGTCATCAGTTAAGCTAGTGAAGCAATGTAATACAAATGATACAAATCTTTATGAATAGATTTGTATCTGTATATAACATTAAGCCGAAATCGCCTACAAGATAAAGCAAATTTCATCCTGTAAGGTGGCACTTATTTAATAAGTGACATCTGACGGACGAAAGAGACTTTGCTCTTTAGTCTTAGGCGATTTCGGCTTAATGTTATATACAGATACAAATCTATTCATAAAGATTTATATCATTTGTATTACATTGCTTCACTAGCTTAACTGATGACGCCTAATAGTAATGGCAGAAACACGTGTCTTAAGCAGAAGTAAATGCTGAAGATACGAGGTGTATTGTCCATGTATACAGTTACAGATATGTACATTACATGTCTGTTTCAATTGTAACAAAAGGGTTATACGTGCATAAACGTATAGATATACTTAAAACCTTTTTGTATAACGTGTAATACTTTACTTTACGTGTCTATCAACAATATATCCACTACCCCATCAAATTGTTTAAAATGTAATTCTTATGTCGAATTTGCATATTGATTTATAATAAGATCTTGTAAAATAATCCAAACATAGATTTTGTTATTAAAATTTCTTTTTTGTCACCAAATCCAAATACTTCAAAGAAAAAAAGTCCTTAAAACGATAAATAAGTACAAAGATATTTACTTCAAAATTTTGCTTATTATCTTCATCAATTATCTGTGTTTTTAAATATGACCATGTTGGGACACTTTTAATTATCGGAAATATACTATAATCATCTTAAAAATTACGTGGTAATTTTTATATAATGAATATCACGTGCATCCATTATCTACACATATTGTTCCTGATTTGATTTGAACGATAGTTAAATTTGTAGAGCTGGTGGCTACTTAGCTATGAAAAAACATGTATTACATTAGCCACCTTTTATTTTCTACGTAACTCCCTTTAACATTTACGTATCTACCAATTCCATCTCTTTTACAATTATCTAATAGTTTCAGAAAAAAATTATTTTGGAAACTCTCATAAATATTGCTCAGCAGTTTCATTGAGGACTTTAGCAGTTGCAAAACACATATCTGAGATTTTGAATTCAATAAATCAGACAATCCTAGTAGTTTAGCAGATATATTTTACCAATAATAATATGGGCGGTTTTCCTCTAGTTCATTTTATAAATTTCGAATTGTATTTTTCAAAAGATCTATCCATTTTTGGCGAAAAAACACCCGCATATATTCAAGAAACATTATAGAAAATTGTGACCACTAGCTCTTTCTTCAGAAAATTGTGTCTTTAATTTTTTTGCTGATGGTGAGTCCTTACATACACACACCGCTTAGACTTGTGTTTAGTGGAAGACTTCCAATGGTATGATTAAATCTTATCCCCAAGAGAAATTCCTTTTTCTAGCGGTTCTTTTGCGGATGTAAATAATTTGAAAATTCACCGTGCAGAATCTTAATGCAAAATTTTTAGTACATTTGTTTCGTATATCTAGACTTCATTGGTAAAAACAGAACATTTTTGCCGGCATTTCAATACTAAATTTTTAACATTACGCGCCATTTTTTTGAGTAATCGTTAATTGGTTCTATTTCACTAAAAGAATTTACGACAAAATTTAGCTTGAAAAAATAAGGTGCATTTTACCTGTACACACTATTCTTTCATGGATAATTTGGCGATTGCCTTCTTTTTTATCACAATTGGATAGACAATAATCAACTTCTTTCAAAATTGTGTTTTTTTATGTGCCGTGTTAATATTCACCTAATACAAATTAGCTACACTCGGATTGGAAGCAATTTATCGTTCCGCTTGCCGATCTCTTTTACGTGGTCAATTTATAACGACATTAGATCTAATTGTGATATTTCCAGTAGTTCACTTAAACAATTTTGAATCAAACTTCGAAATTATTATTTAAAATTTTCTTTCCTTTTGGTAGTACACATACATATTTTCTTACTTTGGAAGTTTTTTTATATGTCTTCAGCAATATATTTTTAATTTTGTATATTCTATACTATCCTTGCACCCTTTGGCTACGAAAGAGATTTGATTCGTATACGAGGTGCTACCCAGAAATTTCCGGAATGTAAAAAAGAAACAATAAATTGTTTTTACAACTTACTATCTTCCCCTTGCAAGTACTATTCTAACACATGAATTCACCGATCCCAGCAACTTGTCCATAACTGGAAGCAGTGCTAGAAGTCTTCGTTTATTAACGTGTTAAACACTGCCTGCGATTCGGGCTAGAGTTCCTCAATCGTCTCAAAACGGCGTCACTAGAACTTTGGTTTCAGCTTTGAAAACGGGGGTTGGTGCATTATCGTGGTTTTGGATCCAAGAATTGTTATGCCGCTTGCAGGCTGCTTATGTCGAATGTTTTTCA
Organism: Melolontha melolontha; assembly: GCA_935421215.2. Classification (NCBI taxonomy): domain Eukaryota; kingdom Metazoa; phylum Arthropoda; class Insecta; order Coleoptera; family Scarabaeidae; genus Melolontha; species Melolontha melolontha. Next base: position 53,176,339 of record OW285243.1, read on the forward strand.
TCAACTGTTTCACTTGGTGGAAGCAATTCTTCATGCACGATGCCATCAGCGTCGAAGAAGCAATTCAACATCGACTTAACCTTGCTTCGAATTTGTCGTGCTTTCTTCAGTTGTGGCGACGGCGGCGCCTTTCTCTGCGATGACTACTATTTTGTTTCGGCATCATACTCGTACACCAATGATGTCGCCATTAATAATTCTGGTATTGAAGTTCACATCCATTTGGGCAGTTTCTTTCGACTCTGTACACACACAAACACGATGCCGTTTTTGTTCTATGCTGAGTAATATTGAAAAAAACTTCGCAGTAATATGCCACATGTTACGAATGTCTTCGGTCTTGCAGAATAGCATCATACACTTTTCCCACATTTTTTGGCATGTTTTCCATCGGTAAACTATCGCAACGCTTATCATCCTTCTCATAAGTTTACGTCTGGGCTGAAACACACTCACTAAACCTTTGTTTAAGCATTTTCAGTGTTTCCGATGTCGTTTTACCAAGTTTGAAGCTGAATTTGATGTACGTACTTTAGTATTTCACAACAGACATTGTAGTGTCATAGAATAACTCAAACATAACGCAACAAATATAATCACAAAAACCTAGCAAAGCACCGTTTGACAGATTGACTTGGTACAGAAGGTAGTTTTCCTTGTTCTTCTATCTCCCTACCTTTTCTAGACTTGTTGGTAATAAGGAAATAAAGTGGCTCATTAGGATACACTGTTTACCGGAAACCTACACACACAGATAGATATCTGAAATTCCAGTCACACCACCATCCGGTACAACTGACCTCCGTAGCAAAAACATTAGTATTACGATCCGAAAGATTAGCAGACGAAGAACACAAACACGAGGAAAGAACAACTATTAATAATGCTCTACTCGCGAATGGTTACTCACACAGAATAATAAACAATACAAGAACAGCCACAACAGAACAAAACCTACAGAAAAAGTGAAAAAAGAGTATATATCGAGAGCCTTTCTGTCGCGCATAAAAGACATTACAGACAAAATCAGCCGAATATTACAAAAACACAACATCGATACTGTTTTTACTACCTACACATAGAAAAATAGCAAATATAATAGTTAACGCGAAAGATAGAATCCCATTCGAAGATCAGGGCGTCTATGAAATACCATGTTTCGACTGTGGGCCAGACAAACAGGTGAATAAACGTAAGGAGAGAGGAATACAAAAATACAGTCGTCAAAAAAGAAGTAACATCATCCCTGGCACAACATCGGCTGCTAATGGGTCATGCGGTCGACTTCGATAATAATGAGATTCTAGCGAAGAGCGAAAACTTATTCGTAAGAATCCCTCGTATAGGATGTACGGTTACTAAGGTACATTTGTGAATTATAGACAGAACTGTTTTATTTATAGAAATCAAACATACACTAAGTAAAAGCGTCAAATGCTAGCTACTTTTCACCATATCGCCGCCAATGTTTAGGCACTTATCGCAGCGAGGCACAAGTTTCTGTATACCCTCTTCGTAAAAGGTACGATCCAAATTTAAAAAAAAATACTGCCGTATTTCATCTTGAAGTTCGTCGTCGTCTTTTACCCGTCAAAAGAGCTTTCAACGGCCCAAACAAATGAAGATCAGAAGGAGCGAGGTCTGGACTATGGGGCGGATGGACCATAACTTCCCAATTGTGTTTCTGAAGCCAGGCCTTCGCCTGATTTGCATTGTCATGTAACAACCTGATTCTTTTCGTCAACTTTCCTCTTCCTTCTGTCGAATGGCTTGGTGTAGTTTTTCGAGACTTTGGCAATAAATATCGCTGCTGATTGTCGTTTACAGTGGTAAAAACTCTATCAGCAAGATGCCTTGAATAACCCAGAACACAGTTGCCATTGCCATTGCCATTGCCATTTTTGCAGACTGAACTGAACAGAATTTTTTCGGTGTCGGCGAACTCGGATGCTTCCACGTCATCGAGTCTTTTTTGATTCGGGAGTATGGTGGTATGCCCACGTTTCGTTTTTCGTAACTATAGACTCTAGAAATCTGTTTTCCTTACGATAACGCGTTAAAAGTTCCATTGCCGCCGCTATTCGTTGCATTTTGTGTTGGTCGGTCAACAGTTTTGTTACCCATCTCGTTGACACTTTTCGATTGTAATTCAGATACGATTTCATGAACAGAGCTTTTAGGAATGCCAGTCAGTAGAGCAATTTGCCGTGTTTTCAACCGACGATCTTCTCGAATCAGCGTATCGACCTTTAATTGGTTCTCATCCGTTTTCGTTGTTGTTGATTTTATTCGCACACATTCGGGATCATCGTTCAGAGCTGTGCGTCCACTTTTGAATTCTTTACACCAAACACTAACTTGTTTTCGACTCATAACGCCTTCTCAATAAGTCTTCGGTATTTTTTTATGAATTTTGGTAGGTGTTTCATTATTTGCATGCAAAAAACGAATGCCAGCTTGCACTTCAAACTTGGAATATGTTTCGATCGGAACTGATATTGTGCGGCTGTCACTGCATACGTTCTACTGAACCTAAGGCAATGACAATAGCCACATATGCGCATCTAAAATGCGTACAAGTTTAAACCTGATCGGAGCGATGTAGGCGGTGTGCCGCGCAAACGTACCTTTGGAACCAGACCATCCCTTATTCTACTAATCTTATATACTATTGTTCTGTTATCTTAAAAACGTTTTTGTGATAGATTTCATTGTCTTTATTACTGGTATTAACTGTTATGAAATAGACATTATTATATTTTTAATTTAAAAGAATATGTAGTAAATTATTAAAGACTTACACGATACTATAGCAATAATAATGTATTTATAAGTTGGAAAAATCACATTACGCCCAGCAGAAAATCCTATTATTGTTTCGCTTTTGGAAGTAAACGAAGTAGGTAATAGACAACGTTGACATGTATCGATACACCCGATGCTTCGTTCACAGGTGGAAATGTATAGAGTTTATAAACTCAAAGGTTTATTGATCTAGGAGTAAACTATTTACGCTTATAGTACTACGTACATGCAATACGCTATTTTATTACAAAACTTACAGAGTTTAGTTAAACTTTTATTTCGCTGTCTAAATATTAAAACTTCGTCTTCGCTACCTCCAAATTATAGTACGTGCCTTATTAAAAATTACAATAATTTAAGTTTAACTAAAACAAAATTAAAAGCAGTCATTCCATAGGAATGAAATCACATGTAGTTTATAGCATACCACGTAATGATTGTAGTCGTGCTTATATAGGCCAAACAGAGCAATATTTAAAAGAAAGAATCAACGGTCACAAATATTCAAAAAAGATTACAGCTTTAAAAAAACATGAAACTAAAAATAACCGTACTTAAAATTACAAACAATTTAAAATACTACAAACCGAAATAAATTACAAAGTAAGATCAGTGTTAGAGTTAATTCATATTAAAAAACATAAAGAAAATGCCGTTAAAGACAGTCATGAAATTTCAAGTCTTTCGAAACTATACTTCCAATTAATCAAACATCCCTAATATAAACGTAAAAATTCGAATCTAATAGCACTTAAATCTTTAAAAAACCCACCCACACCAAACTGAAAGTATCAAATTATAGGCAAGTACAATACATTAAAGTTGAAAATATTAGGCTTACTAAAATTCAGTCCACTTCCATATGTTGAATATACAATGTGCGAACTTTATATTTTAAGTAAAATAGTTCGAGCTTTAAAAAAATGAAAAAGAAGAATACAAATTGTAAGTACAATAAATATATATAATGTATAGAATTCACGGTTGGCTCTTGGTGAAACATGATTAATAATTTACTAAATAAAACACTTGGTATATTTGTTTCACAAAATGTATTTAAAATATCTCTGACATATGTTTCGACTTATTAAGTCATTCTCGAAGAGTCATGTAAACTAAGTGAAAAGTGTACTCCTACCGATATTTATGAGTTATTTTTTTAAAAGGTTTATTACAGCATCGATTGTGGGGGTGTTTGAAAAATCCAACTGCGTGTTTGTGACCTGTCTGTTGAGATTTACGGCTTTTTTAATTTCTAAAATTTCTAAGAAGTCAAGCCTTTTACCCTTATTACAAGAGTGTAAAAGTTTGAAATTATTAGCATTAAACAGATGAGAAATTTGAATACAGTGTTCCGCGAATCCCGTAACCATATTGCCATGTAGAATAGAACTTTTATGTTCTTTGATACGTTCTTTTATAGAGCGTCCTGATTGACCAATGTATACCGCGTCACAATCACTGCAAGTTAATTCATACACCCCTGACTTATCACGCAATTCTGTTTTTCCTTTATTGTTAACTAGAATATTTCCAAAATTCTAATAAACTTAATAAATTAGGTTTAAATGTCATCCTAGTAAATAAATGCAATTTAGGAAATATTCTAGTTAACAATAAACGAAAAACAGAATTGCGTGATAAGTCAGGGGTGTATGAATTAACTTGCAGTGATTGTGACGCGGTATACATTGGCCAATCAGGACGCTCTATAAAAGAACGTATCAAAGAACATAAAAGTTCTATTCTACATGGCAATATGGTTACGGGATACGCGGAACAAAATTCTCATCTGTTTAATGCTAATAATTTCAAACTTTTACACTCTTGTAATAAGGGTAAAAGGCTTGACTTCTTAGAAATTTTAGAAATTAAAAAAGCCATAAATCTCAACAGACAGGTCACAAACACGCAGTTGGATTTTTCAAACACCCCTACAATCGATGCTGTAATAAACCTTTTAAACAAATAACTCATAAATATCGGTAGGAGTACACTTTTCACTTAGTTTACATGACTCTTCGAGAATGACTGAATAAGTCGAAACATATGTCAGAGATATTTTAAATACATTTTGTGAAACAAATATATCAAGTGTTTTATTTAGTAAATCATAAATATATATAAATTTACATGTTACAAAAAGCAATAATTATTATATTATTATTAGTTTAAATTTACCTGTGCAGGAAAATACCTAGTATGTAATTAAATTTATTTCTGATGAAGACAAAATAACAGTCGAAACATTAAAATGAGCATTTTTATTTAATGAATAGTTATCAAGTTGAATTCCAAGAAATAATTAACCATTTATAATTAAGACGGCTAAGAAAAATAGAAAAAGAAATTATATAGATATGGGCGATATACATTTCGGCCGATTAGCAGGTTTGAATAAATTACAGTATACCGTTTCGCCCGGTCCACAAAAATAATCCGATTTAGGGGTGTAACGATTCGGCCAAGCAGGGCAAGTACTTGTTACTTGTCTATTACCAGCCAAGTAGGCAAATAGCAGCCGAACAACGAACGCATGTGAAAGTTTTCACTAGCCTTTAAATAAATATTTTAATTTTCATCACCATAATATTTTTATATTAATTATCAAGGTGAAATTTATATTAAAATTCAAAGTGTACAAAAACTGAACAAAAAATAAATTCACAAACGCAAAAGCGCGAAAAATACCTTATTTGCAAAATTGAGCAAATCAGTTAAGTAGACTGCAATATGTAAAATTAACATCGCATTAATATAGTTTTTAAGTTAATACATGTATGTGTAATAAGATATCTAAATAAGTATTATCTTTTAAACATTGTTTTTATGAATGATTTGGTTAAGATCGGTAAGAACTATCCTCGGCCTAAACGATTACATTTAAGGTAAGACCGGTTCTTTAAATTGGATTTTCTAAGAATAAAGATTAAAAATATTAGAAAAACTAAAAGTACCTATAAATATATCCAAAAGATAGTGGAAAGTTTAATTTATCTATAGAAGATAATTTGAACAGCGTAAATCAAGTTTTTAATTAATTATCATCAAAAGCATCATTTTCAAACTTAAAATATTACAAAGGTATTTTTAATAATATAAAATATTATTAAAAATCTAGCGTGAAGAACACAAATACAGGTTCACTATTAATATTTTTGTGAACCTGTCCGAACATATCCCTCCCCAGAGAATTTGTGTTCTTCACACCAGATTTTTAATAATATTTTATATTATTAAAAATACCTTTGTATTATACAAAACTGGTGGGGTTTACCTACTCATGTATGTTTCAGTTATTTTGATACATTAAAATATTAATAGCGGATCTAAGTGAAAAGTGAAGAAAAATCACTTCAACTGAGGAAATAATCACATTTTGTACCTGAATTATCATATCCTCGAATACCTGACCTTCCACAGTCATTCTTGGACCTGATTTTAGAAGAAACGGGGGATTTTTCCAGTTTCCAGAAATTTCTGAAGAGATACACCAAGATCATTCCCTTTTATCCTGACTTAACTTCGTATTCCGATTTAGAAGGTGCCTTAAATTACATTTATCAAAGAAAAATCGTTTGTTAATTATTCTAAAATAGATCGATATAACCACACAAATAATCGTAACTGTATGATTAAGCCAACTATTCAGAAAACGTCACCTATAAGTCAATTGGGTTGTTCTTAATACTAATTAAAAGTTTACAGTTCATTCAAGAACTAACTTTCATTTATTTGGTTCAATTTAGATTTGAATTATCTCGTCAAGGTTATTCATTCTCCGAACACTTCGGTTATCACTGCTATAGTACACCGTTGCATTATGCAGTTTTTAATTAATGCATTTAGTGTTTTTAAAATTTATATTTCCTTTGAAGCAAACAATCTAACGTTATTTTTTCTTTTACATTTCCTGGAAGAATAAATTAACTTAGGTTATTGCAGCCTAATTATTATTTTTAGTAAAAGTTTTAAAGACAAATACCGACCTGTTAAGGTATTCCATATCCAACTCCTGTATTTGTTACCTATTTAGTATTCTTGGATTTAAAATAAATGTTTTCATATTGTTTTGTTTGAAGAAGAAGTTTTGTTATTATTTACCGTAGGTATATGTGAAAGGTTTCTTTTTTGTCTACCTGTTTTAAAGTAGATCAAAATCTTGCTGACTTCGCACAGTGAGTTCTTTCTACTCTGAGATAGATGTCAGCATGTATGACAAACGGCTTAAGTGATCGATATATATATATATATATATATATCCCTTTAAATTGATAAAATTAATAAAGGTTTTTTTGTATATATGTTTACATCCGCAGCTTTTAAAACGGACTACTTCACACGCTGAGATAAATAATTAATTTACAAGAGTCTCATCAATATTATTAATATAATTCCTGAATGTAGTAAACTTCCACGTTCTACATCTTATGGCCTTCTAAACGTGGGACATTATCCTGTTGTGGAAACATTTCTACCACATTAACTTTCAGGGTTTACTACAATATATATACAGGGTGTCCTCCACCCTCTATATTTCGGCCCCTATAGAAATTCCAAAAATATACAAAAACACGTCAAACTTATTTTTAAGGGGGAAATTTTGTAGGCTGGTTTTCAATTAAATTACATCAACCATCTAGCGGGGGTGGACATAACCTCTAAAAATTTAAATGGAAATGGGGGTTGAGTGATACCTCATTTTAAAGGTCGTTTAACCCGCTTTTCAAAAATGCTAAATTCTTGTCCTTTATTTTTAATACTTTTGAAGAAATCAAGTCAAACCATGACATACAAGTATCAAGTGTTTTGCAATAAAACATTAAAAAACTAATAAAAAGTAACTTATTTTATAAAATTTTCGAAATGTTGTCCATTATTTTCTAAACAGTGATAAAGTCTACTCTCAAACTCCTCTCTAACATTTCGAAACACTTCTGCCTGAAGTTCTCTACATGTAGCTGTTATTCTTCTCTATAAATCTTGCAAATCTCGAGGCGGTGTTTTATAAACAATCGATTTTAGATGCCCCCATAGGAAGAAATCTAGAGGCGATAAGTCGGGTGATCGTGGTGGCCATTCTATTGCTCCTCTATCATCATTTAGCCACTGTCTAACTGGAAGATAATAGTTTGGTGGAGCTCCATCTTGTTGGAAGTGTAGAAGATCTTCTTGCAAAACCATGTTACCAGCCGCGTCAATTTGATTTTCCAAACTAGTTGTTATTAAGGGGTCTATTATTTCTTCAAGCAAATTTAAGTAGAGCTCACCAGTTAGATTTCCTTCAGTGAATGAAGGTCCAATAATAGTATTCCCAAGGATACCAGCCCAAACGTTCACTTTTTCTGGATACTGTGTGTGACCTTCCCTAAAAAGTCGCGGATTTTCATAGCTCCAGTAGCGACAATTTTGCTTGTTAACATGCCCATTAAGAAAAAAAGTACACTCATCAGTAAAGCAAATATTGTGCAAGATATTTTGGTTTTCATTTATAAAATCCGTCTTTGTTTCACAAAATTCAATCCTTCTGTCGAAATCGTCGACAAAAAGCTGTTGTAGAATTTGCGTTTTATAGGGGTGAAACTTATTTAACTTTAGTGCTTTCCTTACTGTTTCGTAGAAGCGTGAGACATTCCTACTTGGCGTGCCACAATGCGAAGTGATGTGGAGGGTTCTGCAGTAAAGGCGCCTAATACTTCTATTTGTGCTGCTTCATCCAAGACACGGCTAATATTCTTTTTTTGTTAGCAACGGAACCAGTTTCACTAAACTTAGCGACTAATTGTAGAACATACTTATGATTTAAATTACTATTCGGATACCTTTCATTAAACATTCTTGACGTTCTTCTTGCGCATCTTCCACATTCCCCATAAATAAGAATAATTTCAATTCTTTGTTGAAGTGTAAACACCATTTTTAAAAATAATGTAATAAATCGCAACTTTTACCTCGCAAAACTAATTTTACAATAAAGTAATTTTGGCTAAAATAAATGGAGTGACAAATAAAGAAAAATTTGACAAGAATGTCAAGAATGCTTAAACCAGGGCTCTTTTTTTTTACGGTAAACTACCTGTACGACTATCACAAGTACTAGTTTAGGTAAATCACATTCTTTCCAATAATAATGTTTAACTGAATAGTATGCGTCTTTATTATTTCGCTGGATATTAGAAGTAAAAATAATTTAAAAATTTACCGTTATGTAATACCTCAATTTCATTTATTTTAATTCATTAAAGCAATATCACAAAGTGTTTTTGATACCTAAACTTCTTTACAGTTTTCACCAAATATCTCGCAAGAAAAGGCAAGAATTTAGCATTTTTGAAAAGCGAGTTAAACGACCTTTAAAATGAGGTATCACTCAACGCCCATTTCCATTAAAATTTTTAGAGGTTATGTCCACCCCCGCTAGAGGGTTGATGTAATTTAATTGAAAACCAGCCTACAAAATGTCCCCCTTAAAAATAAGTTTGACGTGTTTTTGCATATTTTTGGAATTTCTATAGGGGCCGAAATATAGAATGTGGTACGTTTTCAAAATGACACCCTGACATATATATATATATATATATATATATATATATATATATATGGTAAACCTAATCAGTAGGCGATTAAAGGTCTGTATATTACTTCAAAATATATGTATTTAAAAAACTCTACATGTTTCGGCTGTATACGCCTTTATCAAGAGAATACAAAATATGAATGACAGGATATAAATGTCAAGTAATTAAGTTGCTATGGTTTAAATTATTCAAAGATACATTCTAGTAATAATAATAAATCATGCCTTAATATTCCAAAAAATAGATAACAAGATGTGAAAATATGTGTTGTTCGCTGCTAGCAATTTGTGTCTCCTTCTGGGTATGAACTTGTGTGTTGGTTGCTTCTGGCAGCTTGCTTCTCTCTATGGATGTGTAATTTTGTGTGAGAGCGTAAGTGTAGGGTTTTGTATGTCGGTGCGTTCGTGCGTGTGTTTAGTGATCGGTCGCATGAATTTAGAGAGGTCGGATAACCAGCCGTTGCGTAGGGCCGCCAACCCTTTCCCGACAACTTCTTTACAATTCCGTGCAGTACTTCGACGGTCTGACCCCCGCCCCAACGAGGCAAGGCGCAGACAGGCGAAGCGCACCCTGTACGGGGTTGCTCATCGCAACTAAGGGAACACTCTTAGTGGCTACCTCGGTCGACGATGGTCACACTTATGCCATCTTAACGTTTTCCGCCGAAGCGGGGGCATAGCACACACGTCGAACGTGTGTGTGCTGTTAACGGCAGCCTAGCCAGGTTGTCGCCCAGGACCGGTCTTAGTGGTGTGTGCATTGCGCGGCGACGAGATAGCGCCGCGTAGCATGGTTCCTCACTCTTGCTGGAAAGGCGGAATGGCACCTGACTGCCCAACGGGCAGACCCCCCTAGAGTTTTGTAGCGCATATGCTAGGCTGCAACCCAGTAGAGGACCACATCAGCAAAAAACAGAAAACAGGGATAGGCAGGGAAAAGCAAGACATGAGTTATTATTACGTATGCGCCCGTGGAGCGACTTAAGATACAAAGTTGTCGGCATTCGCTCAAAACGAGAAGGAAAACCACGAAAACCTGCTCGGACAACTAGACAGGAATCAAAACACGGAACAGTCATCATGATAAGCAAAAGTATGTGATATTTAAATGATATTTAAATAACATAAGGTATATAACAAAAAAAAAAAAATAATATGATGGTAAATTGTAGATCGTTACAAAATTAAATTATAGTATATACTGCTTAGATTTTTTATATCATTTCTGTTGTTAATTGAATTTTTTTCCTGTTTAATACTGATCATTTCTTTAATTTGTCTTTTCACTGTGTGTTGTTCTTTATCAATTATCTGTGTGTTTTCAAAATCGAAATGGTGATCGCGTTGTAGTTTGTGTGTAGACAATGCAGTTTTGTCTGTTCTAGAGTATTTGTGGGCTTGTATTCTTTTGTATAAATATTGTTTCGTTTGGCCTATGTAGTAACTATCGCAATCGCGACATGGTATTTTATATACGACATGTGTTTCTCGATTTTTTTCTATTTTAGGTTTAAGTTTTGAAAATAAGTGTTTATTAGTATTACTAAGTTTATATGTTGTAGCTATATCATATTTTTTATTTAAAAAAAAATAAAAAAATATGATATAGCTACAACATATAAACTTAGTAATACTAATAAACATTTATTTTCAAAACTTAAACCTAAAATAGAAAAAAATCGAGAAACATATGTCGTATATAAAATACCATGTCGCGATTGCGATAGTTACTACATAGGCCAAACGAAACAATATTTATACAAAAGAATACAAGCCCACAAATACTCTAGAACAGACAAAACTGCATTGTCTACACACAAACTACAATGCGATCACCATTTCGATTTTGAAAACACACAGATAATTGATAAAGAACAACACACAGTGAAAAGACAAATTAAAGAAATGATCAGTATTAAACAGGAAAAAAATTCAATTAACAACAGAAATGATATAAAAAATCTAAGCAGTATATACTATAATTTAATTTTGTAACGATCTACAATTTACCATCATATTATATATATATTTTTTTTTTGTTATATACCTTATGTTATTTAAATATCGTTTAAATATCATATACTTTTGCTTATCATGATGACTGTTCCGTGTTTTGATTCCTGTCTAGTTGTCCGAGCAGGTTTTCGTGGTTTTCCTTCTCGTTTTGAGCGAATGCCGACAACTTTGTATCTTAAGTCGCTCCACGGGCGCATACGTAATAATAACTCATGTCTTGCTTTTCCCTGCCTATCCCTGTTTTCTGTTTTTTGCTGATGTGGTCCTCTACTGGGTTACAGCCTAGCATATGCGCTACAAAACTCTATGGGGGTCCGCCCGTTGGGCAGTCAGGTGCCATTCCGCCTTTCCAGCAAGAGTGAGGAACCATGCTACGCGGCGCTATCTCGTCGCCGCGCAATGCACACACCACTAGGACCGGTCCTGGGCGACAACCTGGCTAGGCTGCCGTTAACAGCACACACACGTTCGACGTGTGTGCTATGCCCCCGCTTCGGCGGAAAACGTTAAGATGGCATAAGTGTGACCATCGTCGACCGAGGTAGCCACTAAGAGTGTTCCCTTAGTTGTGATGAGCAACCCCGTACAGGGTGCGCTTCGCCTGTCTGCGCCTTGCCTCGTTGGGGCGGGGGTCAGACCGTCGAAGTACTGCACAGAATTTAAAGAAGTTGTCGGGAAAGGGTTGTCGGCCCTACGCAACGGCTGGTTATCCGACCTCTCTAAATTCATGCGACCGATCACTAAACACACGCACGAACGCACCGACATACAAAACCCTACACTTACGCTCTCACACAAAACCACACACCCATAGAGAGACGCAAGCTGCCAGCAGCAACCAACACACAAGTTCATACCCAGAAGGAGACACAAATTGCTAGCAGCGAACAACACATATTTTCACACCTTGTTATCTATTTTTTGGAATACTAAGGCATGATTTATTATTATTACTAGAATGTATCTTTGAATAATTTAAACCATAGCAACTTAATTACTTGACATTTATATCCTGTCATTCATATTTTGTATTCTCTTGATAAAGGCGTATACAGCCGAAACATGTAGAGTTTTTTAAATACATATATTTTGAAGTAATATACAGACCTTTAATCGCCTACTGATTAGGTTTACCATATCATACCAAGGTCACGAAGTTATTATATTTATATATATATATATATATATACAGGCTGGTCCTTAATTTCTTCGAGAAATTTTAGGGTGCGATTCCTTGGGTAATCTCGAGAGAAATAGTTCCTATAAACATTTGTCCTAAAGTTTTCCGTTGTAGAGATACAGGCTGATTAATTTTTCACCAAAAAAATTTTAAATGCAAAAATTTAGAAATCGATTTAGGGAACTGTTGTGTTGGTTGTCATGTTTACAGCATTTATTTGTACTTACGTAACTGTCATAAGTATTGTCAAACAATAATTAATTTGAAAGTTCGTACCTACACATCTTTTTTTGTAATTATGGTGAATTATACAAATATTGAAATGGCAGATATGCATTTTGTGTACGGTCTAGCTAATGGAAATAGTTATGAAGCAAGGCGTATTTACCAACAAAAATATCCTCGACGACTTGTACCTTGTGCGGAAACCTTCAGTAATATTCACCGTCGTCTAGCAGAAACTGGTACATTTGAGAGAAACAAAAATACTCCGGGAAGACCTCAAACTAAAAGAACACCCGATTTAGAGGAAGCTGTTCTGCAGATAATCGATGAACATCCAGAAACCAGTACAAGTAAGATTGGTGTAACGGTAAACGCAAGCCATCAAACCATCTTAAGAATATTACACGATCAACAATTATATCCTTTCCATATTCAGAGAGTACAGGCTCTTCTTCCGCGTGACTTTCCGCAACGCTTAGTCCTTTGTGATTGATTCCGACGAAAAATTTCCCAAAGTGCACAATTTCTAACCTACATTCTATTTACTGACGAGGCGAACTTCTCCAGAAATGGTATTAGGAATTTCCACAACAACCATTTATGGTCAGATGAAAATCCGCATGCCATAAGGGAGATGCACTTTCAAGAGCAATTTTCCTTAAATGTATGGGCGGGGATAATTAATAATTATTTAATTGGTCCCTTTTTCCTTCCTATACGACTTAATGGTGCATCATATCGGCTATTTCTTGAAAAGGAGTTGCCTGGCCTTTCAGAAGACATTCCACTTTTGATCCGAAATGAACTTTGGTTTATGCATGACGGCGCTCCAGCACACTTTAGTTTACAAGCTAGGCAATTTTTAAATAGGACATATCAGAATAGATGGATAGGTCGAGGAGTGGAAGTTTCGAATCAGCCGTGGCCTCCAAGGTCACCTGATTTGAACCCTCTAGACTTCTTTCTGTAGGGACATTTAAAATCACTTGTTTATACTTCGTCAATTCAAGATCTAAATGACCTAAGAAATCGCATAATGGTTGGATACGAAACAATTCGAAACACTCCCGGACTTCTTCAGCGTGTGAGTATGCAATTGAATAGGAGGATAGAAGCCTGCATATTAGCTGTTGGTGGTCATTTTCAACAGTACCTTTAGGGTTTATTGTAACCGTTTCTTATATTTTTGAAATACAAATTTTTTTTTTGGAAAAATTAAACAGCCTGTATCTCTACAACGGAAAACTTTAGGACAAATTTTTATAGGAACCATTTCTCTCGAGATAACCCAAGGAATCGCACCCTAAAATTTTTCGCCGAAGATATACAGGATCTTGAATTAATTTCAATTCAAGTTAATTTAAATTCCGTGTTTTATTTAGTAATAATAATAATAATAAATTTCCAAATATAAGTTTCATTGGCTTTATTACGACTCTGGCGAAATATATTTCACACTCCCTCTGTTTGCACTGAAAGACGTACAAACAGACAACTTTTATCAATACCATCGCGCTATAACATTCATATATACTGTTAAGTTGATCGATTGTATATTATCGGAACCGATGAATCACACCCGATACGTGATAGCGCCGGTTCCGCAGTCTATTCATCACATTCTAATTAACTATATATACATATATGGTTTCTGATATTCAGTTCAAACTCTGGATAGATACTTTCAAACAGTATTTTTGCTTCTTGGGAATATTTTCTGATAGCATTCTCCGACTACATACGAGCTAATTTGGTTTAATGCTACGCGGTCTCTGTTTGGTGTAAGTAATTTACCACATTTGCGAAGATTATTTGTACATACTTTCTATGCAGACACATACGCTTTAGTCTGTATACTTTTATATACCTAGTTGAAATTCACAAAGTCTTACTTACCAGGTCTCGTATTTCAGTGCTATTCTCTGTCGAGAATTCAAACTGTATAACATTTTTAGTGGAGATGTTATCCTCTGCTAGGCATATCAGAGGTTGTTATCTGGATCGCAGTCAAGTTATCGGTTGTAGTACTTAGTTCTGGACCTTGTTCGCGTCTTAGCACTTTGAAAATTCAAACGCACCCAGTCAGCGGAGTCGTAAGGCCGTATATGTTTTATCAGTTGTTTGGCAATATTAAATTAGTAAATTGTAACCAATAAAAGAATCCACAAGCACTAAACTTGACACTAAAAAGATATCAAATAAAACAAAATATATAAAATATTATTCTTTGATTCTGGTGAAATGCAAAGTACTGATCCGAATCTAATATAGACGTTAAATTCCGGATTAACATTATTTGTGAATGTAATATTTCCGACACAAAATAATTTCAATGCGCAATAATAGTTTTTATTTTGCTGCTGATCTACTTTGATATTCATTGGTACTGAAGTAAAATTAAATATTGAAGTTGTAGGTCGACTTTATTTTTTTCTTACACAAGTGGTAGTTCCTGCTTGAGATCGAGTGATTTGTTGAAACTTGTTTTTTTCTGGCAAAGTATATCCATATGTACGTGTATATTATAAACATTCATAAGTATTTTTCAGTTTTCATAAATCGATCCAATTTACAACTCAAGGAAATAGAGATCGTACCAACAAGTAAATTTATGACTTTTAACTAATACATTTCCAGAACCAAATAGCATATTAACTGTATCCTTTCTATAAGCAAAGTATCGGGTAAAATATTTGAATTTTGATAACATTTCTCTACTCTAGCTTTTTACTTACCTTAATTAAGAATCTTTTTGCCTAAAAGCATTTTTGATATTAACATTTTTATGTTTCAAAACAATTAAAAAACAAATATTCTTTTCGTTTTAATTTAGTCTTGCCAAAATAAGCCAAGATTAAATTAGTATAAAAAAATATGCAAATAAAATCCTATTAAACTGAAAAAAATTAATAACTAAAATAAGAAAAGAAAGGAGAAAGCGAAGAATGGCAAAGCTTTCGATTCGTCATGCGTTACAAAAAAGAAAATAGAAAAGCACGGAACCTTCAAACCACCTCATTTCAAGTAAACGAGAACTTCAGGGTCGGAATTTTTTTTTAATACAGTCGGTTTGACGTCTTATTTATTGTCTCCTTTCGGCCTCTTCCCAGACAAATGTAAGAAAAAGCGAAACTTAATCATTACTCTCGCGTATTTCCTCTGCCATTGACACGGTCGTTTACAATACACTTCTCATGATCGAAAAAAACGATTGCTTGCCCTGGACCTCCAAAGCGAACAAATGATGAATAAATACCTTTGTCCGCGTGTTTGGCTTCTTGCATAACGTATTAATATCATTATATTGATTATATTGATAAGAATATAATTTTTGTATTTTTACATATTATACATATATTTACATACGTAATATATATGTAAGGTTATCATAATCTGCTCAACAATTGCAGTTTACCGTGAAATAACGAGGTTACTTCAAAATAAATTATTTATTAATTATCGATATATCGATATCGAATCGATATATGGTAGAAATGGAAATATATTGTTAAATAATTAATAAACATATTCATTATAAATTCAATATTAGCATGTTAATGTTAATGAGCATAGAGTGTCACAATAAAACACAATTTATAACCGACTTACATAAATATATTTAAGTAACATATTGCTATGAACAGTTGGTTGAAGATTTGTTACACCACCATCCACAACTAGTTTTCCCAACTAGATTTTCTCAGCCGGTGAATTTTCAAATCTGAGATCTCTAACTTCTCGGGTTCCACTTAGGAAAGACGTGTCTAAAATATATGTTGAGCGCCAGTGAAATGTTCACAAAAATTAATTTACTTATTTTATATAAATAGATTCCAAACTAATTTCTCTTTAAATTTCTTTTAACTATATTCTTATATATATATATATATATATATATATATATATATATATATATATATATATATATATATATATATAGGTATAATATACTTAACAAAATTGGAGTGAGTAAATAAAACAAACGCAGGTTAAAAGGTGAAATAAAAATGTATTATATTAAACACAAAAATAAAAAAAATAAAAAAATATATCTTCACAAAGTATAAAGATGTGGTATCATTTAACAAAGATACTTGAGGTAAAAACATTCATTGAAAATTGACCGCTAAATGAATGGAAAACGTCCTCCAAATGACTCCGATCAAAACTTATCTAAAAATAATTAAGTTTACAATTAAATTCTGCCGAGAAAACCACACTGTATATTCAGATACTGATACGCGAACAAAAACTACCACATGTACCTTGCCATGCACAAAAACCCTTGACTCCACTCGAACAAACTTTTCATTTATAATTTTAACAAAGAATTGTTAATACTAAACTGTATTATCTATATTCCTAATAATGAAATCTCTAAACTAGAAGCTTCAATACAATGGAACTATACTTGTTTTAATTATGATGTCATAAAATTTTAATTCTACTTACAAAAATTAATGGAGACTTTCACGAAAAAAGGTGCTTAATCAATTTAAACATCAAAATACAACGAGAATTTATCTCTATTTGCACCCTCCTCTCAACTTTTCAGGTTTTATCGATGTCTTTACCTACATGGGATTTGGTGAATCTTTATCAAGAGCCGGTTGATCCTTATATTATTCCGTATGATGAACAGAATCCGGAAAGGCCTTGGGCTATGTTTAAATATGTTCCGTTAGATAATCCTAATCATAACGTAACTGTTTTTCATGTGTTGTTGGCGCATTTGAGAAATAAGTTTGTTCCAGAATTAGTGTTTTGTAAATTATTTTTTTCAAAGTTGAATAGAGCTGACAGTTATTTTTTGGCGGCATTTGCTTATCTAATAGGAATTATTTTAATTATAATGTGGTTGGTAATGTGATCGCCCGTTATAATGTAAATTATATAGAACGAAAAGGTGAATTTATAGAAAAGTGCTATTGGCGTTTTTTTAATGATGTTGAAGCGTGTGATTATTTCTATGCTTTTGATATAGACGCTGGTTTTGTGTTGAATTTGAATGGGTATCCCCGAAGTGAGGAGGGTATACCTAATGATTTGCCTTTAGGGCGTCGACGATTTTTTGGAGATGGTGATGTCGACAAGTGTTTATTGTATTATTCAGATTATAATAATTATCTACATGATGGATATGATGATATATTGGCTGTGTTGCCAGATGTGGAAGAATATGACGATGTAAATATAAGTTTAGATTCAATGACCTTGGAAGATAACGCGGCTAGCTAGAACACCTACTAGCCGCGTACGACTTAAGAGATTTTATTATTGTAAGTGTAAGAAAATGTGTAATGCGCAGGCGCAAGTGAATGTGCGGGTACGCCCCTCCAAGAATTTTTTCATAACATTATCAATAAGTGAGGTGGACGTTAGTTGTAGGGAACAGTTTCTGTCGTTCTTCGACATAGATAGTTTGGTTTCTTATTGTGTAGCATTAGAGTTATCAAGTAAGTCTGAAAATGTTGAAAATCATCTGCATGTTTTTTTAGAGTTTGTTTATGTTAATATCTATATAACAACAACTAATTAACTATATATATTAAATATATCTCTCGAAGAAATCAACCTTCTCGTTTTAAAGCTAATATTCGTCCGCTCGATACCTCTTGGAACTTCGGATAACAAGTTTTTCTACTAGTTACCGCTCGCAAAAATTTATTACCATTTTCAATATACAGTCTTGGTCACAAAATGTTTTATTTTAAATATTTTATTTTTAAATAAAAATCCATAGCACATCCCCAAAAATATATAATTAATAAGCCTGGACATCTCAAAATCTTATTTATTATATAGTTTTCCGCACTCATCGAAAATTGTCAGTTTCTTACACTTACACAATTGTCCCCGCACTCAGCTGATGAATAGTTTCAGTCTGGGCCTTCTTCATCAACACGCACCTGTGGAGCGAACGGTTGCAGAGCACTAATATGGTATCGTCCCTTCTTTCGACGACCATCCATAGTATACAACTCGTATGTGACATCATTGAATCTTCTGGTGATACGATAGGGTCCAATATATGGAAGATCGAGCTTTTGGCATTTACCTCGGCGACGTCTAACAAGACGATAGCTTCTTACAATAACGGAGTCGCCAACTTCGAATCTGGTTCTGCTTGTAACTTTGTAATTTTGTGTGTTGACAGGCTTTATCCCATACATCACAGTCGAAGAACACTCCAAAGTAACAGTATTCGGAGAATGGCTGATATTATCTTCAAACTCCTGGACCTGTATCTCTCACATGGATTTCCACATGGATGGCGTATGGAAGAGAAAGAAATATTTGTAACATTGCTTGTCAAGCATAAACATCATCAACTACCACATAACTTTGATCTCTAACATTTTTTCATTATTAAACCGTCGCGCACAACAAAATTTTTATAATTTTCATGATTTCTTAAAACCTCTCTTAAATTATCAAAACTTTCATTCTGTTGGACCTGAAGGATCACATCATACTCAAATGCCCCCTCAGCATAATCTCTATTATACGCATTTAATTCTATATAATTAAAATTACTTTTACTGTTATACATCCTAGATAACGCATCGGCAGTAACATTTAGTACTCCCTTTATATGACGAATTTCAAAATTGTACTCTGACAGTAATAAGGACCAACGATACATTCTATTATTTGCAAATCTTGTACCCATTAGTGATGTTAACGCAGCATGATCTGACTCTACTAGGAAGTTCTTGTCCAATAAATAAAATCTTAGCTTTTGAACCGCATGCACTACAGCCAACATTTCTTTCTCAGAAATAGTATATTTAATTTCATAGCTTTTCAAGATTCGATATATAAAACAAATAGGTTCTTCTATACCTTCATTATTCACTTGGATTAAAACTCCACTAATTGCGACATCACTAGCATCTACTCTTAATTCAAATTGTTTATCAAAATCTGGCAATATCAAAACTAACTGATTATAAATTTCATTCTTGAATTTTTCGAAAGCTTTCATTCTTTCCTCATTCCGACTAAATTTAACATTCTTTTTCAACATTTCATACAGTGGTGCACTTATCTGTGCCAGGTACGGAATAAAACGTTTATAATAATTAATTATACCTAAGAACCCTCTCAACATTCTTATATTTTTAGGACGTGGATACTCTTTAATCAGCTCCAGCCTACTTTGATCCACACTGACATATCTAGGGCTTATATTATAACCTAGAAACTATATTTCACTCTTAAAAAATTCACACCTCTTAATATTTAATTTTAAACCTTCTCTTACCAATATTTCCATTATGTTTCGTACATGCTCCAAATGATCCTGATAATTTGTACTGTATATTAAAATATCATCTATGTAATGTACTACATAATCTTCATAGGGTGCCAATATTTGTTGCATTGCCCTAATTAACGCAGCAGCAGAACTGCTTAATCCATATGGTACAGTCGTAAATTGATATACCTAACCATAAATCCACAATACTTCCTCGATTCCTTTTCTAACGGTACCAACCAAAAAGCACTTCTCAAGTCCAATTTACTATACACTTTTGCATTGCTACATCTTGACAGTAATGCTTCAATCGTAATCGGAGTTTCAAATTGAGCTTTTGTTCTGTCATTAAGTCTGCGCGCATCCAAACATAATCTGACGTCTCTTGACTTCTTCTTTGCCACTACTAACGGATTCACATATCTAGTTTTGCCTCGTTCTATTACACCATCTCGTAACATCTTCTTAACTTCTTCTTCAACTTGTTGTTGCATATTCTTTGGAATATGATAATTTTTAACTTTGAAACGTTTTGTATCATCTACTTCTAATGAATGTCGATAATTTCTGGCTATACTGGGAAATTGTCTACTAACTCAATATTATTTTAATTATCAATTTAACTTCTTCTTCATACTTTTCATCACAATCTATTTTTAACGAATCAGTATCTTCCGGAATTTCCACTTCTACATCATTTCCTTTATCCAATTCTTTTAACACCATAAGCTCCTTTTCTTCAAATACTCCTTCTTCAACTTCATTTTCTTCAATCTTCATTTTATTTATATTATTTATGGCATTCATACAATTCATTTTCTGCATACAATTTATTATTTTTTCTTCCTCTCCAGCCTCCTGGATCCACCGTACATTTTTATTATTGATTATTATCTTCTTTTTATTTATATCTATTATTGCTTTAATTTTTTCTAACAAGTCTATTCCCAATATCCCATATCTTCCTAATCCTTTGATTACAATAAATTCTCCGATAAATTTATGGTTCTCTTCTTCAAACTCCATAACATAAATTTTATTAGCTACAGCAATTATCTTTTTAGTAGCTGATACAATTGTATTTTTTCTCGTAGGTACAAATTTCCCTTCCTTATTCTTTATTAACTCTTCAACGACTTTTACATCTAAAAATGACGCTTTATACCCGAATCAATCAACCAATAACATTCCCTTTTTCCTATCTTAACCTTTATATGTGGCAAACTAGTATTAATCGTGCTATCTAACTCATCATATAACAATGCATAACTTTCAATCTTTTTGGTTGGCCCTAACAAAAATCCTTACTACAAGCAAGTTCTGATTTGTTCTTTTGATCTACTTTTACTGGCTCTACATTAAAATTAGGCCTTGTATCTTTATATCTCGTGCCTGTATATTTATTTTGATTTATTACTCTATCTTTTCTATTATCTCTATCTGAACCATTTACTTCTCTGTTTGGGGAAGCCATTTTATTTCTATTTATTTTAGTATGCTCATTAAACATAGGTCTTTCAGATCTCAGAGGCATGTTCTGCAAGTTAACTCTCGAATATTGATTTCTCTTAATATTATTTTCTGAATAACTATTATTATATCTACTGCCACGCTCTGCATCATCTAACCTTCTTAATAACTCAAGAAACTGTTGATTATCAATGATGTTATGTATAGCTACTGCCTGGTTGACTTCAAAATCAAAATGTCTAACTAATTGTGAAACCAAATCGAATTAATTTATCTTTGGGGTCAAATATTTTAATATGGAGTACATCTTCATGACATAGGCCTCTCTTGTTTCATTATTACCAACTCTATATTTGCCAAATAATAATTCTTGCCTCACCCTTGTCTGCTTGTTTTGTCCCCAGAATTGGTTGGTGAATCTGGCTTCAAATTGGTCCATGGTCGTCACCTTATCAGACACCATCTCCCACCAAACCAAAGCGTCATCCTTCAGGCAGTTTCCAATAATTTGCAATATTCTTTCGTCCCCTGGCACACCTTCGAAGCTGGCTTTTATCTTTTTTAGAAAATTCATGGGATTCGTTGTTGAAATTCCATAAAATTGTGGTAACATTTCATTTGGTACTGATACAGGGATATATGTGGGCATATTTATTTGATTCTTCTCTCGTCTCACTTCTATTTTCTTTTCGAATTTTACTTCCAGGTAATCCATTTTTTGTTCGGAGAATTCTCTTCTTTCTACTTCCTCTGATAATTTGCTATTTAAGTGCGTTATAATTTCTTCTACTTGTTGTTCTGAAGACAATTGCATGGAATCCATACCCCTTGTTACAACTTCGTCTTGGCTCTTGTTATTTAACCCCATTATTTTGTTTACAATGCCTACCTCCATTTCTTTTTGTCTTACCATCATCGCATCCATCTTTTCTTCCATTCTTTTTTCGCTTTGCATCATTATCTCCATCCTTTCCTGCATTCTTATTAATATGTCCATCATCATCATATCCCCGTTTACCCTGTCGTGCCCCCTCTTCATATATGGTGTTTTTACTTGACCTAATCTTGCCCTTGCTTCTTCAAAAGATTCCTCACTTCCAGTTTCTTGTCTTGGGTGCCTCCATTCTTCTTCATTCTTTGCTGATGTTATATCTTCCATCTTCATGCTCTGTTGCTTACTCACTACAAATACTGCTTCTGTTCGCCCTACGTTGGCCTTGCCAAAAATATGCTATGAATAGTGGGTTGAAGCTTTGTTATACCACCATCCACAACTAGTTTTCCCAACTAGATTTTCTGAGCCGGCGAATTTTCAAATCTGAGACCTCTAACTTCTCGGGTTCCACTTAGGAAAGACGTGTCTAAAATATATGTTGAGCGCCAGTGAAATGTTCACAAAAATTCATTTACTTATTTTATATAAATTGATTCCAAACTAATTTCTCTTTAAATTTCTTTTAAGTATATTCTTTTATATATATATAGGTATAAGATACTTAACAAAATTGGAGTAAGTAAATAAAACAAACGCAGGTTAAAAGGTGAAATAAAAATATATTATATTAAATACAAAAATAAAAAAAATAAAAAAATATATCTTCACAAAGTATAAAGATGTGGTATCATTTAACAAAGATACTTGTAGTAAAAACATTCATTGAAAATTGACCGCTAAATGAATGGAAAACGTTCTCCAAATGACTCCGATCAAAACTTATCTAAAAATAATCAAGTTTACAATTAAATTCTGCCCAGAAAACCACACTGTATATTCAGATACTGATACGCGAACAAAAACTACCGCATGTACCTTGCCATGCACAAAAACCCTTGGCTCCACTCGAACAAACTTTTCATTTATAATTTCAACAAAGAATTGTTAATACTAAACTGTATTATCTATATTCCTAATAATTAAATCTCTTAACTAGAAGCTTCAATACAATGGAACTATACTTGTTTTAATTATGACGTCATAAAATTTTAATTCTACTTACAAAAATTAATGGAGACTTTCACGAAAAAAGGTGCTTAATCAATTTAACTTCAAAATACAACGAGAATTTATCTCTATAAATATCGGGACTTTAATATCAATATAACAACAACTATTAACACTTTCAAATAAATCAAACCCGAAGCTAATTAACTATATATATTAAATATATCTCTCGAAGAAAGCAACCTTCTCGTTTTAAAGCTAGTATTCGTCTCCTCGATACCCCTTGCAGCCACGGATAACAAGTTTTTCTACTAGTTACCGCTCGCAAAAATTTATTAACATTTTCAATATACAGTCCTGGTCACAAAATGTTTTATTTTAAATATTTTATTTTTAAATAAAAATCCATAGCAATATGGATAGTATTTTGATTTCATAATATCGAGAGATATGTACTCCATATAATTGTGTTTTACAGTGGCCGATATAGTATTACAAATATGGGGATTTTGTTCGGTTATAGTAAGTTATACTAGTCCTAAAAATTGCAATCCTGCTGAAAAATTAAAGTGAAATAAGTACCGCTATCAAGTTCTAACAGGTTTTCCCAACGGCCACTGACGATGCCCTTCAGTATGGTTGAGCAGCCTAGCGAATACAGAGGAATTAGTTACCATGGAAGACGGACATACGTTGGTATATGATAAGTTCATGAAGCGATCATTTAAGAGTGAACAAAATTTGAGTTGATTGGGTATCTCGACTGTTGGCATTTGAGCAGAAACTGCACAGATCTGACATATGTCGTCAACTTCAAAACCTGATAGGCCATTATGGCAAACTTATTTTGGCAATAAATAATGACAATTGATGAGGAATGAACGCCTGTTTTAACCCGGATACAATAAGTTGATTTAGGAAATAGAGTGTAATGGAAGAAGGGCCTCTGCTTAAAGTCCTTTCAATTATATTTGTTCGTCGTATTGATTACTGTATTTTGGGATTGCGAAGGGAAAATCTTGGTAAACCATCTATCAAAAGGAAGCGCAGCAAACGCAGAATATTTTTTAATTGTTTACGTTATTGCGACAAGCGTTAATTAAAAACCTATATGAATATACGTAAGATTGCATGTTTTGAGCGACATGCAGTCTTACGTATAAGGGAATTTTAGATGAATTGCGCTGATAGATACTCCTGGATCCATACCCATCCACTTCATTTACTTGAACTGGAACACGGCGAGTAATATGTGTTTCCAGAATTGAGGGAATCATATGTGGTTTGCGATTTCTGAATTTCCCAAAATAGTATATTAAAACACAAGTTTCATAAGGCACCATTTTGTGGCACGAGTTTTCTAAAGAACGAGTGCTACAGAAAAAAAGCCTTACGAAATGTTTATACTATTTTACTATTGTGTATTTTTTACATTAATATACTGAAATTATTTAATTCAGAGATTCAGAAAGTTCGGAGTTTTATTTTTATATAAAGTATACAGTTGGTCAGATTGACACTTGACATTTTGAAATTTAAATCTTGCTATACGCGAAATATTATTTATTAATTTTCGTGAACATTACTTGATATTTTATTTAAAAATATAAACATGAGTGATATAGAAACTAATATATCTTGTCAATTTTATTCAATATACGTTGTTTTTGTAGCATTTTTCTTTTCTAAATATATCATTCTGTCAAATGTACTTAAAATTTTTAAAATCAAATGGCAGCAATAAGATATTTATATCTGAGTTCGAATAACGACAACATTGAAAAATGAACAAAAGCGTATCGAAATGAAGCTCATTTCGATACTGTTTTGGGTGTCAAATGAGTTCATTACGAACGCAAAATAGAAAAAGTCTTTTGAAGATAACCTAAAGAAAATAGGTTTGCGCTGGGACAAGTGTATACAGTTAAACGAAAATATATTAAAAAGTTACAATGTATGAGTAATGTAGATAAAAATCAATTAAAGAAATTATAATACAATTTACAGAAGTTTGCAAACATCCATCATGAATTATATTAATATTGCTAAAAATAATATTATTTAGTACGGTTCTGTTCACAGTATTTTGCAGTTGCTTTGATTGGTGAGTAAGGTTTCCTATAAGTGATGTTATAAATGTTCTCTGAACCGCACCTCGGCCAGGGTCAGAGTGAAGTTTTCTCCTATTTTTTTTTTGCCGTGGCTGTGAATACAAACACACTTGAGATGCATTAAAATTACTGTATCTCGTTTGTCATACTCTTCCTATTTCAAAAGTGCCCTCTGTTACTTACTGCTACTACAACTAAATTATTCTAAAATGTTACCTATTCCAACTTTTCTAGGTACTTTAATTTGTTTAATTCATTTTGTTGTTAACCAAATTTAATTGTCTACAAGGTGAAATAAAGCATTCAAAATTAATATAAGAACGCAAGTTTTTAGATTGCAGGTGAACAGGTGAAAAAGGGCTTTATAGATCAAAATTCGTTGTACAAATATGCGCATTTTTTAAACAGTTTTATTCATATAATATACGCTAGTGAATAAATCCTAAAATTCATATTGAATTGACTCGGATACAACCAAAGTATCTCCGTGAACAAAACTTTGTTAATACTGCCCAACCTCTATCTAAATTAGTTTAGAGTTGAGGTTATTCAGAATCTAATTCAAGAGGAGGGTGGCTCTAATTTATGCAATAAAATCGATACCATCGGCCTGTTACTATTACAGAGGAAATATTCTTTAGTTACTAATTCATACTCTCGCACAGACAAGTAAATTAGGAATACTTTATTTTATTTATTAATTTAATACATAACGGAATAGTACAACTAGTACACTAGAAATATAAATTTTTAATTAGGTATATCAAAGATGGATGTGTGCACACATCAAGTTAATCCAGCACAAACGGTGCACATTAGATGAACGTGAAAAAAGAAATATAATGCTACATAAACTTAAAATTAACTTATTAATGCCTTTTTCAGAAAAAGCCAAAACATGTAAGAGATTATTTTAAATACATACAGATTAAAGTAAAACAGGCCTTAAATCGCCTACTATCTACATCTACTATAATATATAAAGGTCAGGAAATAATTATATTTCATATTAAAGCCGAAAAACTCCAAGAATTTATCAATTGATATATATAACGAGCCATCGAAAAAATTCATAATTGGAGTAGGCTCTGAAATTGGGTTGGTACTTTAGCCACTTCCACAAAATGACACATTACTTGATGCTTGACAGTTTCATTTGGTTTCATGGTAAAAAAAGGTTATGGCATTGAAATGATACTAGAACAAAAAAGAAAACAAATAATTTATTTAATATCGAAATCATAATCAAAATTTACATATAGCTACAGAAGTTGTTGAAAATGTTGTCCATTTACATCTAAACAAATTTAATTTTCTTAATAAGAGTTTTGAAAATTTTGACACAAACTTATAGTTTCAATGTCAAATAATATAGTATATTAGAGAACTAGTGTCATAAGACGATGTTTTGTTGTACGAGGCCAAGTTTGGAAAACGAGCCGAAGGCGAGTTTTCCAAAGGCCGAGTACAACAAAACGTCTTATGAAACGAGTTTTCTATACTATTTTTTCTATTTCGCATTTCCATAACTTTTAAAATTTGTATTTTTCATAGTATGCAATTTGTATAAAATAAGTGACATTTACTTTTTTGAAATGTAAACGTTGGTCAAACTGATATTCCCTATTTTTAAATAGCGAATGTCATTTAAAATTTATTGTATTTATTATTTAGTATATGGTAGGTACATAACCTATATTAAGCATCGTGTCAAATATTATTCCAAATTGAACAGGAAACCAACACTGAATAATAAAAAGTTGCGTCTCGAAATAAGGTCATTTCGAGCCGCGAATGCGTATCAAAATGAGATCATTGTGTGTGCGAAATAGAAAAAATGTCATTATGTGGAAGTGGCTAGAGTACCAACCCAATTTCACAGTCTACTCCAATTATAAATTTTGTCGGTGGCTCGTTATATATATATATATATATATATATATATATATATATATATATATATATATATATATATGTATATAATTGAAAAATTCTTCGAGTTTTTCGGCTTTAATATGAAATATTTACAAATATAATCAAATTAGTATGTAATTACGAAGTAAACTTGAATGTAAACATTGCTGTCTACAGATTACAAAGCAAATCATACGAAATTTTTAATTGAAAAATTTTGTTTACGTCGAGAATTGAACCCAAGTCTGCGGTTTGCCACCGTTGCTTTACCACTTAAGCCACGATAGATCTTGGTTATTTAGTTATTTAGAAATGCATTATAAATAACAGTGTTAATAATTCAGATGTCAGTTATTGAAAGTAGATGTCAAGTTTGAAAACAGAGGTCAGTTCTTGAAAGCAGATGTCATTTATTGAAAGCAAATGTCATGTATTGATAGCAGATTTCTGTTTTGAAAGCAGATGTCAGTTTTCTTGAAAGCAAATGTCAGTTTTGAAAGCAGATGTCAGTTTTGAAAGCAGATGTTAGTTATTGGAAGCAGATGTCAGTATTTTAAAGCGGATGTCAGTTTTGACATCTGCTTCCAATAACTATCAGTGTTTTAACTGGATTCCGGGTTTTCTTCCGCGTTTCCACTGTTTCGTCTTCGCAAAGACCGGTGCTGGTTTCTGGACGACATTTCGGTAAAATCACATTTGCCATCCTTAGGTTTGCGATAACTGTCTGCTTCTGCTTCTTGTTACTCGTAAACTTACGAGTAACCAGAATCTTAGGAAACCTACGAGTAAGTTTACGAGTAACCATATTAAATTAAATTAGTCGGCGATTTAAGCTCTTTTCTACTTTGATTTGTATATATTTAAAACAATCTTACATGTTTTGTTACATAGTGCCTTTTTCAAAGAAATTTAAAATATATATTGAAATAGAACGTAAAAGTGTTTCTTTGGGAGTAGCGACCTAGTAATTAAAACAATATTTAATCTATTATTTTGATTTCGGTAGTATGTATACTGCCATTTTCGAACTATAATTTTATTAATTCAATTTAAGTTGAGTTACCTACTTACATTAAATATTATTCTGTTAAAATAAAAGTTTCACTATATACTACATATTAAAATTGACATTTAAATATTGGTTAAATGCAATAGTGCATGTTGTCAGCCTGTAGCCTAAACTTCATATATATACATATATATATATATATATATATATATATATATATATATATATATATATATATATTTAATATATGTATGCAAAGGAACTTTTAACATAGTAAACAACAATTTATAAATGTTAATGTAATTTATTCGAAGCATACGAAGGGCTTTTGAGAAATTGCGCAACTATTCAAACGTAACAAATATTCTTTAAAGATAGTAACCAAAATGTATCTCTACCGTGCCCTGTCTACCGGGACATTACTTTACACGTTCCTGCGTTATCCTATTTCACGTATTATGTCTGTTTCGAAACACTCACGTAAAAGAAAAAAAATAAAATGTAATCTAGAAGAAAACACAGAAACGCTAGCTCTATTATTATAGGACAGATACATATATACGTACGTAATAGAAATTCCTAAGATTTTATTTCCAAAGAGGTAATTCGTTTAGACATTTCTTGTTCTCGTCTTATTTTTATTTTTATTCATTCATATCTATTATGTGATATACACTGTGTGCCAAAAGTAGGTAAGAGCAAAATTAGAAACAATTTTCTCATTTAAATTTTCAATTATCTTTATTAAATTTATGATTGCAAAAGCTACAAATATACACAGCAAATATATCATCGCAAAAAAAAGAATTTATACATTATCTATTTAATAACAGAAATGATCGTTGTTATTGTTCCGACGCTTTTTAACATTGAACTGGTATCGACAGGGTCAAATTGGACCCTTAGAATATTTTTTAAGTAATTTTGCTAATAAGCAATAGAGTGTCCTATCTCTTCTTACATGTATTCTATTTTAGCAACTATACAACTTAACACACTTAATTGTATAATTTGTTATTTTGTGATGAAATTATAGCCCTATAGGTTCTATTTTTATCCTGTGATACCATTTACGTATAAGTTGTTCATTACAACCGCATTAAAACCCCGACCGAAGTGGTTTCTTGTAGTCGAGAAAAGCCGTTGTCACAGAACGAATTGGAAGACATAGCCAAGACATAACAAAAAAAATGGAGGATGATTTAGACTCGGACAGTGATATTTCGGATGCTGAAATAAAAGTAAGTTATCATGAAAGTGATTCAGAAGAAGAAGAAGGAATTGATCGTGATGAAGACATTGTAGATGATGTAAATGAATTATTAGAAGAGAAGTATAGTGACAACGATGGTTGCCGAACAACTTCAGGTTATTTTTATGGAAGAAATAAGTTCAAGTGGTCGAAGATTCCTCCAGCATTAAGTCGCATTCGGTCTTCTAACTTGATTCGTCATCTGCCAGGTGTTTTAGGCGATGCTCGAGAAAAGCAACCATCTGATCCATTACAAGCCTGGAAGTGTTTTATTACGGATGAAATTTTAGACATTATACTTGACATGACCCATGCTGAAATAACTGAAATCGCAAATAAATATAATTTTGAGTTCGAGTAGTTACTTCACAAATCACGCTGATAGGTATCGTACCTTTTTGGCTTAATATACGTAACTGGTGTATTCAAGTCAAGAAACAAAGACCTTCAATTGTTATGAACGGCAGATGTCACAGATCGAAATATTTTTAGAGCTACAATGACTGTAAAGCGTTTCTATTTTTTGCTGTATACTCTTCGTTTTGACCACAAATTGACAAGGGAGGAAAGGATTAGAGGCGGCGACCCTTTTGCACATACTTTTGAAATTTTTAATATGTTCATTACTAATTGCAAAGGTAATTATTATTGTAGAGAATATTTAACGATTGACGAAATGCTGATACCGTTTCGTGGCAAATGTAAGTTCCGAATGTACACTAAAAGCGAACCTGCCAGGTATAATAATAATAATAATAATAATAAGAATAATAATAATAATAATAATAATAATAATAATAATAATAATAATAATAATAATAATAATAATAATAATAATAGTCTTTAGTGTCCAACGGTTAACAATTACAGGACAAATTGAAGAAATATACATACATACATAAAATTCCAAAATACAGAAAATATAGCAAATATTAATTACAATAACAAAAATTAATTATTAAATTAAAAAGAAAAAAAATCACGAAAAAGAAACTCTCTGAAATTGATTAATGGAATCAAAGAAAATGTCCCTACAGATTGCATCACTATGGCGGCACATTGTTGTCATAGGAGAACGATGGAGGAGGAACTTGGTTCTGGGAAATGGTAAGGCAAAAATAGGACAGGACCGAGAGGATAATCGAGGGACCCAAAAATTAATAGAGGAAGCTAACAGTGAGTCTCCACAGAAATCTTGCTCCCTGAATTTCGCGACGATATTGAAGGGACTGAACATCATGTCTTCTCAGCAGCGAATTGTAGTCGATGTTACGTTCCGGATAGACATGATCAACTTTATAACACAAAATACTTCAGAAATCGTCGCTGCCCTTTTTCCATAAACAATTGCAAGTAAATATAATGCGGTGACCATACGGGAGAAGCACATTCCAGTTTGCTGACAACAAACCAAAGTATGACATCTTTACCAAAGACACGCTTTGACAGAATTTGCAGGTTCGCAATACAAAACCCAAAGTTTTGGATGCAGCTATACATATTGCTATGTATTGTGGTGTTGATTACTTATTTAAATTAGCGCACAATAAACAGTAGCTTGCCCAGTCTTACTCAAATCGGAACAGCCTTCCAGGAGCTCTTGTATCTTCAGGGATACTCTCAAAGGGCAAGTGGCGAATAAAGCAAAAGGTATTAGCAAAGAAAAACAAGCATTAACAGCACAAACGTATAATAAAAAATAAATAAAAAAAAATCGACTTTATAAAGTATAAAGACGTACTGAAGCATCAATTGTGTAACAGTGTGAGGAAAACTTTTATACAAATGACAATAAAAGATAAAAAACCTCACTAATGACCACGAGCAACATTAAACTAATTAAATATTCAGGAAAACTATCAGACTTCAACAATTACGTTATTCCCAATTTTAAACGTCAAACAGAAAAATAACTGTAAGCGCGCGCATCAAAATTAACCCATGGGCACATTCAACATGGTAAAAATGTACTTTTCCCACCAATTCCTAATCTTCTAGAATATATTACTGATAAAAAAAATACTTCATAAAAAGTATGAAAATTTTCCTTGATATTTATTTGACTATAAAAATATATTATAAACTAATAATTTACTGAATTTACGAGCTCATTCAATATTCAAATTACATAACTAAATTAATATATAAAATATACTTGCAAATATATACGTACATTAATTAATGTAGTAATCACTTCACTAAAAAAAATTCTACCAGAGAGATTTCAGATAGGTCGCACAAATCAAAAAAAATTACAAGTATGAGAGACTCATAATAAATCGAGAATTATTTTAAACACATCAGTATCACACAACTACAAACATGAACCGAAATTACTATAATATTCTGAATAAAAAGGAAGTCTTTATTCAGCAAAAATTAACTAGACCTATCTGTTTAATAGATGGAAAATCTCTAACTCTCCTTCTTCTCGGAAACGAAAATATCACCCCTGCCTAAAACAAAATCAAAAGACCGGCAACAACGATGTACTTCCGCTGTATCAGGACTGCGTACATCAAGACTGCGCTCGAACAACCTACAGGCGTGGACCAAAATACACATTATAATAAAAATTTAAATAAATATTAACTATTTCTAAATATTTTGCTGGAATAAAATGTACATAAATATATAGTCTTTTATAGTTTCTTTAAATTTTCTTTTCGGGGAAAAATGCATGACAATATGCTGTTAATATGTACAGCAAAGCGTAGGCTAGAATAAAATAAAACCGCGAGATCCTTTACACTATCAACCCTCTTTAGATTGTAATCATTAATATAATATACTGCGTCAATATGATGAACTTTCTTCGTATACGAAACAAAACAGCACTTTCTATTTTTCAATCCCAACTTGTATTTAGAACACCATTGAGTAATTATATCAATATTAAATTGTAAGTGACGTACATCAACCCATGTCTTGATAGAGGCATAGATTTTCTGGTCATCCACGTAGGGAGTACTGGACGCGATAAAGACGTCAATAAGTCATTGATAAACAGAACGAACAACAATGGTTCCAGATGAGATCCTTGTGAGACACTGGAAGAAGGAAAATATTCAAAAGATTTATAAAAAAAAATTCAAAGCACTCAATTTTATCCATTAAATAAAATTTTATTCTGATCTTTTTTGTGCCATTGTAATAAATTTAATTACATCTGTTAGTTAGGTATGACACCAGAAGCAAAAGAAATGAAGAACTCAAACCAAATCCTTGAAGTTTAGCAAGTAAAATTCCATGATCAATTTTATCAAATGCACTACTAAAATCTGTATAAGGAACATCTACTTGGTCACGTGCATCAAGGCGTTCACTAATAAATTGACATGTGATCACATGATTTGTTACAGTAAATCGTCCATGGACGAAGCTGTGCTGGCATGATGAAACGTAGGATTTGGTATTCAGGTGTAGACAAGAATACATAATGCTTTCGAAAATCTCAGCAAAATTTGATAGAATCGATATCAGTCTATAATTATTAACATAAGTATTACTTTTTTTTAAAACAGGACTTATTCTAGTGCGTTTCAAATAGTGAGAAAAGTAGAAGTCCGAATTGCCATATTGATAATTAAAGTCAAGGGTTTCGCCAAAGCAATTGGAAGAAAATATTCCAAAGGATAATCGTGACAAAACCAGAAACTAAATGATTACTCGCAGTTTCCTTTTGAGGAAATTTAGCCAATATATTGATTACTTTCACTTCTGAAACGGGAAGTAATGTGATAGGTATATGGTTCGAACGTTCCGCAAGAAGAGAAAAATTCATGTTTGGAAGGTGTGTGGAAGAGAACTAATAGAATAACGTTTTAGGTAAACGCGTTGTACCCTGTTTCACATTAATGTATTGGACTAGCTTCCCTGAATCAGCCTTAAGAGATTCCTCAACTCGCTTGAGGTATATAGAGTAATTAGTGGCAATATCCTTTTTGCAAATTGTTGGAAGTCGCTTGAACTGGTTAAGGAAGAAAATATTGTATATGCGTTTCCACTTGTGTCGATAGTACTCCTTTAATTTTAAATTGGAAATTATATTACTTGTGAACCATGCCAGATATCTTGATCAAGTCAACCGAGAACGATACTTCGGAACATGCTTGTCAAAAATATAGGAGGAAAGATAGGAGTAAAAATTATCCACAGCACAATCAGCATTAATAAAACGCTCCAAAAATGACTAATCTGCATCAAGTAAGTCAGTATATGTATAGTTGATGAAGATCACATCGGTGAAAATTGGATCGAATTTTATGTCAGATGGGAATGCATGTTGATAGGTAGGAAATGCAGGAAACTCCAATGATATGTGCAAAAGTGATAAGCGTCAAGTGGAAAATCATCAGCTGTTACTAAAGTATTACAAACGAGATTGGAAGCAACAAGATCCAGAAGTTGGTTATCATAATTAACAATTGTATTAAATTGCTAAAGATTATATATATGCAGTTAAATGAACACAACTTAGCGCAAGAAACATAATCAAACACAAACTTAGACAAGTTAAAATCGCCAAGTAAAAGAAGTGGTACAATTACAAATAATACAAATAACTACATCAATCAAAGGAACAACAGAGGAGAAGCAAATATTATCAACTACCTCATAAGAGATTTCATTTGACAAAGCCACAAACACACCACTACCCGTAGTGATCCACAAGAGAAAAATTTTTGTCACATCTTACAATGTTATATGAAGGAGGTACTAACTCGGAGCTCGAAACTGAATTATCAAGCCAACTTTTCGTAATAACAATTATATCATAAGATGATTCACAGACTGCTGTAAAAAAACAATGAGTTTTTGTAAGAGTTCTGGTAATAAATCTCAATAGACAAAGGTGAACCGTTGGAATTGTTTAGTTTAAACTGCTAGTGATGAAATTTACCATTGTTATACTTAAGTTTTAAGTTCGATTCACCATTGCTTATTCCACTGTTGAGTTCCGCCCTGACATCCTTGTAGTAGTCCTCCGATGCAGCTTGCAGCTGCATCGGAGTACGGTCTCTGTAAATTGAGAATTTAGAAAATCTTGTCACAGCTCTTAATTTATAAATACTTCGCAGCACCGTACGAACAGCATTCTCAGGAGAAAAACACACTTTAATGGGTCTACGACGATTGGTAAGATTCAAATCGAATTTACCCAGTCTCGAAACCTTCACACTCGAATCACTAATCTGTATCGCAGAACAAAGATCATTTACCATGCCAGCATCCAAAGTAATCTGCTCGCTATTGCTATTGCAAGCTGCCTCTGAAGAACCAAATATAACAACATTATTCTTACGTTGATCACGACCAGATATGATACGTTCAGTATCAAGTAGAGAAACAGTATTAGAAGAATTCGAATCCGATAGCGATTGCTTTAAAATCTTTATATCTTCCTGAAGAGATACGATTTCAGACTTCAGACCATTGAGATCGTTACCAAACTGTAAACAGCTCTTACAGATCCATGAGATATCCGATTTAGTATGAATTTTACGAGCTTCCGCAGTTGAAACGGCAACATAATGAATCTTGAAAACTTTGCCGCAGATACAATAAACGAACTTGTGTGGCTCATCAACAGCTTTACAGCAAACATAAGAAGGCATTCTCAATAATTACAAAACTGCAACATAAACAAATCTATAGGGATCAAACAGGGACACAAATTTCACGCCTGCGATGCCTGTCGCGGCGACTACCACAAAAAAATAATACAACGGAAAAAATAGGCAACGGTTGGGTACTGCTACAGCAACAAAGGTGAAATTAGAAAATATTTTCTATATTGATGGACAACAGTATACAGCAAAAATACAAGAAATATAAAGAATGAGTAAAAATAATGAGCAAAAAGTGCTGTCGAAAAAGTAAGTAAAGTGACACAATAATTTACAATATAATATTTAATCAACACAATCACTTAAAAACTTAAAAATTCCATGAAAAGAAAGATAAAATTTTGCACTTTATACCTACGTAAAACACAAATAATAAAAAAAATTCTTGATAGGCAAATTTTATCGTTAATAACCGAGGAAGAAATATGCATGTATATGATACGATATACACGATACAAATGGACTGAAGATAGTGTCTGTGTGATCATAAGACCCACTATTTATACAATGGCTTTATATAGACAAGAAAGAAAAACCTTACCATAACACGAATTATCTGTTCCTACTACTATGGATGTTCTAACACTAACGGAGTCGGTTTCTAATACAAACAGAAACATAACTGGAGACAACTGGTTCTCCTCATACGAACTGAGGAAGTGAAACTTGACGTAAATCAGAAACAAAAATCTATT
Organism: Melolontha melolontha; assembly: GCA_935421215.2. Classification (NCBI taxonomy): domain Eukaryota; kingdom Metazoa; phylum Arthropoda; class Insecta; order Coleoptera; family Scarabaeidae; genus Melolontha; species Melolontha melolontha. The sequence goes on from OW285243.1 coordinate 53,212,426, forward strand.
TTTTAGAAGGGTACAGCGAAAAATATCTGTTCCAATATTATCATTTGCAAAAAAGTTCTCAATTTACTCATAATTTGACATGAATATTGCTGTAAACACTAATAGGGTAATGAAAGTTTTCGACTCAATGCCATCCAAATCATGAAGGTAAGACAAATTTCGAGAATATTTGTTTCATAGGATTGCTATTTTTTTATTTGTTCAAAGAACAATTTTAGCAAGTATGTTAGCAGTAGAAAGACGACTTCTTCAATACTAGGATTTTTACTAAGAGTATTTGCTGCCGGGCGGATCCCCGGAAGCTTAGGATCATGTTGTAACGATTCTACATTTGATGATGGATGACCTTTTTTTCCATTCGAAGCAAGTGCTTTCATCTTCAAGCCTTTATTGTTAAGAATTCCTCACTTAAGCCCATAACTTGTTTCATCATTAGATGTTCTGCGGCACTGTCGTCTTCTTCTTCTGATTCTCGAGTTAACTTTCTAATTCATAGTTGAGATTATAGTCACTATCATCATCTTTGTTAAGTCATCGTTTCAATTCATGTTTAAAGTTCGTAACCAACGTATCAACTGTAATACGGAAGAATATTGTTCATAGACGGCTGAAAAAAGTTTTCATCATCCGAAAACATTAATTTCTGAAACAATTTGCAATGCCTAGAACGTCATTGATGACAATTAAGAATAATAGAGGACTCAAGCTTGAACTCTAAGGCATTTCTGATATTAATTCATATGATCGAAAAATGTGGCTTCGATACCTAACGTAAAATTTTTTAGCAATCAAATAGGATTTTAGAAGGACTAGTCATGTCAGGAAATCCGACTTATGGAAATGGAACTTGGTGATCTTCTAATCCCAAGCCTTCTGAAAATCCAAACATGTAACATCAACTTTTATCAGAAATAAGCTGTGTGAAGCAAGCCAGATTTGTAACCTTGTCTACCCGTTTTGCATAAACCGATGCTGATCAGAAGAGATATACTTTCGTAAAGAAGGGTTTATATTTAAAGATTTTAGCAAAATAGCAGAAATCGAAATAGTTCTGAAATTTTTTACTTCGGAGGGATCACCCCTCTTCAAAGCAGGAGTTAATGTAGCGGTTTTTCAAGCAGTAGGAAATGTATATTAAATCGAGTATATGGACTAGTGATTTAACGAACATCTCAGGACAATCCAGGATAAACCTGAGAATAAAGTCAGATAGAAAAGTAAAATAATTTTTGAAGCGCCGTAAAGAGTATTAAATTTCATCCTTGCATAAAGTTGGGGCAATAATTAAGCTGATAAATATTGGGCAACTTTTGATTATCAAGGGTGGCATACACATCACATAAATAGGCCTCAACAGACTCTGGTATCCGTATTCAATTCCACTAGGCCTTATCAGAGCTGGAGTCCCAGATGCTCTCTTTCTAGATTGAATGTACGACCAAAATTGTTTTAACCGGTAACTGCGTCATCGTCAATTCCAGTAATATACTTTCTTTAAGCAGTGTTTATCAAGTGTTTGGGTCCAGACCGTATTTGACTAAATTCGTCACAGTAGAACGATATTTTGAACATTGACTATTTATTCTGCAAGCATATAATAATCCCTTTATCAAACCATGGGGGATAATGTCGGTGCTGTCGGAAGGATAGTTTAAATACAGGAGCTGATAAAGTAGAAACATTATATAAAATGTTATACAAAACGTTATCATCAGCATCATGTTGTACCAACTAACCAATTGATAGTGAGGTCGTATAATAGAAAATTTACCTTTTTGTAATTAAACATATTCGATTATTGTTCAGTTATAATTGACAATATGGAAATTTTTTAACTTATCTTAAATAATACAAAGGTATTTTTAATAATATAAAATATTATTAAAAATCTGGTATGAAGAACACAAATGCAGGTTCACTATTAATTTTTTTTTTTTGTGAACGTGTCCGAATATATCCTATCCCCAGAGACGTAGATACGCATTTCACCTTTCAACAGGCTCATCGGTACGCCCCTGCTGGAGAAAGGATATTCCCAGACACATTCACAAAAAAGAACCACATCGCCCTATCACCGTAATTATCCAGAGCGGGCGCAGAAGTAAATTCGGCGCTGCCTGTTGTCAGACAGCCGAAGTACCTCGCATACCGTCCACATAATTAATGTGAAGTAACGACGCCCTTCCAAAGGTGGCACAGCCAATATTCGGCCCGTTCACAAAAAATATTAATAGTGAACCTGCATTTGTGTTCTTCACACCAGATTTTTAATAATATTTTTTATTATTAAAAATACCTTTGTATTATACAAAGCTGGTGGGGTTTACCTACTCATGTATGTTTCAATTATTCTGATACATTACACATGCGGTTAAGCCGTAGTATGAGTGAAGACACAAACAAAATGGAGTTTTCTAGAGAGATTGGCTGTGCCACCTTTGGAAGGGCGTCGTTACTTCACATTAATTATGTGGACGGTATGCGAGGTATTTCGGCTGTCTGACAACAGGCAGCGCCGAATTTACTTCTGCGCCCGGTCTGGATAATTACGGTGATAGGGCGATGTGGTTCTTTTTTGTGAATGTGTCTGAGAATATCCTTTCTCCAGCAGGGGCGTACCGATGAGCCTGTAGAAAGGTGAAATACGTATCTACGTCTCTGGGGATAGGATATATTCGGACACGTTCACAAAAAATATTAATAGTGAACCTACATTTGTGTTCTTCACACCAGATTTTTAATAATATTTTATATTATTAAAAATACCTTTGTATTATACAAAACTGGTGGGGTTTATCTACTCATGTATGTTTCAATTATTCTGATACATTACACATGCGGTTAAGCCGTAGTATGAGTGAAGACACAAACAAAATGCAGTTTTCTAGAGAGATTGCCTGTGCCACCTTTGGAAGGGCGTCGTTACGTCACATTAATTATGTGGACGGTATGCGAGGTATTTCGGCTGTCTGACAACAGGCAGCGCCGAATTTACTTCTGCGCCCGGTCTGGATAATTACGGTGATAGGGCGATGTGGTTCTTTTTTGTGAATGTGTCTGGGAATATATTTTCTCCAGCAGGGGCGTACCGATGAGCCTGTAGAAAGGTAAAATGCGTATCTACGTCTCTGGGGATAGGATATATTCGGACACGTTCACAAAAAATATTAATAGTGAACCTGCATTTGTGTTCTTCACACCAGATTTTTAATAATATTTTATATATATATACCTTTGTATTATACCTTTGTATTATACAAAACTGGTGGGGTTTACCTACTCATGTATGTTTCAATTATTCTGATTATCTTAAATAATTAATACAAATAGCGGAGTAGTTCTTCTTCAGTTCTTCTTCAGTTCTTCTTCAAATACGAGATAAGGAGCCTTACATACAATGCAATCAAAGCTGCAAAATACCATGTCAAGCAACGGATTATTAATGTTGCAAACAGTATTGTACTGTAAAAAAATTATTGAATACCATATGCAGATTTTTTAATACAATATGCGACCTACTTTTATTGTCAAGACTGAAAGGTTACATATGAGAATCTCCCATTCACTAATATGTTAAAATAAAGTCACAGGAATAAAGTATATATTAAATAATTCGAAATCGTTAATCGGTAGAGTCGGAGGTATGTAAGCTAGTTGGGTATTTGACAACGTGGAAGCGCCGTCTAATTGTTACAAGATGAACGCCTGTGACTCGTGTTGATTCTTTTAGCGTCGTAGCAATACTGTAAATGTTTAAATAATTATGGTGGTGATGATGATGCATCAAAGCTGCGGGGCGAATATTCTTGGCTGGAACAAATAATTACAAGTTACTAACTAAAAAAACACACAACAACGTTTCCTTAATTTTTATTTAATATTTACATAAGAAATTATGATTTTATATATTTATATATACGAGGAACGACGAATAAGTATTTAAAAATTAACACGCAGAAAATGCACACTGAAAATAAGTTAATTAATTAAATTAATGTGAATGTAACTGAACAGCACATGGAGTAAGAGTGATGTGTACATTACGGCAGTCGAAAAGGAAAGAGTTTTGTGTAGAAGAGAAGACTGGTGGTTGGCGAAGGTAACTTTTATAACCCAGATTAGAAAGGGTAAATCGAAGTTTGCGATGTCAAGAATTATGAACTAATCAAAGATACGAACTAGAGAGTTGCGATGTCGATGAACCTAATGTCATTAAAATATCCTTATGAAAAAAGCCTAAAAATGATATACTATATGATATAATTATGAAGATGACTTGTACGTAATTAATTAATAACTAAATTTTAAAATGTAATGTATAATTTGTAAATGAAGGTTAGTTATTTGAGTTCACGTCGCAGGTAGATTTTGAAGGTCTGTCATTTATGACCAATACAATAATAAAAGAAAGGTTTTCCACTGCAAATGCGAAATACACACAAAATGACTAGATGAGAGCAATTAATTGGAAAAAGTCCGCTATTGTCTACATATTCGTTTGATCATGTTTTCGGGAGTGCAATAATATCGTAGTTGTTAGAAGAAATCTCATTATAAAATGTAACAACTCTAAAACCAAGACTGCGAACTCTAGCGTTATGCAACTGGACGAGGGATTTCGTTTAGAGAACGTATAATGTGAGCAGTTCTATTACGATATTTTATTCTAAGATTCTTCTCGTTATTTGCAAGTCTTTCATTTAGTTAATTTTTCAATATGGTGTAATATTCGAGTTGCTTGCGCGTACGATCATAATCTAACTTTCATATATCGGCCTGTTGTTTAAACTCCTGATATTGTGGATGAAATCATGGGCTTTATATGTATCATTTGAAATCACCTTAGGACGAGAGGACTCATTTGAATCAATTTAACCAATTTTAAAATTTGATTTTAAATGCTTTCAAATATTTTCGGACAAGGGGCAATTCCATTGATTGTTGTTTAGCAACACAAGGATTACAATATTATTGCTTCAAGACTGCCGGTCCATCACTTCCTGAACAACGTTCTCGAACTTCTAAGCAGCAGAGCATATCAATCCATCTAGCTTAAAGACGAGATCTTCTCACAGTTTCGCAATTTCAAAAATAAAATCTGGTCGCATGAAGCCAATTACTGCTTTAAGGTCTTGCAATTAAGATATGTTGTTACATAAATTACGTACAAATTTAATACATTTAGATTTAGCATGCGTAATTTTTAAATCGTTTTCAGACATCCTCATACATGCAAAATGTAAGATAACGTGCCTTGGCAAGCAGCATGGTGAAGAAATAAGCCATCATACTAATAAATAGATAAATGCAAAGAATCATTGCACAGAAACAAATCCTTCTACCCAGGACCCAATCAGGGTGACTAACAAAATGAACATTCATTGAATAATCGGTCAAAAATATGTCAAGAGAAGTTATATAGGAAAATGAGGTTTAATAGTTAGTCCAATAGAATAAAAATTAATACTTAATACTTCTTTGGTTTCCATGCTGATATTATAATCATTGTTTGAATTTTCCTAGACCCTGACCGTAGGGTATAAAGCATTTACGCATCAGAAAGCTATTTCCTTGTTGTTAGTAAAGGACTAGAAGTTTGTATTATATTGCATTTGTCATTTACTAACTCTATAGTGAAGCAACGAATGGAGTTCAGCGACTCTACTCATAAGAACCACCATCATTAGATTCATGCACACCAGATAACAGTCCAATATGGCCATTCATAGTCGGACATCAAATCTCCTACAAGAATAATCAACACATCTGGTCCTTCGCGAGTGGATTTAGTTGCTTGTTTCGTCTGCCAGATATTGCCGTATATAGCTACTTATGCTTTTTCCTACGAACAACATTATTGTTATTATTATCATTAATTTATGTAATTTTTATGTGCCTGAATGATATTTGCAATTCCTATCTGAAACAGGTATCATTTAATTAAATGTTTCTATGATTATTATTACCACTTATTTTTATAAAAAATTGTTTTTGTACCTTATGTGTAATAATTGTATAATGTGCGAGTTGTAAATTAGGCTTTTAATTTGAAAGCAACCAGTATGTAGGTAAATATTTAATAAATTTAAAACAGTATTAAATATATTTTAGTACTGGTATGTTAATTATTTTAATTTATTAATAACAAATATGCTCCCGGTTATTTTTTGCAACTAATTTTCATTAATATAGCTACCTATTAAAAAAATAAATTATGGAGTTTTATATAATTGTATTGCGAATTTTCAAGGAATTAATTAGTTTTTAATTAAATTAATGTGAAAGCAACTCACAGTGGACTAACCAGTTATTTACATCTAAATAATAAATAAAATATACGTTTGTAATAGCTACGATTTCTTGTAAATAAGTTATAAGTACAAGTTAACGATGTAAGTTAAGCTTGTTTGTTTAAAAGTCAAAGAGTACGCAAAGTATAGAATTATCGAAACTGAGCATTAATACAGAGTCGTTTTAAGGAAAATTCAAAACTATAGGTAACGTTGGACACGTACTTTAGAGAATAAAAAGCAGAACTGGTAAACTATCTTCTTGGTTTTATTTGGTTTAAGAGACGTATGTGTACTACATGCTGTACTAGGTAAAGATAAGTAGTGGAAAGAAACGAAACCATTAGTATAGGGAGCTGGCCAGCTGTACATGAAAAATTAGCAAATATGTATAAAATATAAATTAAAGAAAAGTTAAGAAATGTATAAAACCCTCTTGCCACATTATATTCGTATCCTATATACTTATTTCGACAACTAAGTTATCACCTTAAGTAGGAAGTAATAACAGTGTTGAATATAGGGCACAGCAAAGCTAACATACAAAGATAGCGAAACACTACATGTCCAAGTATACAGGTTGCGGCAAAATAACCTACCTATTTTCGATGCTCGGTAGTAAGTAACTGGAAACACTTAGAGTAGTGAGGATAGCAGCAGTCGACGCAGGAAAGTGGGAAGTTTACGTTGCATTCGGTACGTAGGCACCAGTCGCCTGTCGGTTGTCACGGCACAGCGTGCTTTTCGAACGCGATTTCAAATTCCTCCGCGTGAGTCGGTACCGGACAGAAAGTCTATTTTGTTGTGGGTAAAAAACTTTAGAGAGACTAGTTCTGTTGTTAAAAACGGGGTGGAAGACCTCGTAGTGCCCGTACACCTGAAAACATCAATGCGGTTAGACAATCAGTTTTGCAGTCTCCTAAAAGATCAGCTCGTAAACATGCAGGCGCCCTTCGAATGTCTGACCGTAGTGTTCGTCGAATCCTACACAAGGATCTTCATTTCCATCCTTACAATATGGTTGTTGTGCAAGAACTGTCACAACGTGATTGCCAGAGTCGCACGGAAGCATGTTAACTCATCTTGGAAAGTCTTCCACCAGACAGCATTGTTCAAACATCGTCCCGGAAACCTGCTAGACCTGAAAGAAGCAATTCGCGAGGAAATTCATCGCATACGTCAAGCGATGCTTGAGAGAGTCCACGAGTGCTTCCACCATTTGTCAGATATTATTTTCAAAACCAAGTAAAAAAAAATTCCCGTGTTAAAGAATAAGTTGGTAAAAATAAAATTGTTTTTTCTGGAAAAATGCTTTTTTTATTTACGTAAAAAAATAGGGAAGTTATTTTGCCGCGCCCTGTACATTACTGTGTATATGGACGTTAAATACTTTACTAGACGTTCACGTATATACTGAGCGTATACATGAATATCTAGTATTTCCGATTCTTGTGTGTTAGTTTTTCTGTGCCCCATGTTCAAAATTGTTATCATTTAATACGTAGGATAATTGAAGATGACGATTTAGTTGTAGAAATACGTACAAAGGATACGAATATTAATATGGGAAGATATTTTGAACCATATTTAAGTTTTTATCTAGCCACTGTCTTCAACAAAAGTATTTTTAAAAATTGCTGAAAAGTCATGTCCATCAACGGAACGTACAGACGCGTTTCGCTCTTATTGGAGCTTATCAATGTACGGTATCTCGAAAACGGATATGGCTTTTCACTTCTATACTTTGCGTATATATAGTTAACATTCTGAACTTACTGCAAATGAGAATTAATGAATATTAAATCTCATTTTTACATGTAAATGTCGCCTTAAGTGATGCGTTAATAACTACAATCCGACAAACTAAGTTTGTTCCAGTATATAGAACACACCTATTTTTCAGCAATTTTTAATTATCCTAACAACCAGGAAGGTCGGAGTCGCGACGAGGTGTGTTCTATATACTGGTACAAACTTAGTTTGTCCGATTGTAGTTATTAACGCATCACATAAGGCGACATTTACATGTAAAAATGAGATTTAATATTCATTAATTCTCATTTGCAGTAAGTACAAAAATATTTTTAAAGAAAACTATCCAAATTTCAGCAAACGACAAAAACTCGCTTGTTTTCTAACTCAGTTGGTTATGTACTGGTAGTAGCAATAAGTCGCAGGAGGCAGCATTTAGCATTTGCTGGAATTTACAGTATAACTTGAACTAAATGTCGAACGATAACAAAATCTTTATATTTAACCTTAACTTAGTTTAAGACCCGACAAAATGAAGAAACTGGTACTTAATCTATCAGCCTTATATTGAAAATATTACTGACTAGAGAATTAGAAATGATTAATTAGTTGAACATCTAAAACAGCATGTAAGCAGCATGTAAGAGTAGATAATAAATTATCTAGTAAAACGTTTCTCTCCTGTAATAAAGCAAGGAACAATTTTAGTTTGATCTTTTTCAAAGTGATTATGATTTATTTATTAAAATTCTAGTTGACAATAATAAGAAAATACAATATAGTTCCCTGGCATTCTTCCCCCGACGTTTCAACAAAGTCTTATTCATTATTGACGAAACGTAGAATGTAAAAAATGTAAAATTTAAAAACTTATAGTATCATTTTCTTAAGTTATTGTGAAGCTTTGCCGATACATGGCAGAATATTATACAGTGCTCTCGTTTTAATATTTTATATTTTCCTGTAATTACAAAACTTTCTTACTATTATGTATTGCGTTACTATACTGCGTAGGTTACTAGATTGTGGATCAGATGTATCATGTTGAAATACTGGTCCAGTCTATATTATCGATGGCATTTTTCGATATCAACACTATTCAATTTGATAAAAATGATTAAAATGAGCTCCTGAAGGTAAATCTGTGGTAAGCATAAGTGACTGGTGGGTTGCGCTAAATGGATTCTCACTATTGTGTAGGGAAAGGGTCAAGGTGTAACAGATCTATTATGTTACAACGTTATAAATCTTTAAGGTCTGTTACAGAAAATTTTGTTATCTAGTTAAGGTACTAATAAGAAAATAAATAAATGAAAACACATGAAATATATTTTACAGGTTTTATTGTTAACATGTATTTCAGTATCTTCATACCATTATCAAAGCTACACTGACTATAAGTGGTGGTGTTAATATAATTTTTATGAATGTGTTTATTATTGGTGTTTGTGTGGGTGTGTTCGTGTAAACTCTGTTTGCGTGTTGGCTATATTCTTTTTTCTAAGGAGAGCTTTGTTTATTTCTAGTACTTCCAACATATTTAAAGCCTTTGTTTACAGCTATCCGTATCGGGAACATGGAGATTATTAGTGAAGTGTTCTGCAAAGCCTATGTTCCTAATATTATTATGTAATATTGATCTTTTATTTTCTTTCAATTTCGTGTCGATTTATCTTTTACTGTGTCGAATTGATAGTAGATTGAAAGAACATGAAAAATCAATATTATATAATATTAGAAATACAGGTTTTGCAGAAAATTGCATTGATAATTTCCATTTTCCCAATGTAGTTGTAAACTTTTACATAATATAAAGAAAGACCACTAATTAAATATGTATAGGTATTAGAAATAAAGAAAGCCCTTCTATGAAAAGATAATGTAACACACACGCAAACAGAGCTTTCACACACCAATAATAGACAGTCATAAAAATGCTATTAACACCGCTTGCTATTAATATACCCTAGAAGCGAGTAATCTGAACAATCTGGGAGGTGTCGATACCCCACCTATTTCCGTTTCTTCTCCTTTCGCAGATAAAGCGTTGGTTAAAGTTGGGCGATAAGAGGCAGTCAACTTTATCCGTAGTGAAGTGGAATTGGAACCGTTAAGCAAAATTATTTATATTAAAATGATATACAAACGCAGGAAAAATTTTAATGGTAAGCTTCATCCAGGATGGAAATAGTTTTTAAAGAGTCAGTAATTTGTTTACTGCAAAGTATCCGAACAGATCAATTCCAACGATTTTTAATTTAATAAAAAATGGAACGAATATGGATGTTATTTACAGATGAGCTATCGTTTTATTACGTAAATAACACAATTCTTCCACAGGTAGACATCGAAGTTACTCGTTACAAACTCAATATTTCAGAAAACTTAAATATGTGGTGTAGTACCATAGCTTGTTGCTTCAGGAAAATATTTAATTTTCGTTTTTATTTCTTAATAAAGAAGAATTTTTCGTAATAATTTAATGAAGAATATTTTATTTGTTTTCGAAATGAATGCATTGAATTGTTTTTAATTTCTTTCTTATATTAATTAAATAAATTTAGCTGTAATATATTAATAATTAATTTGCATTCTCTATCGTTATACATAGGAAAAATGTTTATCCATTTATTTAATCCTTCGTTTTGATTTTATCATTCTCTGTAATTCTGGCTTTTCAGTTAATAAAATTGAAATGTCATTTTACTTTTACTACATATCTGCAGTCATCATTTTTTAACTTTGTTTTTTTAAATGCATTTAATAATAATAATAAGTCACGCCTTAGATATTTAGATATTTAGCTGTCAGCATTCAACTTAAACGAGAAGGAAAACCACGAAAACCTTTTCTGACAGGCCGAACCCGGATTCAATCCCGGCATCTCCAGCATAATAAACTAGTGCGTTACCCCCAAACTATCAGCCAGTTGTTAACTATTAGCAGCTTAAGGTATGCATGTAATAGGACCATTGGCCAATAAAACGTGATAGGAGTATATAGGATGATGGGAAACTATATTTGTGTTTAGTTAACTCGCATCCACGGTGTATATTAAACCATATTTAAGACACTACTTGTCAGTATAGTTTTGACAATGGTATGAAAATACCGAAACATATGTGAGCAATAAAAAGTAGTAAAACATATTTAAGGTGTTGTTTATTTATTTACTTTTTGTTATCTTATACAACATGTTTCGCCAATAATTGTCTGGAATCTCAGTTAATAAATTTATTTTTCGCATTTTGACAAGTAATGTGCTACTACAATCAAAATCGTTTATTAAAGTGGCACTTTACCACATAGATACGTCACTTTACTACATATTTATGTCATGTCAATAAAACACAGTTTGACAGAAAATTATTTATTTAAATATTGGAATTGGAACTGCCGCTCGAGAAGTCAACACTTTTGACTTCTTTGGTTTGTACCCGTCATTTTGACGTTTCAAGAATGCAGTTAGTTTTTTATATTGTGATATATCTATATTATCGTTAATTTGTATAGTACTTTTCAACATTGAATATGTAGACCACAAACTGGATGCCTTAAGGACTTTTGCCTAAAATAATGAAAGACATTGAATGAATAACACTAAAATATATAGAAACAAATAGCTTACCTTCTCAAAAAAATACGCTAGCATTACACTTTCATCAATTATTAGTGCTTTTTTTGTTATCTTCCAATTACAAAATATTTCATGTCTTCTCGTATTTTTCTTTTGATTTCAAAGGAAGTAAACCCGAAGACGCTTCTCGAGCGGCATTTTAAATATTTTCAGAATAATGTTCTGAAGTATGTTTAGTAGCAAGATTCATTTTTAACTAAAACTCAAATCGACTTACAAACAATGAAGTTTGTTTACTGTTACTGTGTCGTTACTATGTAAATAAGCAAAGCCGAATCAGATTACGGAAATCCTGTACAAATACCTTCTATAAAATTAAACAAACTCGTTAGAAAAGCAGTTTTACTAAACTCATACAGCTTTAAGTTGTTTAATATATTATTTAAGCACACAAATCTTATTATTATTACATTATTCATTGAAAATGTACGACTGCAAACTCGTACTTTAATAACCCACGGGTAACACGATTAGAAGCTGCTGCGGCTCGAAGACCAAAATATATTTGGGATGGTCGGCTCGTGGAATCAAATTATTGCGATGAATCCTGTTTCTGGTGGTGATGCTTCAACCCTAGTTACTAGAATCACGACCCCGATGTTGCTTCACCGTGCACAGGTTGTAAGGCTGAACATTTTATTTTTTAAATCTTCGATAACTGTTTGCTAAATGAATAAATGTACTTTCATCTAAATTTATTTATTAATACTATATATATTTATTTTTGGATCTACAATGACTTATACAAACATAAAACTGCTGTTAAGACTGGTGTCGCTTGTCAAAGTATGATTGTTATGTTGATGTTTAAAGTAAGACTGTGTGTCTTGATGCACGACTGTTCTGTTTTGTGGTTGCTTGTTATGACGTTACGAATGAGAATGTTGTGTTAAGACTGTTTCTTGTTATGATGTTATGAATGAGACTGTTTGTTGTGTTGACTATGTTACAAGTAAGTAAAAATATACCACTACCCCTACAAGCTATTATATAAATAAATGCGTATATTCGTTGCACATTGTATTGTTTGACGTCATAACGGGGAATTTTTCTGTTTTCATTTCGTAGAAATTATACCTAGTGTCAACAATACTCAAAGTTTACAATAGAGTCTCAAAATTCTAATCTTAACGAATAAATAATAAAATATTATTACTAATTAAGTATTTGTGTTATAAATCTAAGTATGTAGTTCTGAATCGTCTCTTGTTAAAGTAATAAAATTTATTATACGTATCCAGGAAACGTGATCTTTAAAATGAATATACAGATTAAACCCTTTGTTCACTATGACCCTAGGTAATAAAACAACGGTCTAATGTATAAAGCAATAAATAAATTTGTAAATATAAAAGGTATTGCCTTCTTAGAATTTAATGAAAGTTTTATAATTTGAATAGGATAATAAAATTATGTTATAGAGCGGTTTAAATTCGAGAATAAATGTTAAATATTTATAAAATTGAAAATGTTATGGTTGAAGTATATATCCTAGATTTACTTATGCATATTTAACAATAAAAAAGTCATGAAATTAAAATATTTTAAAATTATGTTATATGTATCCTTAACAGAAGTGATAAACTTTGAATCAGTTAATTTGTAATATTAGACTATAAATAAAACGCTATTAAATCTTTACATCTCCCAAAAATGAAAGAAGTTGGAGTAAATATGAACGCATAAAAACAAAGATTACTAGAATTAAAACTGTAGCAAAAAAAAAACTGTAACATATTAACTCTTTCATCCCTTTACATATATGATGTATGTAGCGTACAGAAATAAAAGCAGATTTAGCGTCACGTTTCAGGAATATAATACAAGACGGCAAATAGACTCCCGCATAAACATAAGACCGCTCTTCAGCAAAGAGACGTTGCAATATAATAAACTACTGGAAGTTATAAAAACCACAACAAATGCAACTTGCTTTAATGTTAAAAAAGTAATTGGAAGACATTTTTTATATAATTTAGTAGTTTATATCACGTGCTGATGAATAAGAATAAGTATGTTTATGTACTAAACTAATATATTTCACATGACTTCAAGTTCTGTAATTGTTTCTTTCCTTTATGTTGCAGTATATAATGCATATAATTTTTATTTTGCGTTTATCTATTTATTTTTTCCTTTATTAGGTTTACTCTAACATAATTTCAACATTTTTTCAAAAATAGTATGCGTGTTGAAAGAAAATACTAGAAGAGATTTTTATCTAATGTCCCTACACATGAAAGAAAAGGCAGAGTAATGATAAAAATATTTTTCTACGTATGTTTCTTCCTGTATTCCGATATCCTTTCGAAAATATTCTCCGCCGTAGTAATTATTATTTCAACTTAAGGAAAAGATAGTAGTCGCTGGGTGATACATCCGGACTATATAGTATATATCTCAAGCCCGGGAAACCACGTTTCTCGATAACTGGTCAAACTTTTTGACCTTTAAACATCCTACAATTCTCCTGCGGCAAAATAGATTTGTTTAGCAAAATTTTGAGGTCAGTTCGCTTAAACGTGTAGTTTCAGATTTTCAATAGTCTCTTTATAAACATCACTAGTAACTGTGGTGCCATTTCTTATGTATTGAACCAAGAAAATCCTTTTGCAGCCATACATATTTTCGTTGAGTATTGCATTTTAGCCATTTTGGTGGCGAAGACCCTTTATATCAGTGGTTTCCAAAATGTGGGTCGCGCCCCCTGAAGGGTTGGGATTAAGGAAATGGGAGGTCGCAAAAGGATTTCCAATATGAAACAAAAGAATTTATCTAGTTAGAGGTTTATTTTTATCTTTCATCTTTTCTGCAGAAACTAAAATATAACGTCCTAATATACTAAGTTACTTAAAGCTAAAAAATGTTAATGCGACGTATGTGCTGTTCCTGAGACATAAGCTATCATTTTCAAGTTGCAGGCAATATCTCACTTTTGTTTTAATAGCAGTCATCGATAAGAAAACTTAACTCACATAAATATGATATTGCAAATGAAACCAAAGATTTAAGAGCTTCGTTTGCTAGTTTAGGGTACTCTTGCATTATTTTTATGGAAAATGATACGGGTATTGCTAGTTTCAACATCCCATCGCGTGATATTTCAGGTTTTTTCATGTTTTTTAGCATTTGAAAGGAATTGTCCAAAAAGGGATTCAATATCCATCTGTAATTGTCATACGAGTACTAGGTTCGAATTTGATTTTGGAAAATATACACAAAGCTGTTTTTTTTAAATTGCACAAAGTTTCTTACATGTCTAAAAAAAACTTGCTCATAATTTATTATATTGTATAGTTTATTTCAAATTATAAGAATATAACTTTGAACGGCTCTAATGCTTTTATTGAACCACCTTCTGTGATGATAATTATTATACCAGGTCTCCTTATTGAACGGGTACGGTTTACCTATTTGCAACGTATGAATCTATGGGCCGTATTGACTATAAATTAGGGTCCTATAATATAATAATAAAACGCCGTTAATTTCAAGTATATAATAAAAAATATCTGTATATTGGGTTTATATACAAAGAAAAAAATACAAATCGTGTGGCAACATGTGTAGTGGATACATACAGATATATAAAGCTAATTTATTTGTAATACATAAAATTTTTATGTGTCACCGCATTTCATAAATCATCTGTGATTGAGTCGTCTTACAAATCGGTGTCTGCGTCTGAATCGTATTGCAAATTTATAATCAAAGGTGCTACTATTTTGTACATGCGCATATATTCGTCCTCTTTTGCTAAGGCGTGTTTAACAGCATTTTTCCAATTTACAGCAGTTATATGTTCCATAGCATTTTTTATGTGTGTTACACTGCTTTCACTAAATTTCGGTGTTTGATTTGTTCGTCTTATGGTATTTTTCAGGTAGGCCCATATCAATTCAAAGGGATTGAAAATGCAATGGTATGGTGGTAAACGAAAAATTGTATGTCATGCTTCTTTGGCTCTGTTATCCACATAATAATCCTTTAAATATTATTTTGTCGTCATCACCTTAATTGGTTTTTTGTATAATGATCCTCGAAATATATATCATTTGATTCAAAAAATGTTTTAATATTTTTCTTATTATTACATTTTGTAGGAGTTTTGGTTTGCTGTCAAGAATGATACGGAGCGTTGTTCATCACTATCACACTATCTTTTGGTAAATTTTGCAGCAAAGTGTCACAAAACCATTCTTTAAATAAAGATGAGGTCATATCTTCATGGTAATCTAAACTTGAGGATTTAACATTTTTAGCAGATAATAGCTGCTGTCCGATCCATCCTTTTTCTGACCCAGCATGAAGTATGATTATTCTCTTCCCTCTCGAAATCGACCCGTCCAACTGACACATACTTGAACTATCCACCCAACCTTTGCAAATTGTGTCATGGGTGTCATACCACGTCTCGTCTAAATAACATATTAATCGTCCTTCCTGAGTATACCTTCTAATTGTAGTTAAGTATTCATATCGAAGTTTCTGTAACCTCGGGCTTTCCATAATTGTGCGACGTTTGTCTATAGTGCCAAACTTAAAACCAGCTTTCTTTAGCGTCCGCCACAAGGTTGCTTTAGAACAATGAATATTTATAGGCTCATCACTAATTCTTTTATGTAAGCAGTCAAGTGTAGATACAACATTTCCTCTGTAGAAGGAGTATACTTGCTGCCTAATAGTATCAATTTCATACTCTTCAATTTTTCTCGGTGCTCCTTTGTCACTTCTTTGCTTTCGAGGCCCTGCGTTATTCTTAATTATTTTATATATTGTTCCAAAAGGCACCTTGGTTAATTGCGACGTTCGTTGAATATTCTGGGTTGTAGTTGGTTATTTTAATTGAAAATTATCTGTTTTGCATCTTCTGATATATGCTTTCTCTGTCGTGCTCCAACAGTATTATTACTATCCACATCATAATCACTAACACTTTCAGCAAAGGTCGCCACATGTTCGTTAAGTGAAGAGAGAAAAATTAAATATATATACAGCAGTAAAGATTAACAATAAATGATAAATAGACTCAATATTAGATGTAATATATACCGACTCTCCTAACTATATTTACTTAAATTTTGTTTAATAAATATAAGCACTTATTTCATCTAAATTGTAATTTAATGACAATTTAACTATATATAATAACTATATATTTAAATTAACAACTGTTGGTACTTATATTACTATTAAATTTTATTTCATCTAAATTGCAGTAATTACAATTTACTTAAATTTTGTCATTACGGACCTCAGCAGTTTGTTTGCGTAAAAGATAATCGTATTGAGCGGCCAGCTAGTTATTGCCGCAGGTGGTGAAATAAAAGCATTAGAGCCGTACAAAGTTATATTATTATAATTTTAAATAAACTATACTTAACCACATTTTTCATGAGCACTTGAATATACTGAAGTGAAACAAAGTTTTTTTTCTCGATTGAAGTTTTCCATAAGTCTAGTTTTTTTATAAATCTATTAATTTTGCCCGTTGCTGTTATTATATTAACATCGCCACCTTGTAAAATTCATAATATTTAGGTGTTCGAAATTATCAGCAAGAAAAATCAGCCCAAGAAGAGAAAGAGGATTGAATTTTTCATATTCTGAAGTCTCGTCTTGTAAGTATATCAAAAGTTCTGCTTTTAACTGAAAAACTCTTTTCAGAAGGTTAGCCCTCGAAAGCCATCTTACTTCTGTGTGAAGATTTACCTGTAAGGAACCCATGCCTTCACAAATTTTTCTAAAAATACAATTCTGTAATGCTTTTCCTTTATTATAATTTATATAATTCACTTCGGAAGGTTAAAGTCTTTGAGGCAAGAGCTTCTCGGTGTAAAAAACAGTGCATTTGGCATTACTTCTTGTAATCTGACAATAAGACCAGATCAATATCCTGTCATAGCATTGGCACCATCGGTGAATAAAGCAACGCATTTCGCCCAGTTAATATCACATTTAGATGTACTATCAAAGTATATACTTAATTTTTCCACTTTAATATAGACTTTTTCGAATTCAGTGCTATCGAGGTTGAAATTATTTACCTATCATCTTATATTGTCAAAATTGTCAAATATTCCTGTAAAACCAATTTACATAAAGTATTTCTTGAATTTTTGCGTTTATTTTTTAATTCTTTATTTGAATTATTGAAAATTCCAAGACATTTAACGGAAGCAGAGAGCGAGATCCGAGCAATCACCAACATGAGGAACGGTTGGTCTTTGCGACGAACGGCAGCGGAATTAAATGTTAGTAAAAGTTGCATTGATAAAATTTTGAAGTTAGGAATAAAGAAGGAAATGTGACTGGCAGACATGGTGGTGGTAAAAAAAAATATCAAGATCAAGATAATGCTCTTGTGCAGTACTGAACATCCTTTGCACACTACTGTGAAAGCAAAGGAAGAAATTTGTTTTCCTGATTCCCGATGGACAGCCTGTAAAAGAACTCTTAAGTTAGGTTTGTAAAATCAATGTGCTACAAAGAAGTTTGTGCTAACTGATCAGCATTAGGAGAGGCGGTTAAAATTTCCAAATACAATAACAGGGATAATGATTTTTGGAGAAATGTTGTTGTTTCCAATGAAAAAGTATTTCGTTCCTCACATAATGCATCGGTACGAGTCTACAAACTTATAAATTGCCTATAATCGGCTAGTTACATATAGCCTTTAGGGAAAAGTAGACGGTTTTCTCTTAGTGTTTAGGGATTGATTTCTGCAAGTGGGTTAGGCGTTTGTTGGGAAATTGATCAACTACTTACAGCTTTGCAATACTGTAATAACTCAGTAAGACATTAATTACTTCATATATTCAATTGTGTAACGAGTATGTTCCCATTAATTTGCGTCCTAGTTGATTATTGCATCTCTGTGAAAATGTTTAACATTAAGTAACTTAGGTTAATATGTTATGTGTAATACTAGGTAATTAGATCCACTTATTTACCAAACAAACTTTATTTACGATGTATATATACTAAGAGAAGTTAGAGACAGACACAGTGCGTGAAACACGTTCTTCTTAATCTCTCACTATGTAACTTGTTGTTGTTGTTATTAAATGTCATTATTACACTGCTCTTAAGTGAATTATTTTGAACAAACACACCTCGGAGATGTAGACGTAGTGAGGACTAGGGGACATCGCTACGTCTACATCTCCGAGGTGCGTTTATTTATTATTTATTAGATATTAAATAACATAATGCTACCAATCTGTAAGGATGTTCACAATAATGGCTTCATATTTCAGCATGATAAATATAATTCACCAATCCATAGAGCATATATTGTCAAAGAATGGCTTGAAAACAACAATCTCAACGCAGAATATTTGGGCACTAATGGTGAAAAAAATATATGAAAATAATTTCATTTCTCGAAATAAAACGATATGTTGCCAGCAATAGCGAATGTCTGGGAAGATCTAGTTGATTATGATACAGCATCTCATATTTTGGATAAGAGATCGTCTGCAAACGGCAATTGAAAACAATGGATCATGGATAAAATATTAATTTAATTTATGGAATTTTATATAACTGGTATTTATTAATTTAATTAAACATTTGTATTCAGTTTGAACGATTTTCTCAATAAAATTATTAAACTGACACTTAGTACACAAATGTCAAAGCATTAACAATTCAAAAGTACAGTTTACATTACTTAATCATTTGAAATTCCGGCATGCCAACATAGAACATGTCCACTTTCAATCGCTCCCGATAGTACATTGCATAAAAATATCAAATAAGTTTTTTTGGTGATCATGGTTTCTAATGACGTACAAAATAAAATACCTTCTATGATACAATTGCTTGTGTTGTATCTTCCCTATAAATTGGATACAGTTAGAGATATCTGTAGATTCATCCATATGTAGAGAAAAGTACGTGCATTTCTTAATATTTTCAACAATTACTGCTCGAACATCTTCTGCTATGTCATTTATGCTTCTTTGGATAGTATTATTGGAGAGAGGTATTGTTTTTAATTTTGTAGCTTCCTTTTCACCAAAAAATATTTCTACTATCTCAACAGCTGCTGGTAAAATTAAATCTTCAGCAATTGTATGTGATTTACTGGTTTTTGCAATGCGATAACTCGATATTAATTCTTTTTCATTAGTAGTTGTTTTTGTCGTGAAAGCATACTGTTTGTGGAGGGAGCTTAATTTTCTATAAAAAAATTCGACAGCCTTGTCTTTTTACCTGGATGTTTGCTATATAAATGTCGAAGTAGCTTTGATGGCTTCATGCGGTTTATTGAAACGGTAAATGAATATTTATGATATTCATAACTGGACAATCTGTTCTTCTTTGTATTCTTGCTATTTTGGGATGTAGATGGTTCTAATGATGTTTTTGAAACTTTGTTCAGATTTAGCAAAATAATAAATATGAAAGAACAAATATAACACGCGTAAATTAACCTTAAATATTTAATATTGCGCAGTGAACAACTCTGCACAGCATAAGTACAACTTTCAAATGAAGCTTCAGCAAGCGTTTTGATATTATATAAAGACGTACGGATGGTTTTAGAACCTCCAGAAAGAACCTCCATACTGAAAGTTCCAGAAAATGAATAACAGAGAAGTTGCGCTATTTGATCGTAGATGGCGCAAGTAACACCCACATTTTCTACTTTGAATTTAATAGCGTGGTGTTTCACTATCCAATAAATTCAATTGGGTGTGGTAAAGAAGGAGTCCGCGAAGAAAATTCTTACCAAAAGAGTTTGGGAAAAAAAAATTCTACTTCAAAAGAGTTTGGAAAACACTGCTTTATACATATACTTCATTCAAATTTTCTTAGCAAACTTCTCGTCTAACCAGTTTCTGTTCGCGTGCGAATTAATCTCGCTGACACTTTACTAATTCCTAAATTCTCATGTAAAACTGTCCTCTTTGTATCTGTATTTTCTTTGCAATAATAGAAAGTTAATTCTACTATCTTTGAACACAAAACCTTCAATTTTCGTGTTCTTGTCTGGAAAGATATACTAAATTTTGGATCATTTTCAGTGGATTCACGATCAAAATGAAATTGTTTTGGCCAGAATTTTACTTAGTAATTTGATCGAGCATTCTCCCCAAGAGGACTATTTATCAGAATACCTATAAATGTTGACACTATTTGATGTTTAAAAAACAGTGTGACAGCCTTGTCCTTCATGGCTAGGTAAATTTAATTAAAATTTCTCTTCGTGTTATAATAATATTTCTGCACATTACTTCAACGAAACTGAAAGAAAACCGAAACTATATTTAATATAATAGACGTGTCGGTTGTAACGCGAATGTACTATTTACTTACAGATACAAAGTGAACATATAATAATGGTCAGCACATAACATATATTAGAAACGAAAAGAAAACAATTTAGCAGAAAATAATAGCAGAACAAAACAATACAAATGTTATTCTTGACAAGCGAAGATACAGATAGGACGTTCTATTTTCAAGAACAAAAGGAATGCCCAGCATAGCTAAAACGGAGGCAAGGCTCGATACAAAACAGATCGTGCACAATACTTGTCTATAGCGAAGCCTGGTTTACATACATTTCATGTCTCCAATGAAAGTAATGCCTAGTTTATAAACATTTAAAATTATTTGTAGTTGTTTATTCAATTGTATTACAAAACTAACATACAGTGCAGTTAAATGTATTGATAGAAAATAAAATAGACCTACTAGAAATAGGTAAATACGAGTGCATTAATTGAATGTAAAAAGCGGGCTATTATAAGTATTCAAATCATTTATTAAAATTAATATACTCTGTATAAGATTACATTAAATTCACGTGTATTATAGATTCTTTAAATACTTTTGGTGGTCGCGCTCACCGTCACCTAAACGTTTTCAATGGTACCCCATTGCTTTCCCTGTATCAATAAATGAAGTAAAAACAAGAGAAAAAAGTTACAGAGTACTAAACCAGAGATTAATTCGAAATACAAACTCGGATTTTACTTAAAGTTTGTCTCACAATGACCGATGAATGTATTATCGTGTAAAAGTGACCAAGTCTATGCATCACACAATTGATGTTATACCTCTATCAATTCATTCAAAACTTCGAAAGAAAAGCCATCAATCACTTGGCCAGACAAAACAATTTTTTTTAAATTATGCTCTTGTAACCGAAGAAGCAAGTCAGCAGTATCTTACATTTGATTTTTACAAGTCAATTTTCTCGATAGCTCCATTTCTGATAGTCTCCATTTAATACTCTACCGCTTTGTTTCGAAATCAAACCGCACGTATTTTTTACCAGTAACGATTGCTTCAAGAAAGTTTTAGTATCTTCGAGCGGTTTCGAGCAATGGACGGACTTAAGTCTGTCCAGTGCTGAATTTAACATATTTTTTGCATGTTCGTTAACTAATGGGGAACAAATATCAAATTCAATTTACAAAGGTCGAAATTTTCTGTAAAAATATAGTGCTTAGTGGAGTTGGAAACTAGGAACATATTTGGTAATCGAATTAGTGATTTTGGGTTTCTTGTTGGATGTTGCCTTTACTTACTACAATTTTGAACGGGTCTAACTTTTCGTCGTCCTCAGCGTTTCACGACCACTTGGAAATATCTTAAATCACTATTAAACCTAATGGGATAAAAGCATTCAAACTAAATGCTTCTTGAAGCATTTGGTATGTTTTAGGAAAATTTTTATCAAGTATAACACGATCACATCCCCTTGTTCGGAACAATTTGACGATAGCTCGTAAAAACTGACAGTCACTTTTGTCACTACAAATTCAGTTTGTAATTGAAAATATTATGAACAGCTTCTATAGCACGTTGAGAAATGAAAATTTACAATAACTGGCACTACAAAGTCAGCTTGTAATGAAAAAAAATATTACGAACCGCTTATATAACACGTTGAGAAATGAAAATATATAAAAACCCCCACTAATTTATGGTTTTCGAATAGTTGGGCAATTTTCAGGGTAGAGAATGTAGACACATAAGAAGCAATTTGTTTTAAAGTAATTTAAGAGTTTCTTTTAGTTTATTTCTTCGCTGATATAAAAGAAAATCATTATATTTAGTATTCATTTGTTATAATAAGTATACATAAATGTTTAACTCTCAATAAAAAAGATATTTTGGTGCAATATTGTATTTTTTTGTAGCTATTTCTTAATCTATTCCAAAATTTTTAGCGTTTTTTTTTTGAAATGTAACAAGTTTCCGAAAAATATTTGTTTATGCAGATACTCACCAATTCACATAAAATCCAACAACTTCCCGTAGTTAAAGTTCCTAAACATAGTATTTGCCATAGAGGAACCAGTAAAAGATCGGACGATTTAATTTATCTATTGTATAAAAGTAAGATATCGCATCTGATATCTGCGAGTCGCATCATAACATCGAAAGCTTCTGAAAGCTGAGACATCGACTACCCGGATAAATACGCCGATTTCGTTATGACCTACGGGCGAACAGCGTAGAAGGCCACAAAGGACTATTCGATGTATTATGGTGTCTGAATTTTACGGTACTTCAAAAGAAAGCTCTTCGTAATCACGGAATTTCGTTTTATGAGTACATTGACTTTAAAATTTTTTCATATAAAAACCCCACACCGAAGCTTTTTTATAAAAGTTTCAATAGAACGTCAAAATAAATTTTACTATCTCATAGTGTATTGTATGGTGAAGATAATAGTATAGATGTAAAGATATCGAGCTTTAATATGATGTCAACGAATGTGTTATCAGATGTGTTTAGACATATACTAGAATATTTATTAATACTTCACTCAAATTTATGCCTTATGTATGAATTCCATTCGCGAAGTATTTGATTCCATTTTATTTTAATCTGTTCTTATTAACTAAATAATAATACTATTTTATACGTTCGCAAATAAGGCGAATGAAAATAACGATAGAATTTAATTTTTAATGACTTGCAAGTGAGACTCGATTACTAGCAAAAACTTTTGGTAAAACATTTTTTACGGCTTAATTTTCTGACAATTTCTGACATTTTATTTGAAAGTTGTGTGAAACACTGTGTGAAAAGTTTTATAGACTTGTATTTATTCATAAATTTTCTAATGCATCAGCTGTTCTGTTGTTATTAGGTGGTATAAGTAGGTCAATGGCCTGACCTTTGTAACATCCCGAAAAAATACAGTATCGAGTTTGTTTAAAAATTTTAAGGGGTATAAGAGTTTTGTGGTTATATGGAATTTGCAATTTGGTTATCTTAATATTCAATTCACGTCGAGAAATAATAAACTACAGTTGTAATTTTAATTGAATGTTTCCAAAACTTCCTTGAAGCAATTGCTTTTCACTTAAAAGGCAAATTTTTGTGGAACAGGTGGAACGCTTAAAGGAGCAGTTCAATGTGTCTGTCATTAGCGTAGATATAAGCTTCTAGCCGATCGGTAAACTTTAGAAGTATTTGCACGCTTTAACACGGCTCGATATTCATGGATATGGGTCACAGCTTCAAAAATACGTTACTGAAGATCGTTTTTCACGGCCACGGCCTTCTTAACTTGGATGAAATGTGTTGCGATCTCTCAATCTGTACACGGTTTGTAAAATCAAATGGTTTGATTTTCGGTTCAGAAACCGGCTCTTATAAATACGTCAAGTAGCTCTAAAATTTCCACGTGTTTCAGCGTATAGTAAGACGATATCTGTCAATTCATGATTTGAATATGCCATACTATACGCAAGTTGATAACAGACTGATTTCTGACTTACAGTATACATCATCGCATCTACAACTCCTACTATTATGCATCAGTAGGGGTAGCCCTGCACTTATAAAGGAATACTAAATTTACCAGAGTCGGATCGAGCCACGCGTAACAGTCACAATAAAGCATACGAACTGGACTGAGGGATTGGTCCTCATTAATTTATTCTTATTTCTATGTATATAAATATTTGCGTAACTTTCTAACTCGCTACAATTATTTACAATTTTAATGGATCTAAGATTATTTGTAGGCATACAGTGGATTGTTTCCTAAATATATTTGGCAGCGCTAGATTTTTCGGGTCCATTAAATCTAAAGTTGGAAATATGTTCTTCGTAACGAGTTGAAATTGAGCGTTTAGTTTGCCCGATATATATTTGATTACAAGAGTTATAATTTATTTTGACCTACTTCAGTTTTATCTTCGTGTTAGGTAAACTTAATAAGTCGGCGATTAAAGGTCTGGTTCATTACTTCAAAGTATATACAGGGTGGTCCTTAAGTTCGTCGAGAAATTTTAGGATGCGATTCCTTGGGTTATCTCGAGAGAAATAGTTCCTATAAACATTTGTCATAAAGTTTTCCGTTGTAGAGATACAGGCTGTTTAATTTTTCCAAAAAAAAAATTTTATTAAAAAAAAAAAAGAAACGGTTACAATAAACCCTAAAGGTACTGTTGAAAATGACCACCAACAGCTAATATGCAGGCTTCTATCCTCCTACTCAATTGCATACTCACACGCTGAAGAAGTCCGGGAGTGTTTCGAATTGTTTCTCATCCAACAATTATGCGATTTCTTAGGTCATCTAGATCTTGAATTGGCGAAGTATAAACAAGGGATTTTAAATGTCCCCACAGAAAGAAGTCTAGAGGGTTAAAATCAGGTGACCTTGGAGGCCACGGCTGATTCGGAACTTCCACTCCTCGACCTATCCATCTATTCTGATATGGCCTATTTAAAAATTGCCTAGCTTGTAAACTAAAGTGTGCTGGAGCGCCGTCATGCATAAACCAAAGTTCATTTCGGATCAAAAGTGGAATATCTTCTAAAAGGCCAGGCAACTCGTTTTCAAGAAATAGCCGATATGATGCACCATTAAGTCGTATAGGAAGGAAAAAGGGACCAATTAAATAATTATTAATTATCCCCGCCCATACATTTAAGGAAAATTGCTCTTGAAAGTGAATCTCCCTTATGGCATGCGGATTTTCATATGACCATAAATGGTTGTTGTGGAAATTCCTAATAGTCCTAAAGTTCGCCTCGTCAGTAAATAGAATGTAGGTTAGAAATTGTGCATTTTGGGCAATTTTTTGTCGGAACCAATCACAAAGAACTAAGCGTTGCGGAAAGTCACGCGGAAGAAGAGCCTGTACTCTCTGAATATGGAAAGGATATAATTGTTGATCGTGTAATATCCTTAAGATGGTTTAATGGCTTGCGTTTACCGTTACACCAAACTTTCGTGTACTGGTTTCTGGATGCTTATCGATTATCTGCAGAACAGCTTCCTCTAAATCGGGTGTTCTTTTAGTTTGAGGTCTTCCCGTAGTATTTTTGTTTCTCTCAAATGTACCAGTTTCTGCTAGACGACGGTGAATATTACTGAAGGTTTCCGCACAAGGTACAAGTCGTCGAGGATATTTTTGTTGGTAAATACGCCTTGCTTCATAACTATTTCCATTAGCTAGACCGTACACAAAATGCATATCTGCCATTTCAGCATTTGTATAATTCACCATAATTACAGATAAAGATTTGTAGGTACGAACTTTCAAATTAATTATTGTTTGACAATACTTATGACAGTTACGTAAGTACAAATAAATGCTGTAAACATGACAACCAACATAACAGTTCCCTAAATCGATTTCTAAATTTTTGAAATAAAAATTTTTTTGGTGAAAAATTAATCAGCCTGTATCTCATCAACGGAAAACTTTAGGACAAATGTTTATAGGAACTATTTCTCTCGAGATTACCCAAGGAATCGCACCCTAATATTTTGCTCGAAGAAATTAAGGACCAGCCTGTATATTTAAAATAACTCAATAATAGAGTTATTTTAAATATATATACTTTGAAGTAATGAACCAGACCTTTAATCGCCGACTTATTAAGTTTACCTTATCATACCAAGGTCACGAAAATATTATATATATATATATATATACATATATATATATATATATGGTAAACCTAATCAGTAGGCGATTAAAGGTCTGTATATTACTTCAAAATATATGTATATAAAAAACTCTACATGTTTCGGTTGTATACGCCTTTATCAAGAGAATACAAAATATGAATGACAGGATATAAATGTCAAGTAATTAAGTTGCTATGGTTTAAATTATTCAAAGATACATTCATGTAATAATAATAAATCATGCCTTAGTATTCCAAAAAATAGATAACAAGGTGTGAACATATGTGTTGTTCGCTGCTAGCAATTTGTGTCTCCTTCTGGGTATGAACTTGTGTGTTGGTTGCTGCTGGCAGCTTGCGTCTCTCTATGGGTGTGTGGTTTTGTGTGAGAGCGTAAGTGTAGGGTTTTGTATATCGGTCACTAAACACACGCACGAACGCACCGACATACAAAACCCTACACTTACGCTCTCACACAAAACCACACACCCATAGAGAGACGCAAGCTGCCAGCAGCAACCAAACACAACCTACAACCGTAGGGTCGAGGTTTGCATATATTCGAGACCATAAAACTGTACTGTACGAACCGTGGTGCATATGAGATTTTTTGTCATACCTACGTTCTTTTTAAATAGACGAATTTTGATGATTTTGCACTTTACTTTTATTATATATATATATATATATATATATATATATATATATATATATATATATATATGGTAAACCTAATCAGTAGGCGATTAAAGGTCTGTATATTACTTCAAAATATATGTATTTAAAAAACTCTACATGTTTCGGCTATATACGCCTTTTTCAAGAGAATACAAAATATTTTGTATTCTCTTGAAAAAGGCGTATATAGCCGAAACATGTAGAGTTTTTTAAATACATATATTTTGAAGTAATATACAGACCTTTAATCGCCTACTGATTAGGTT
This sequence comes from Melolontha melolontha, assembly GCA_935421215.2. NCBI lineage: Eukaryota > Metazoa > Arthropoda > Insecta > Coleoptera > Scarabaeidae > Melolontha > Melolontha melolontha. Next base: position 53,239,953 of record OW285243.1, read on the forward strand.
TACCATATCATACCAAGGTCACGAAGTTATTATATATATATATATATATATATATATATATATATATATATATATATAATCTAAGTTCCCTTTCTACCTTTCGGTGTAGGGATTTTACATATTTATCTCTTAACTAATGTGTATTGTCAGTATTTTGTACAAAGTTTTTCCACTTTTTTCTATCTTTGGCAATTTCTCTTGCATTCAGTACTGTTTCTCCTCTGTTCTCTATCAATTTGGCTACCTCCTTTTCCCATGTTTGCTTCGGCCTCCCAGGTCTTCGTTTGACTATTATTTTGGACGTCCATACTCTTTTAGTTTGTGTACATTCCCTCATACGCTGTAGGTGTCCCCACCATCCTAATTGTTTCTTTTCTATATATTCCATTATGGGTTCTATTTGTAGCTCTTCTCGTACGTCAATATTTCTCACTCTGTCATTTCTTGTTATGCCTTTCACTCCCCTCAGAAATTTCATCTCAATCGTCTGTATTCTGCTTTTATTTCTGTTTGATAGTACCCATGATTCGCTTCCGTATGTTAATATTGGTCTGAATATTGTTCTGTATACCGTCATCTTGGTTTTTCTTGATATCTCTTTCTTCCTTATAAATGCTGATCTCATTGCATGGTATAGATTTGTTGTTTTTTTGATACGTTCACTTATGTCAATGTTTTGATTACCATTTCTTTCCAGTATTACTCCCAAGTACTTAATTTGCTCAACTTGTTGTATCCTTTGGTTGTCGATTTTTATATTCAATTCTTCCTTTTCCCCATTTGTTACTACCATCACAGTTGTCTTTGTTATATTTATCTTCATTCCATTCTCCTTTAATATGTTATTCCATATGTTTACATTGTCTTGCAGCCCTTTTTCGGTGTTAGCCATAATGACAACATCATCTGCGAATACACACTCCGTTAGCTCTATTGCTTTTAGGTTTCTGAATCCCACGTTGAGTTTTTTCATGTGTGGTTTGCATTTCTTAATTATTTCATCAATGAAAATATTAAACAGTACCGGGCTGAGTACTCCTCCCTGTCGCAAACCGTCTTTAATTTCAAAAATGTCTGACTTTCTATTTTTACTGATTACATAGTTTTTACTTTCTGTATACATGCTCTTTACTGCTGTTATTAGCTTTTTGTCAACATTTCTCTTCTCCAAGCTATTCCATACTTTTTTTCTTCCTATACAATCAAAAGCTTTTTCTAGATCTACAAATGCGAAGTATGCTTTAGTTGCGCTTAGTATTGTTTTTTCAATTATTTGCTTCACAGTAAATATGTTGTCGTGAACCCCTCTTCCTCTCCTGAATGCACTTTGAGTTTCCTCAAGTGTTGGTTCCACGTATCTTTGCAATCTCCTTTCCAATATGCGTTCATAAGTTTTCGCTGCTGTACTTAGTAACGTTATTCCTCTATAGTTGCTGCACTTCCTATTATTTCCCTTCTTATATATTGACACTATTTGTCCAATTTTCCAGTCCTCCGGTATTCTACCTTCTTCCCATGCTCTATTACATATTTGCCAAAATATTTCTATTCCTTTTCCTTTTACGTTCTTCAACATTTCAGTGGTAAACTCTTTCGTGTCCTGGGGCTTTCCCATTTTTCAGTGTGTTTAATGCCTCTATTATTTCGTCTTTGGTTATGGGTCCCAATTTTTCCTCATCTTCAATAGTTATTCGTTGTTTTTCTTCTCTTTTGTTTGTCTCAGTTACATTTCTATCTATATTTAGCAATTCCTCAAAATGCTCCTTCCATCTACTCATTGTCTGTATATCATGTGTTATTATATTTCCTTCCTTATCCATAATTGGTGCATGTTTTGTCGTTTTTCCTGCTCTAAATATTTTAAGTATTTTGTAGAATAATTTTTGGTTTTCCCTGCTGCTGCGCTCTATCTTATTTCCGAGTTCTGTCCAGCTTTCCTCTTTTGCCTCTTTTGTCATCTTGTTTACTTTCTTCCTTTGTTCTTTGTAAAGCTCATATTTTATTTCTGTTCTGTTTCCTAGGTATTGTTTCCATTTTTCTTTCTTTATTTTAACTTCTTTTTAATTTCGACGTTCCACCAGGCTGTCTGCTTAGTTCCACCGCGTCCTCTCATTTCCCCGCAGGTATTCCTTGCCGAGCTTAATAGTATTTCCTTAAAGGCTTTCCAATATTCTTCAATTCCATCATTCTTGTCCATCTTCAGTTCTTCCATCTTGCTTTCTACCATGTTTTGATATTTTTTTGCTACCTCTTCGTTCCTCAGTTTGTATGTTCTTATACTTGTAAATATTACATCTCCTTTATTCCTGCATTCATCAATTCTTTTTTCCTGTTTCTTAATTTTCGCTAATACCATGTAGTGGTCAGTGTACAGTTCCGGACCTCTTCTAGCTCTAACATCTTTTACCTCTTTTTTGTTATCTTTCTCCACTAGTATATAGTCAATAATAGATAGGAATTAAGAAATACTGAAAAAACAAGCCTATCAACGCGAGGAAACGTACAGACGACCGTTTCGTTCTAATTGGAACTTCTCAATGTACGGCATTCCCTTTCGATGACGACCTTGCTTTTTCATTTCTATACTTTCTGTATATATAGTTAACATTTGGAATTTACTGCAAGTGAGAATTAATGAATATTAAATCACATTCTTACATGTAAATGTCGACTTATTTAATGCGTATAAATCTACAATCCGTCAAACTAAGTTTGTACTAGTATGCAGAACACACTCTTTCGCGACAACGAACTTCCTGGTAGTTAGGTTAATTAAGAATTAAGAAATACTGAAAAAACAAGCCTATCAACGCGAGGAAACGTACAGACGACCGTTTCGTTCTAATTGGAACTTCTCAATGTACGGCATTCCCTTTCGATGACGACCTTGCTTTTTCATTTCTATACTTTCTGTATATATAGTTAACATTTGGAATTTACTGCAAGTGAGAATTAATGAATATTAAATCACATTCTTACATGTAAATGTCGACTTATTTAATGCGTATAAATCTACAATCCGTCAAACTAAGTTTGTACTAGTATGCAGAACACACTCTTTCGCGACAACGAACTTCCTGGTAGTTAGGTTAATTAAGAATTAAGAAATACTGAAAAAACAAGCCTATCAACGCGAGGAAACGTACAGACGACCGTTTCGTTCTAATTGGAACTTCTCAATGTACGGCATTCCCTTTCGATGACGACCTTGCTTTTTCATTTCTATACTTTCTGTATATATAGTTAACATTTGGAATTTACTGCAAGTGAGAATTAATGAATATTAAATCACATTCTTACATGTAAATGTCGACTTATTTAATGCGTATAAATCTACAATCCGTCAAACTAAGTTTGTACTAGTATGCAGAACACACTCTTTCGCGACAACGAACTTCCTGGTAGTTAGGTTAATTAAGAATTAAGAAATACTGAAAAAACAAGCCTATCAACGCGAGGAAACGTACAGACGACCGTTTCGTTCTAATTGGAACTTCTCAATGTACGGCATTCCCTTTCGATGACGACCTTGCTTTTTCATTTCTATACTTTCTGTATATATAGTTAACATTTGGAATTTACTGCAAGTGAGAATTAATGAATATTAAATCACATTCTTACATGTAAATGTCGACTTATTTAATGCGTATAAATCTACAATCCGTCAAACTAAGTTTGTACTAGTATGCAGAACACACTCTTTCGCGACAACGAACTTCCTGGTAGTTAGGTTAATTAAGAATTAAGAAATACTGAAAAAACAAGCCTATCAACGCGAGGAAACGTACAGACGACCGTTTCGTTCTAATTGGAACTTCTCAATGTACGGCATTCCCTTTCGATGACGACCTTGCTTTTTCATTTCTATACTTTCTGTATATATACTTAACATTTGGAATTTACTGCAAGTGAGAATTAATGAATATTAAATCACATTCTTACATGTAAATGTCGACTTATTTAATGCGTATAAATCTACAATCCGTCAAACTAAGTTTGTACTAGTATGCAGAACACACTCTTTCGCGACAACGAACTTCCTGGTAGTTAGGTTAATTAAGAATTAAGAAATACTGAAAAAACAAGCCTATCAACGCGAGGAAACGTACAGACGACCGTTTCGTTCTAATTGGAACTTCTCAATGTACGGCATTCCCTTTCGATGACGACCTTGCTTTTTCATTTCTATACTTTCTGTATATATAGTTAACATTTGGAATTTACTGCAAGTGAGAATTAATGAATATTAAATCACATTCTTACATGTAAATGTCGACTTATTTAATGCGTATAAATCTACAATCCGTCAAACTAAGTTTGTACTAGTATGCAGAACACACTCTTTCGCGACAACGAACTTCCTGGTAGTTAGGTTAATTAAGAATTAAGAAATACTGAAAAAACAAGCCTATCAACGCGAGGAAACGTACAGACGACCGTTTCGTTCTAATTGGAACTTCTCAATGTACGGCATTCCCTTTCGATGACGACCTTGCTTTTTCATTTCTATACTTTCTGTATATATAGTTAACATTTGGAATTTACTGCAAGTGAGAATTAATGAATATTAAATCACATTCTTACATGTAAATGTCGACTTATTTAATGCGTATAAATCTACAATCCGTCAAACTAAGTTTGTACTAGTATGCAGAACACACTCTTTCGCGACAACGAACTTCCTGGTAGTTAGGTTAATTAAGAATTAAGAAATACTGAAAAAACAAGCCTATCAACGCGAGGAAACGTACAGACGACCGTTTCGTTCTAATTGGAACTTCTCAATGTACGGCATTCCCTTTCGATGACGACCTTGCTTTTTCATTTCTATACTTTCTGTATATATAGTTAACATTTGGAATTTACTGCAAGTGAGAATTAATGAATATTAAATCACATTCTTACATGTAAATGTCGACTTATTTAATGCGTATAAATCTACAATCCGTCAAACTAAGTTTGTACTAGTATGCAGAACACACTCTTTCGCGACAACGAACTTCCTGGTAGTTAGGTTAATTAAGAACATTTACATGTAAGAATGTGATTTAATATTCATTAATTCTCACTTGCAGTAAATTCCAAATGTTAACTATATATACAGAAAGTATAGAAATGAAAAAGCAAGGTCGTCATCGAAAGGGAATGCCGTACATTGAGAAGTTCCAATTAGAACGAAACGGTCGTCTGTACGTTTCCTCGCGTTGATAGGCTTGTTTTTTCAGTATTTCTTAATCCTTAATTAACCTAACTACCAGGAAGTTCGTTGTCGCGAAAGAGTGTGTTCTGCATACTAGTACAAACTTAGTTTGACGGATTGTAGATTTATACGCATTAAATAAGTCGACATTTACATGTAAGAATGTGATTTAATATTCATTAATTCTCACTTGCAGTAAATTCCAAATGTTAACTATATATACAGAAAGTATAGAAATGAAAAAGCAAGGTCGTCATCGAAAGGGAATGCCGTACATTGAGAAGTTCCAATTAGAACGAAACGGTCGTCTGTACGTTTCCTCGCGTTGATAGGCTTGTTTTTTCAGTATTTCTTAATTCTTAATTAACCTAACTACCAGGAAGTTCGTTGTCGCGAAAGAGTGTGTTCTGCATACTAGTACAAACTTAGTTTGACGGATTGTAGATTTATACGCATTAAATAAGTCGACATTTACATGTAAGAATGTGATTTAATATTCATTAATTCTCACTTGCAGTAAATTCCAAATGTTAACTATATATACAGAAAGTATAGAAATGAAAAAGCAAGGTCGTCATCGAAAGGGAATGCCGTACATTGAGAAGTTCCAATTAGAACGAAACGGTCGTCTGTACGTTTCCTCGCGTTGATAGGCTTGTTTTTTCAGTATTTCTTAATTCTTAATTAACCTAACTACCAGGAAGTTCGTTGTCGCGAAAGAGTGTGTTCTGCATACTAGTACAAACTTAGTTTGACGGATTGTAGATTTATACGCATTAAATAAGTCGACATTTACATGTAAGAATGTGATTTAATATTCATTAATTCTCACTTGCAGTAAATTCCAAATGTTAACTATATATACAGAAAGTATAGAAATGAAAAAGCAAGGTCGTCATCGAAAGGGAATGCCGTACATTGAGAAGTTCCAATTAGAACGAAACGGTCGTCTGTACGTTTCCTCGCGTTGATAGGCTTGTTTTTTCAGTATTTCTTAATTCTTAATTAACCTAACTACCAGGAAGTTCGTTGTCGCGAAAGAGTGTGTTCTGCATACTAGTACAAACTTAGTTTGACGGATTGTAGATTTATACGCATTAAATAAGTCGACATTTACATGTAAGAATGTGATTTAATATTCATTAATTCTCACTTGCAGTAAATTCCAAATGTTAACTATATATACAGAAAGTATAGAAATGAAAAAGCAAGGTCGTCATCGAAAGGGAATGCCGTACATTGAGAAGTTCCAATTAGAACGAAACGGTCGTCTGTACGTTTCCTCGCGTTGATAGGCTTGTTTTTTCAGTATTTCTTAATTCTTAATTAACCTAACTACCAGGAAGTTCGTTGTCGCGAAAGAGTGTGTTCTGCATACTAGTACAAACTTAGTTTGACGGATTGTAGATTTATACGCATTAAATAAGTCGACATTTACATGTAAGAATGTGATTTAATATTCATTAATTCTCACTTGCAGTAAATTCCAAATGTTAACTATATATACAGAAAGTATAGAAATGAAAAAGCAAGGTCGTCATCGAAAGGGAATGCCGTACATTGAGAAGTTCCAATTAGAACGAAACGGTCGTCTGTACGTTTCCTCGCGTTGATAGGCTTGTTTTTTCAGTATTTCTTAATTCTTAATTAACCTAACTACCAGGAAGTTCGTTGTCGCGAAAGAGTGTGTTCTGCATACTAGTACAAACTTAGTTTGACGGATTGTAGATTTATACGCATTAAATAAGTCGACATTTACATGTAAGAATGTGATTTAATATTCATTAATTCTCACTTGCAGTAAATTCCAAATGTTAACTATATATACAGAAAGTATAGAAATGAAAAAGCAAGGTCGTCATCGAAAGGGAATGCCGTACATTGAGAAGTTCCAATTAGAACGAAACGGTCGTCTGTACGTTTCCTCGCGTTGATAGGCTTGTTTTTTCAGTATTTCTTAATTCTTAATTAACCTAACTACCAGGAAGTTCGTTGTCGCGAAAGAGTGTGTTCTGCATACTAGTACAAACTTAGTTTGACGGATTGTAGATTTATACGCATTAAATAAGTCGACATTTACATGTAAGAATGTGATTTAATATTCATTAATTCTCACTTGCAGTAAATTCCAAATGTTAACTATATATACAGAAAGTATAGAAATGAAAAAGCAAGGTCGTCATCGAAAGGGAATGCCGTACATTGAGAAGTTCCAATTAGAACGAAACGGTCGTCTGTACGTTTCCTCGCGTTGATAGGCTTGTTTTTTCAGTATTTCTTAATTCTTAATTAACCTAACTACCAGGAAGTTCGTTGTCGCGAAAGAGTGTGTTCTGCATACTAGTACAAACTTAGTTTGACGGATTGTAGATTTATACGCATTAAATAAGTCGACATTTACATGTAAGAATGTGATTTAATATTCATTAATTCTCACTTGCAGTAAATTCCAAATGTTAACTATATATACAGAAAGTATAGAAATGAAAAAGCAAGGTCGTCATCGAAAGGGAATGCCGTACATTGAGAAGTTCCAATTAGAACGAAACGGTCGTCTGTACGTTTCCTCGCGTTGATAGGCTTGTTTCTTCAGTATTTCTTAATTCTTAATTAACCTAACTACCAGGAAGTTCGTTGTCGCGAAAGAGTGTGTTCTGCATACTAGTACAAACTTAGTTTGACGGATTGTAGATTTATACGCATTAAATAAGTCGACATTTACATGTAAGAATGTGATTTAATATTCATTAATTCTCACTTGCAGTAAATTCCAAATGTTAACTATATATACAGAAAGTATAGAAATGAAAAAGCAAGGTCGTCATCGAAAGGGAATGCCGTACATTGAGAAGTTCCAATTAGAACGAAACGGTCGTCTGTACGTTTCCTCGCGTTGATAGGCTTGTTTTTTCAGTATTTCTTAATTCTTAATTAACCTAACTACCAGGAAGTTCGTTGTCGCGAAAGAGTGTGTTCTGCATACTAGTACAAACTTAGTTTGACGGATTGTAGATTTATACGCATTAAATAAGTCGACATTTACATGTAAGAATGTGATTTAATATTCATTAATTCTCACTTGCAGTAAATTCCAAATAATAGATAGCTCATTATTTGGTCCCCTTCTTGTATATTTGTGCACATCTTTATGTTGGTACCATGTGTTTGCTATTATTAAGTTGTTTGTGAGGCAATACTCCATTAGTCTTACTCCATTATTATTTTTGGTTTCCTCTCCATGTTTTCCTATCACTCCCGTGTATGTGTCCTTCCTTCCAACTCTTCCATTCATGTCACCCGCTACTATTATTTTACCCTTGCAGTTTTCCATTATCTGATTTAGCTCTTCCCAAAATTTGTCTTTAATTTCTGTATTTTCATCTTCATTGGGGCCATAGACAGCTATTATCGATATAGTATCTTTGTCTATACTTAGCTCTACTGTAAGGATCCTCTCTGAGTGTCCTTCCCATTTTTTTATGTTATTTACCAGTTTTTTATTTATTACACACCCCACACCTGCCGAAGCTCTCTTCTCCTGTGGTACACCACTGAGAATTAGTATATGCCCATCCTCTAACATAATTTCTCTTTGACCCTTTCTCTTTGTTTCGGACAATGTCAGTACATCCAGCCCAAGGTCATTAAATTCATAACATAGGTCTTGCTCTTTGCCCTTTAGGCTTCTTACGTTCCAGGTTGCATATTTCCAAGTTTCTTTGTTGGCAATGTTTATTTCTCTTGTCAATTTCCTTTGCGTTGTCAGGACATCCCTATCGATACTTTTCTCTATAACCTTTACCTTTGCATGGTCTAGCATTTGTATTACTTTCTCACTCCGATCAACAATCATGTCCATTTCATTAGCAATGTCATTTCCGTTTTTTCCGTCCTGTTTCAGATATCTTAGTTTTTTTGCTGCTTGTTTTTCAATTTTCTCAGTTTCTTTATTCCATCGCCATTCTTCTCCATTTACAATCACCTTGTTATATATAACCCATTTTTGTTTTATTTCCCTTTTCCCTTTCTCTCTTAGCAAAAGCTCTTAGTTGAAATTGTTTCTCTATTTCTTTCGGTGACATATCATCATTGATAAATACCGGATCTCCTGTCCTGTTTTTCAATTTTGCTTTATTTTTCATAATCTCATTTTTTTCTAATTCACTGTTCAGTTCTATAACACACGTCCTATTTCCTACTTTACTTACTGTTTTTGGCCTGATATCTACATCCAGCTGTATATTTAGAAAACTCTTTATTTCTTGTTTTAGTTCTGCTGGTTCTTTAGTACCTAAAACTAAACCTTTCATTACCACATTATTTTTCCTACGTTCCTTTTCTATTTTTTCCCCTGCTTTTTCCACTCTCTGTATTTTGTCTCTTATTTTGTTGATTTCTTCTCTTACCTCATGGTTCTCTTTCTTCAATTCCTCGTTTTCCAGTTTTAATTTTAGAAGTTCATCGTTAACTTGTCTTTGTTGTGTTCTCATTTCTTTAATTTCTTCTCTCATTTCTTTCTGTTCTGTCTTCATCTCCTTTTGGTCTTTACACATTTCTCCCATCATCTCTAATATTTTATCCAGCTTACCTTCAGTTTCATCTGTTGATCTTTTTGTTGGTGACCTTCTTGTTTTCGAAGATCTTCCAAACAATCCCTCAATACTGCCAACGCATTTTTTCCTTTTTCCCTCGTCTGTTGTATACTCTTCGCTGTCTGTTGCGTCCATTTATTCTTGTTAATCGATTTCTAGTAATATTTTTGTTCCTTTATTAGTATTATTAATACGTAATTTTCTCACTAATTTAAATACACTGCGTAAGAAGTTAAGGCCGGTCAACCCGTTGGACCTCTCCCTCTATCTGTGTATTTCTTGCCAATGTGTTCAAGTGTTCAAACGTGTGTTTGGTCAATATTTGCTTCCTTAACAAATTAACCTTCACGCAATTTTCGACCTTATTTTGACATCTCTTAACCTCCTGTTTTACTAATATTATTTTACTAATATTATGAAACACTCACAGTTCGTAGTTCTTATTTTAATACCTATTTGTTCTTCTCGCTACTCACTTTTTCTCCTACTGCTTTTCACTCTTTTTTTTTTATTATTACTACTGCACGATATGGACCCAATTTGGGCTTCAATATCGGTGCTTCAACGTTAGTCACACACGAATGCCTTGTTAATAATTATATATTCTGATTCTTTATTTAATTTCACTCACTTTCGGCAATAAAATACATTATATTCATAAATTAAATACTATTAATAGACCGGCACCTTAGTCCTGTCCTGTCTCATGTCATACACTTTTACATTGAATCTTCTTTTATCACCAGCTGTTGCTTTTTTGTTTGTTTTTAACTTCTTTTATTTCATATTATGACGTGAGATTTACTTAAAAACCTTAAATTTGCACTTACCGACTGGGTTTTTTAACTGCCAAAATTTCTTTATCTGTTGTTAATCACTTTAGGCACTGATTTTTACAAATATTTCTATTTATTTATTTGTTTTTGTCGCGAAAATTAACTTTATTAACAGAAACTATTCACATGTGACCTTCTAATATCAATATCGGATTGTTGTTATTATATGTAAAACACATTAGTAACATCAAGTCAGGAATGTTTGTCGTATCTATGGTAACCATGTTTGTGTCAATATAAATTTATATTTTTTATAAATGTCAAAGTACATGCAATACATTCTCATAAGCTTTTTCTTTTAAATAAACTTTATAAATATGGATTAAATAGAGATGGAGGCTATTACAGCTTGTACTGAAATTTTGCTGGAGAAGTCGTGAAGATATCTTACAATTTCCTAAATTGAAAGGATTTTCGAAGCATGAAAATGATGGTTTTAGACGGTCTAAAACCATGGGCAACATTATTAGCAGAAAAGATACGGCGCATGGAAATCTTCCACCGTGGCAGAAAGATCTAATTGTTCGTTTACATTTAATATTACAAAGTGATGTGATAAGTTTTTGTACAAGGTTCTACTTTTACTAGTTACGTGTTTTTGTTAATTAAAATTATGTTTCAAATAAATTTGTTATAAATGTTCTAATATTGCTATTATTTACCTATGGTCGTAATGAAATATTACAGCCCGCTACCATAGCAACTGTCAACAAGGTATGTAAAGTGTCACTTACGTTTCAAAAAAAGGTGTCATAACTGTTTACTTACGCGGTAGGTACGACGAAAAATATTATATATATATTTCTATATAATTTATTGTCTGAAGAAGCTCAGGTTGGAGTGAAACGATCGTTACTGTATAAAGTAAAAAGTAGTGAAATTCATTAAAATTTGTTTAATTTTATCCCAATAATAGTTATAAAGGAATTTCATCAAGTCAAGGCTTGTTTCAACCTTTACTTGATGAAATTCCTATATATACAATTTTTCATAAAATCACTTGTTTCAGTCCCATGCGCCATATTTCATACTTTCCGGACACGGTGCATAAAGAAGCATAGTTTTAGATGAAAATAACCTGTAATGCAACAAACCTGTTCTAGGAAAATTGCGAAATTGTGTGACGAATTTTAAACCAAGCATAGGAAGAATGCAATGAATTCCTTCGCTCTAACGACTTCTGGGAATGAATATACTTTTAGATATTCATCGACTTTCGATAACTCAATAACAAGCACTAATGGAATATTAACGTCATATTTATATCAAGTATTTGTTTTTCAAAGCTCTATTACGAGAATTATAATGCTATTCTCTTAATTAAAATTCTATACTCTTAGTCAAGAAATTCAATTTTAACAAAACTGCGGTTTAATACTATTATAATTGCCTATAAGTTGGAATAAAAGTGTAACATATGCTACAAAACATGAGGGTAGAATATGATTTATTCATATCTGTATCCGAGACACATGAGTAAAATGTCCTGAAGTTGTATCCTTATGTGTATTGTGGGATTTTTGCGTGTCGTGTATATAAAATGAGATTCGCTATGTCGATGGAGTTAGCAGAGAAAAATAGAGAAGATACCTTGAGCAACGGTAACTGGAGCTTTATCTAAAGAAATGTATACGGGACATCAAAAACCTCAGTTATCAACCACGGGCGTTCGTTGGGAAAATCTTGCGTAAAGGAAGTTTTCAGTCTTTTAGAAAGTTAGAAATAAAAAAGAAACTAAAGTAAATGGGCTATATAAAAAAGCAAAAGGAAGAAAATAGATTTTAACGTTTCTTTTTTTTCCTTTTAATTAAATAAGCACATCTTAACAAAATTAAAGAACTTTGACGATAAATGAGATACAAAATAAATTAAAATTCAGTATTGAAATTTTCTGAACGCAGGAGAACAGGGGAAATTATCTGTAAATTGTTTCTTTTCTTTTCAGTTGCAGACAATTGCGGAATCTTTAATGTTAATTCTCTTATTATTTGAAATTTTAAGTTTAAAAATGACTTCATTTAACCGATATTTTTAGAAGTTAAAGAAATTTTTGCAATAAAAGGCAATAACCGTTATACCATCCAGGAAATAACATTTTAAATTTATTTTTCCGAGAATAAGATAATGCTCAGATATACAGGAAATTGTGAGCTGCTATCGTAAATTACAAAATCTTTCTTTTTTAGCAATTCTGCGAAGTAATTTGCGTACTAGAATATTACCGCCATTGTGGTTCAATCAAATAATGTTACTTTGGCGAAACAGGCAGAAACAAGAATAATCCCTAACTAATAATATAAATCAATAAACTCTAAATACGTACCTTAACAACCAAGTCGCCATCTTCAGTAGAACAATCTGAAAAAGGAAAATAGTGTTGAACGTAGCGTTTTTGGTTAAAGCACAAGCTTTGAAAATATGCTCGTCACCAAATCGCCAGTGGGATAACACTAAATTTCGGACATTAATTGTACCTTAACTAAAAATTCTATGTTTAATACTATTTTTCCGTTTCAAGGTTGTTCTACTGAAGATAACAACTTAGTCGCCGAAACGTATTTAGAGTTTTTTTATTTATATTGTGGTTTCCATCAATTCGGATAACAAGTGAAATCCCTTACTTTTAAAAATTGATTAGTGCTCCCTTAAATAATAAGTTATTTGTGTAGGGCGTCCTTCGTTCGTTTGAAACATATATTCAAACGAACGAAGAACTCCCTATAATTCAATTTCAATTATTTTAGGCAAGATGCCCGAAGTTACTATGCAATTATAAATCATATGAGCTTTTAGATTGTAGCGTATAATATTTATTGATGATCTTAACTATACGATTTTTGTAGAGGATCACTTGTAACGTTAAAAATTCTCACATTTCCATGTATATTTATATTGTGTGACAAAAACAACTTCAAATATTTTTAATAATATAAAATATTATTAAAAATCTGGTGTGAAGAACACAAATACAGGTTCACTATTAATATTTTTGTGAACGTGTCCGAACATATCCCTCCCCAGAGGCGTAGATACGTATTTCGCCTTTCTACAGGCTCATCGGTACGCCCCTGCTGGAGGAAGGATATCTTCAGACACATTTACAAAAAAAGAACCACATCGCCATATCACAGAAATTATCCAGACCGGCCGTAGAAGTAAATTCAGCGCTGCCTGTTGTCAGACAGCCGAAGTACCTCGCCCTGTCCGCATAACCAATGCGAACCAACGACGCCCTTCTAAAGATGGCGCAGCCGTGTCTCTAGAAACTGCATTTTGTCTGTGTCTTCACTCATACTAAGGACTAACCGCATGTGTAATGTATCAGAATAATTGAAACATACATGAGTAGGTAAACCCCACCAGTTTTGTATAATACAAAGATATTTTTAATAATATAAAATATTATTAAAAATCTGGTGTGAAGAACACAAATACCGGTTCACTATTAACGCTCAGTCTGGATAATTTCTGTGATGGCGATGTGGTTCTTTTTTGTGAATGTGGCTGAAGATATCCTTTCTCCAGCAAGGGCGTACCGATGAGCCTGCAGAAAGGCGCAATACGTATCTACGTTTCTGGGGAGGGATATGTTCGGACACGTTCACAAAAAGACTAATAGTGAACCTGTATTTGTGTTCTTCACACCAGATTTTTAATAATATTTTATATTACAAAACTGGTGGGGTTTACCTTCTCATGTATGTTTCAATTATTCTGATACATTACACATGCCGTTAGTCCGTAGAATGAGTGAAGACACAGACAAAATGCAGTTTCTGGAGACACGGCTGCGCCATCTTTAGAAGGGCGTCGTTGGTTCGCATTGGTTATGCGGACAGGGCGAGGTACTTCGGCTGTCTGACAACAGGCAGCGCTGAATTTACTTCTACGCTCGGTCTGGATAATTTCTGTGATATGGCGATGTGGGTCTTTTTTGTGAATGTGTCTGAAGATATCCTTTCTCCAGCAGAGGCGTACCGATGAGCCTGTAGAAAGGCGAAATACGTATCTACGTCTCTGGGGAGGGATGTGTTCGGACACGTTCACAAAAAATATTAATAGTGAACCTGTATTTGTGTTCTTCACACCAGATATAATAATATTTTATATTATTAAATATCTTTCTATTATACAAAACTGGTGGTGTTTACCTACTCATGTATGTTTCAATTATTCTGATTCAATATTAATATTGTTGTGAACGTGTCTGAACATCTCCCTCCCCAGAGACGCAGATACGTATTTCATCTTTCTGCAGTTACAAAACTGGTGGGGTTATAACCACTCGTGTATGTTTCAATTAACTTTGTTAGAAAACAACTTCACTAGATTTAGTACACACAGAGAACATTACAGCTACTAAACTAGAAATAGGTCACAGTTAGTACCGGATTACTATCGACTAACAAAAAGTTGAAAGCATTTTAATTTTATTGTATTGCCATCAAATTCTATTGTCTGCTAAATTTCTTAATGCTAAGGAATTTACAAAAGGATAGTTAAGATTGACGAGTTGTTGAGAGGGCCTTTTACCATTACGACGAGTATTTAAATTATAAAATCCATGATCGTCTATAATAAAATTCCGTTGGAGTTAGATTTCTTAATGATCGCGAATTTATGAAAAACATAAAAACGCTACTCGTTGTGAGGTGCTTTTACCATTATGACGAGTATTTAAGTTATAGAATGCATGAACACTACTAACATAATTTGCAATGCTTAAAATTGTAAGACCAAAAATGTAGATCTATATGTGTACAGGTAACTAGACAGAATACACTATAGGCGTCTACAAATTCAAACAAATATTTATAATAGAAAAGAAAAAAATATGAAAAATAGCACATATACTATTGTAAGTGCGTCCACCGGAAATAGACTGAAAACACATTCTGCCTTCCAGTACCTATACACACCACATCAATTGTGCTGTGTTTGTCTATTCTACGCTGGACTGCTTTGTGCTGTTCTGAACAGTACTGCATGTAAGCATACGCCTTGGCTGATGCTTTAATCAGAGATGTCATGTTTTCATGAATTTTACTGAAACGTAAATTCATATATTAATTATTAGGAATTAATTATTAGGAATGTATTGTAAGTTGACTGTGATTGAATTTCATGTATATCGCTTCGTAATGGAAATCTGAAACTACTTAAGCGGTCATTTAACACTGTTTATGTAGCTAAGGCTTTTTCCTATTTGTACTACAATTTTACAAGAAACTACCATAAAAATTTTGTTATTCTTTGTAATTGAATAAATATATTTTTTTAATAAAAATAACACAGAAAATGTAAAAAACTATTATCAATTATAAATTACTAGTGTTTCAATATGTTTATGCCTCAATGTATTAAATATAAAATTTTATGTATTTAGTAACTACTCATGCATTATGGAAATATATAAAAACGTCTATTGAAATATATCTATATATTACGCAGGTGTTGTTTCAGTATGAATAATTATTTTTATATCTCCATTAATTGCACGGTCGTTTTATATAATACGGTTGCATTGATTTTGTTTATTCTTCATACATTGTTTATTTTAGTTGCAGCATTTTTTATGTCAAATATATTTCCAGCAAGATACACAAAACTATTAAGTTATGTAACAACATAATTTGAAACATACTTGAGTAGGTAAACCTACCAATTTTGTATAATACAAAAGTATTTTTAATAATATATAATATTATTAAAAAACAGGGGCGTATTGATAATCATGTAGAAATGTGAAATACGTATCTACGTCTTTGGAGAAGATACATTCAAAAATACATATGAACTTGTATTGTGTTCTTCACACCCCATTTTTAATAATATTATATATTATTAAAAATACTTTTGTATTATACAAAATTGGTAGGTTTACCTACTCAAGTATGTTTCAAATTATGTTGTTATATACGTATTCGGTTTACGCCGACAAGTAGTGAAGACACGATAATACAGTTTTTTATAGATACGGTGGTTACCGACTATAAGGAACACCCGGCTAGTTCAGCGATTATTATAGAGACAGCGCTGAATATTCCTTCACGCTCTGTCTTAATAATATCTGCAAGATAGCTAGGTAGTTATGTGTTTTTGAATGTGTCTCTTCTCCAACAGGGGCGTATTGATAATCATGTAGAAATGTGAAATACGTATCTACGTCTTTGGAGAAGATAAATTCAAAAATACATATGCACTTGTATTTTGTTCTTCACACCCCATTTTTAATACTATTACATATTATTAAAAATACTTTTGTATTATACAAAATTGGTAGGTTTACCTACTCAAGTATGTTTCAAATTATGTTGTTATATACGTATTCGGTTTACGCCGACAAGTAGTGAAGACACGATAATACAGTTTTTTGTAGATACGGTGGTTACCGACTATAAGGAACACCCGGCTAGTTCAGCGATTATTATAGAGACAGCGCTGAATATTCCTTCACGCTCTGTCTTAATAATATCTGCAAGATAGCTAGGTAGTTATGTGTTTTTGAATGTGTCTCTTCTCCAACAGGGGCGTATTGATAATCATGTAGAAATGTGAAATACGTATCTACGTCTTTGGAGAAGATACATTCAAAAATACATATGAACTTGTATTGTGTTCTTCACACCCCATTTTTAATAATATTATATATTATTAAAAATACTTTTGTATTATTAAGTTATGCTTGTGACTGTATTTCTAAAATAATTTTAATTAATATTATTTTCTATTAAATACATGTTATTCTATGATTACTTTATTGTTACATATATTACATCTGACATTGGTTTAATTTGGTTAATTAAAGCACGAAGATTTCATTTTATTAATCAACGTCTGAAGGGATTATTCTCTATGTTCCGCTCGATTTTTTTCTAACACTATAGTTCTTCCAAATATTAATGGGTTTTTCTATTCAGGTAGCCGCTTTTGAAATCATTTCAAATTGAAATATTATATTAATATACAAGATTCTTGCGCGCTATGTCAACCATTCCGAAATCTGTCAAAAGTAAAAATTTTAACATCTCGTACAGAAAATGTAATTATGTACAAATTAATTGCGTTTTCGCGAAGTAATGTAATTGCAAATATTCTTTCTACACTTTACGACGCTATTTGATTCGAATTTTTCATAGAAAAAATTCGCCCTCAAGTAGGAATCGAACCCACGACCTCTGGCTTGCCGGACCATTGCTTGACCACTAAGCTGTTGAGGCGTGAATTAGAAACTTTTATGGGGATGCTTTGAGTTACATCAAAGGAACAGATGAATTATATCTTGCCCGTAGTACGGCAGTTGTACAAATTAATTGCGTTTTCGCGAAGTAATGTAATTGTAAATATCCTTTCTACACTTTACGACGCTATTTTATTCGAATTTTTCATAGAACAAATTCGCCCTCAAGTAGGAATCGAACCCACGACCTCTGGCTTGCCGGACCATTGCTCGACCACTGAGCTGTTGAGGCGTGAATTAGAAACATTTATGTGGATGCTTTGAAAACGAAAACGCAATTAATTTGTACAACTGACGTACTACGGGCAAGATATATTAATTAATTTACACATAATTGTAACTAGCAATTTACAAATAAATCATGAGCATTACATTTTTAAACAACCACTAAAACTGTAATATTTGAACTGGACCCTTTTCACCCGCATGTCTGCATAATATGTATGTGAAAACAAATCTATCCTAATTTCCACGTCCGGTTGTAAAAAATGGGGGTAAGAAAAGAAAGATCTATATACAAGAATCTATATATAATATCTATATATATATATATATATATATATAACAATTGATAAATTATTGGAGTTTTTCGACTTTTATATGAAATATTTACAAATATCAAATTATCAATTATTATTAATATATATACATTAATACCAAAGTATTTTTAATAATATAAAAAAATATTATTAAAAATGGGGTGTGAAGAACACAATACAAGTTCATTTATGTATTTTTGAATGTATCTTCTCCAAAGACGTACCCACTCAAGTATGTTTCAAATTATGTTGTCATATACATATTCGGCTCACGCCGATAAGTAGTGAAGACACGAGAATACAGTTTTTTATAGATACGGTGGTTACCGACTATAGAAAACACGTCTGCTTCGGCTTTTATTATCTAGACAGCGCTGAATATTCCTTCACGCTCTGTCTGAATAATTTCGGCTAGATAGTAACGTAGTTATGTTTGTTTGAATGTGTCTTCTCCAACAGGGGCGTATTGAGAATCATTTAGAAATGTGAAATACGTATCCACGTCTTTGGAGAAGATACATTCAAAAATACATAAATGAACTTGTATTGTGTTCTTCACACCCCATTTTTAATAATATTTTTTTATATTATTAAAAATACTTTGGTATTATACAAATGTAGTGAGGTTTACCCACTCAAGTATGTTTCAAATTATGTTGTCATATATACATTATGTTATTGCAACCAAAATAAATTCCCTGGTTACAGTGTTATACGTACGACATTAAAAATATTAAAAATGACTATTTATTCTCTGTTTAATAAATTTGAATAAATTGCACTTAAACTATTGGTGTCCGTTTTAAAATTGAACGTGCTTTTTTTTCTGAATGTGTATCATTTCAGGTATGTACTAGCCCTACTCTTATGTTGACTAGTCCGTTGTTTGAGCAGTTGCGACGTTTTCATAAATTCGCGCCAGTGTTACAATTTGAGTCAAATTTTATAAAATTTTTCAGTAGTATGGATTATTCAGTGCAACGACGTGTTTTCCGTGGAAATTTACATTAGAACTGGTTCAGTATAAGAAGTTCGGCGTGCATTTCGACGGCAGTTTGATGATAATAATAGGGGTAATGCGCCAACGCCCAAAACAGTTATTGTATGGGTTCGCCAATGGCGTGAAAACGGTTCTGTGCAGAACATTAAGAAACCTGGACGTCGAAGAACGGTTCGTATGCTTGTAAATATTGAACGACTGAAAGGTGCTTTCGCGAGAAGCCCTATCAGATCTGCTAATCGGCAATCACTTGCTCTACGTATACGCAAGGCAAATCTACAGAATCATTCACAACGATTTAAACTTTCATCCGTACAAATACCAAATGGCAAACGTGAACACCCGTGAACGTGAACACACGTTTCTGAACACGTTAGAACTTGAACTAAATTATCTCCTTTATTTATTTACTTTAATATTTGTATTAACATAATAAGTATTAAGGAAATTGTTAGCTAAATAATTTTTCTAATTTTAAAGATAAACTCTTCCTAAATGCTGTGCTGCCAAATTGCCCTTTAGATGGGTTTTTCCAAAGTACAGAAGAGGTAAGGGGGCGGCAAAGATCGTGTAGTTTTATAGACAAGGATTTGCTTCTTATATTATATGATCTTATTCATAGTATACCTATCTCATTCTCTGTTTCGCTTTCTAATGTACGCATACATTTTAAGAAGTTAACGTGTTTAATACTATTTAGTATTTTTTTGTTTATCAAAAATTGGGAATATGAGTACATGAGTTGATGATAATTATTATTATTTAGTTTGCAACATCTTAAAGTACCCTTTTTTGTTTCACTAAAAATTGAGGACGAAACGGAAATTCTAAATTAGGATATAATAAAAGTTTTATTTAGTTAATTGACGAAGTTTTATTCATATTTCCAACATTCAAAAATTTATTTGTGTAATATACACAATATATACAATATATATATTATAAATAATTTAAAATTTTGAGTATTCCCAAATCTAATCCATATCATTTATTTTGGAGAATAGCAATTTTGGAATGCTTTTTGGTGGTTTCAGCTATTTTGTAGTTCCCTGAAGGTATGAGTCCTTGAATTTTTTATTTCGTGGTCGAAGATTGCCTCCATTTCCACTCCATTGTTTCGTATCTCCCAGGGTAGTGATGTGTTTGAGTCTGATTAATAATCGTGCGTTGTTGTGTTTTTTGTGCGGTCATGTGTTTTGTATGTGCAGTCTGTGCGTCAGTCGCGTTTTTGCGTTTAAGTCATGTGTGTTCGTTTGTTGGTCATCATCACATTTTTTTTTTTGCGTTTCAGTTGTGTGTGTTTAATGTGTTTTATTGTAAAGTGTTATTATTGTCTGTGTTTGTGTTACGAAGTATTGTATTTGTTCGTTTGTTGCGTTTGTCGAGTGTAGTGTTATTAGCATATTGCCTAAGGCAAGTGCTAATTCGTCAACTGTGTTAAGTGTTGTTTTGTTTTGTCTTTGAGTCCAGGAATTAGTTGTTGGGGGCGGTGCTGGTATGTATTTAGGTTTAGGTGTGGTTTTGTTTGTTGGGTTGTTTGGATTATTTGGACAGTTGATGAATGTGGATAAGTGTGGACCACCGCAGTTTGCACACTTTGGTTGGGTTGTTTTAGTCTTGGTACATAAGTGTGTCGAATGTCCGTCTCCGCATTTCATGCATTTGTAGTTAACGTTGCAGTTTCTTTGGTGATGTACGAAAGTCTGGCATTTGTGGCATTGTATAATGTCTGTCCGTTTGTCTAATTGTTCGATTTTTATTGCGAGTCCGCAGCAGTCGTGTATGTTGTATATAGATTTGTACTGTCTCGTTAGTTCGATTAATACTAGTGGTGCCGGTATGCCGTGTTTGCCGTTCATCCTTTTAATTTTTATTGTCGGGTAGCCTTTGTCAGTCAAGTTGTCTGTAATGTCAGTTTCGGTGATAAAGGTAGGAATGCCACGCATAACTACCTTTAATGTCTTTTCGCTTCTCAATTGGAAAGTGTAAAATTGAATTTGTTCGTTGTCGGGTATGTGTTTAAGTTTTCGGTAGTCTTCGTCAGTTGTCGGTTCGATATGTATTCCTGGTTTCACGAGTTTGCTTTGTACGGTGTTAATGCTGTGTGTTTTGAGTATGTGTCGTATGTGTGTCCATTGCTCTTTTTCGGTTATGATAATTGGTGCGATTTTGTGTTTTTTTTGTTTCAGTTTTTGTGTTTTGTGTAGTGTATGTCTTATCACTTACCCTGGGAGTGCTGTTGTATGAAGCTGACGGTTGTGGAGTGTGTTCGGTTTCTTCTTCCATCTTTTCCTCAGCGTTTGTTTTTTCGAGTGCGCTGAATGGGTTTTTTGTTTCAATTGGTGTATTTTCGTGCTCGGTTTTTTGTTGTTTGGACGTTTTCTTCGGAATTGTAAGAGCGTTTAGGAGTTCGACGGTGAACGGGTTTACCGGCCTTTCTTCTTCTTCGGGCGATACTAATACTTCTATTTTTACCGTCGGATCGTCAGGATCTACGATAAATATCTGCGGTTGTTTTTTTAGAAGATTTTGGATATCTTCTTCCTCCGTGGTTTCGTTTATGATGGTTTCCGCGTCCTATCGTTGCTGCGGAGTGCATCTTCTTCTAAAGCTGGGGTTAAGAGCTAGGTTCGTGATAGTAGTGGTGATATATCTTCCGGCCATTGCTTCCGGGTTCGTATGACGATGTATCGTCGTCGGTGTTCTCAACTGCGATGCTGCTGTAACAGAGGTCGCAGTGAGAATGTTCCCTGAAGTAAATTTATCTCTATGTATAGCAAATTTCGTCCTATCAGGTAGCACCATATAATATAATGACATCTGACGGACGAAAGAGACTATGCCGAAAATGGCAATAGCCGGTCAAGGGAAGGGTTGCCATTTTCGGCATAGCTTCTTAAATTTGCACTATCTATCCCTTTCTCTGTCAAAATATAGGTGCTTTTTCAGTGCCATTTCATCAAATAAAAGTACACATTTCTTTTGCATATTTGTCATTGTACTTGATTTTAATTTTAAAAAATAAATGAGTTTTGCTCAAATACCAGTATGACATTTAAATTTCTCTTTCCATTTTTAATTATTGACACAGAAGGTAAAATTACCCCTTTACTTCTTAAGAATTTATATGCACTCGGGCTTTTGTAGAACATGCACAGAGAAACATTTTTTTTCATTTTGCAGCAATGGTATTCGTTTTTTATGTCGCAGTTGTATTTTTACAAGATATTTTGAGAAATAAGGAAGTAAATCTATCTTGAATTTATTTGACAAACTTATCTCACTTAAATTTCTGTTTTACAGTATGTATCTGTGCCGTCAACGACTTTAACTTTCGTTTTGTGGTATCTAACTCGGTCGACGATGGTCACACTTGTGCCATCTTAACGTTTTCCGCCGAAGCGGGGGCATAGCACACACGTCGAACGTGTGTGTGCTGTTAACGGCAGCCTAGCCAGGTTGTCGCCCAGGACCGGTCCTAGTGGTGTGTGCATTGCGCGGCCAATGCACACACCACTAGGACCGACCCTGGGCGACAACCTGGCTAGGCTGCCGTTAACAGCACACACACGTTCGACGTGTGTGCTATGCCCCCGCTTCGGCGGAAAACTTTAAGATGGCATAAGTGTGGCCATCGTCGACCGAGGTAGCCACTAAGAGTGTTCCCTTAGTTGCGATGAGCAACTCCGTACAGGGTGCGCTTCGCCTGTCTGCGCCTTGCCTCGTTGGGGCGGGGGTCAGACCGTCGAAGTACTGCACGGAATTGTAAAGAAGTTGTCGGGAAAGGGTTGGCGGCCCTACGCAACGGCTGGTTATCCGACCTCTCTAAATTCATGCGACCGATCACTAAACACACGCACGAACGCACCGACATACAAAACCCTACACTTACGCTCTCACACAAAACCACACAACCATATAGAGACGCAAGCTGCCAGCAGCAACCAACACACAAGTTCATACCCAGAAGGAGACACAAATTGCTAGCAGCGAACAACACATATTTTCACACCTTGTTATCTATTTTTTGGAATACTAAGGCATGATTTATTATTATTACTAGAACGTATCTTTGAATAATTTAAACCATAGCAACCTAATTACTTGACATTTATATCATGTCATTCATATTTTGTATTCTCTTGATAAAGGCGTACACAGCCGAAACATGTAGAGTTTTCTAAATACATATATTTTGAAGTAATATACAGACCTTTAATCGCCTACTGATTAGGTTTACCATATCATACCAAGGTCACGAAGTTATTATATATATATATATATATATAAATATATATATATATTTAAGCGGTACGTTGGATCTCCTATATGAATTAACTAAGAATACTGTGAGCGTTAAAACTATAAAATGAATGATATAAGTGAAACTTAGAAGATTTGAATTTGAAAATTGGGCGCCAAGTTTTAACGTACTTAGTTGATCCAACGCTATCTGTTAAATACCCCAATAGTTGCGGTAGAGCTTGAGTACTTATGTTTATTATTTATATCTCAGGGCTCAAAGTCGGTTGTTTGTATATCCCGTAAGTACAATGTCAATGGTATATTAATTAAACACAAACTCAACATTCAAACAATTCAAATAAAAGATCGAATCTAAATCAAAGTAATAAAAATTTATTAGAACAAAAATAGATAACTGTAACAATTATTACGTGCGAATAAGAAATCTGTACATAAACTAGTATTATCTGAACTATACGGTAAAAAACGGCATTATGCAATTGTGCACATGTGTTACTAACTATAGTTAAGGTTATGTATAATACAACAGTGCAAATAGATATTGAAAGTTACTTAAAATTAGACACACAAAAAGGTAAGTTACATATATAAATTTTATAAAAGATTAAGAATGAATGAATGATTATATTTATTTAAATAGATGTTTAGAAATGTTGAAATTCATGTATTATATTTTGATGCAAACAATGTTTGATATTGTGTTGTGATATAAATTTAATATTAACTTTTAAATGATGTTCTAGGTTTTATGGGAAATAACTGGGAAGGAACCTGGTATTTTTCCTGTGTCTAGGCTCTGGTATATCTTCTGGGCTCGCAATTGTAAGAATAGATCAGAGTTCGTCTGCTCCTATGGAAGTCCCTGCGTCGGAAGCGGTTCAATGCTGGAGTTGTCGGTACGATGTAGTTCCAGTTCCGAAAAGATGCTTCGTTCGATATTTATTATATTTGACGTGATGCTGGTCCAATTATTCTCTCAAAAGTTCGACCTGATTTCAAGGTATTAAATGTATACTGATTTCGTAGGATATACTTGATTTTTAAATAGTAATTTTAATTAAACTTTTTGTGATAGAGAAAATGCGGCCATTCGTTGTAAAATTTTAGTATCAGACGCTTTTCTTCGGCTTTTGTTTTCCATAGCCTGTATTAAATATCGGCAAAGCCTCTAAATTTATGCGTTATTTGCATCTAATATAATATGAACTTTTATAATATTATAATTTTAACATCATAGAAAAATTAATTAAAGAATTTACAAAAGTTTATAATGTGGTTTTCAATATTAGATTAGTTTGAAAATGCACCGTCGAAATCACATTCGCGGGGTTCGAGACAATTTTAAATTAGTGGGCGTGGTTAACTCGCTTCGATATAAATCTTGATGTGGATAAATTAAATACCTGTAATATTGCTCGTATGATTTGAATTTGAAATGGAAAAATATAAATATAAAAAGTACGTTTAAAAATCAAAATAAGTTAATTATCAATTTTAAAGTTATC
Organism: Melolontha melolontha; assembly: GCA_935421215.2. Lineage (NCBI taxonomy): Eukaryota > Metazoa > Arthropoda > Insecta > Coleoptera > Scarabaeidae > Melolontha > Melolontha melolontha. The sequence continues at coordinate 53,265,131 of OW285243.1, forward strand.
GTCGTATTAATTTATACACATCTCGAAACTAATTTCACAAATTACGTCCACCAATTCAATATTTATATATGGGTTTATTGTATGTTGTTATCTGTGTTTCTTATTGCAGTGCTGGAATAAGTGTGCTGGTTGAATCATAACAATATATATATATATATATATATATATATATATATATATATATATATATATACCTTATATATAATTCCACTGTCACTAAATCATTAAATAGATAATACAAATGGAAATTAAATACTTTTTATATGGATCTTGTATATTTATAAAAGCAGACATATAAAGCACGCAAACCACACAAATATGAACATATCAATCATATAAATGTAAATGACTGGATTTATGTAAATATAATAGAGAACAATAGAGAATAAAACAAAAATATTAAATACTATTTGGCAATGTTGGAAAATAGTTTCAACCCAATTTTTACTAGGGCCATCTAGAATATGATAGGAGAACTATTTAAAATTAATTTTATTCGAAATGGGCGCAATGGGAGTGGTGCCACCTGACGGTCTAGCCCAAAATGTTGCAAAATCTGGGAACTCTATTTCCTATAAAGTTGACTAACTTCTATATTCAAACAACGCTACCATATATAAACATAGAAATACAAATAAACATCTATTTTCAAAACTTAAACCTAAAATAGAAAAAAATCGATAAACACAGGTGATCTATAAAATACCATGTCGCAATTGCGATAGTTACTACATAATCCAAACTAAACAATATTTATACAAAAGAATACAAGCCCACAAATACTTTAAAACAGACAAAACTGCTTTATCTACACACAAGCTACAACGCGATCACCATTTCGATTTTGAAAACACGCAGATAATTGATAAAGAACAACACACAATGAAAAGGTAAATTAAAGAAATGATTAGTATTAAACAGGGAAAAAATTCAATTAACAGAAGTAATATAAAAAATTTAAACAGTATATACTATAACTTAATTATGTAACGATCTGCAATTTACCATCATAATATATGTTGCTGTTATATAATTATATATCTTATGTTATTTAAATATCTATATATTTGCTTATATGCTGACAGTTCCGTGTTTTGATGCCTGTCTGGCTGTTCGAGTAGGTTTTCGTGGTTTTCCTTCTCGTTTAAGGCGAATGCCGACAGCTTAACATCTTAAGTCGCTCCACGGGCGCATGCATAATAATTCATGTCTTGCGTTTCCCTGGCTTAGTTGTCTATATATTTTAGAATACTAAGGCACGATTTATTATTATTAAATTGGAATGTATAAATCTTTGAATAATTTTATCCATAGCAACTACAAATGTATGATATTAATATACTGTCATTTATATTTTATATTCCTTGACAAAGGTATCATTTGCCGAAACATGTAGGATTGTTTAAAATATATACATTTTGAAGTAAAACCAGACCTTAAATCGCCAACAAATTGAATTTACCATAACATACAAAGGTCACAAATATATATATATATATATATATATATATATATATATATATATATATATATATATATATATATATATAAGGTAAACTTAATAAGTCGGCGATTAAAGGTCTGGTTCATTACTTCAAAGTATATATATTTAAAACAACCCTACATGTTTCGGCAATGGTGCCCTTGTCAAGGGAATAAAAAATATAAATATAAAATTTTATATTTTTTATTCCCTTGACAAAGGCATTATTGCCGAAATATGTAGGGTTGTTTTAAATATATGTACTTTGAAGTAATGAACCAGACCTTTAATCGCCGACTTATTAAGTTTACCTTATCATACCAAGGTCACGAAAATATTATATATATATATATATATATAATAACCCTTCATTATATGAGCTAGTGGAATTACACTCCATCAGTTCTCTAAACATGTCAAATCATTAGAATTACCATCCAAATTCCACGAATGAATGCAGCGATCAATAATACTCAACACATGTAGTAAATTTTAACAAATAAAATAAATTCTAATCGCTGATTAAACACCCCTATATAGACTTCCATAATCATGAGAATCAAAAAAAAAACTGTAACAATAGATTACATCATAGAAATTTTAGTAAATACCATTCTATGATGTATACCAATACCGCAATATCGGCCGTGCGCCATCGAACTCATATCCGTAGATACGTGGGTAGAGTAAAATGTTTCCCAGCTACAGACTGATTAAGTGCGAGATAATTCGACTTCGTAATAATAATATAATAATAAATAATGTGCGCCCGTGAAACAACCTTAATTGTTTAGCTGTCGGTATTTACCTCAAACGGGGAGGAAAATCACGAAAACGTACTCGAACAGTCGCACACCGGATCCGTTCTCGGGAATCTGAGCCTGATAAGCTAGTGCGTTACCCGTCTGATAATGTTAAAAATATATGTTCGAAGCAGCTCAAAATCTAAAAATGCTTTACCCCATATTAATTCACAGTACATTTTTAGCTCATGCTTTAAATAGAGTTACCGACAGACTAGAGTTCCTACTTGTAAACAGCTTAGTAAAAAACATTAAAAAGGTATTCATCCAGGCTCCCATGTGTTCATGTATAGAGAGAAAAAATGTCAGAATTTCCACTGCTCCTAGAGTCGGTGCTAACCTGGTTGAATATCTGGCTAAAAGCTGTTGTGTTAACAAATTATAACGGTATAAAAGAGTTAATTTCAAATTTTAGTTCCAACAGTTCAGTAGTTACTGAAAAATATGTAAACCTTTTTGGAGATCCATTATTAAAACATTAACTGATTTATATTCAAACCAATTTACAAAGTGCAGGTCATCCATTGCATGAATCTGTTTTTATTTCGAATAGAAGAAAAGATAAAATTTTTAAATTAAATTAGTTGTTTTAAAAATAAATTTTATTCAGTTATAGAGAAAATGTAGACTTTAAAAAATTAACCGAAATTAAAGAGGTCTAAAATGGTAACTTTTCAATCGAATTGATTTGGAACTATATTTTATAAATAAATTTAAATTTGCTCCTGTCACATCTTGAGGCGTTAAAAAGTATTTTGGGCTTATAAATATAATATAACTTGCAGGTAATTTTATTAAATTATTTTGCAACCAGAAAATATATTTACTATTAAATTTTCGAATTAGATTTTACTTCTCAATATATTATTTATTACGCTTTTTAGGAACGAACTAGTAGAAGCAAAATTCAACACAGCAAGCAATTGCACGCCGTTGCTCTAAACACGCGATTCTCTCAACGCGATAAATATAAATGTATTAATTCGACGCCGCTTAATACGCAGGGGGTAGAAAATTAGACTCGCAAGAGGAGTGACGATGGTCTAATCTCTATCCATGTTCCAATCTTCCAGTCCTTCGCTATATTTCGTCGTTCTTAGCACGTATATGTACAATCCATGGCAAAAGTACAGTTAATCAAGGCACGATTCTAGTTTGATTTTTGAGTTAGAAAGGTTATATATTTTATAATTACAATTTGGCTGGCAAAGAGTATTTCAGTATTAAATAAATAAAGGTAAAATCTACATATGTATAAATATATGACTTAAAAGAAATTATCGACCGTACTATACTGGTTAAAATAAATTATAAACGGGCAAGTGGTCTGTCAATTAAAACTCATTTATTTATTATCTCTATATTTCGCAAGGAGTTTGTTGCTTTTTCTGGAGATACTACAAGATTAATGAAAAAACGACATTAAATAAATTAGTATATAAAGAAATAGTAAAATACTCACAGAATGTAGATTTGTAGAGTTCGAGAAAAGAAAGTAACGTACACGGACATTAAAATTGATTAATTTATAACTTTAATGTAACTATAGATATAAGGTGTCACATCAACCTTTAAAAAACATGTATATGTAAAAGTTAAAACATGAAAAATAAAAAATATAAAACAAAACATATAGTAAAAAACTAAATTCAACAGAATATCGAAACAAAAAAACAATGCACTATAAATTTAATAATACAAGGACCAAAAAATAAAAAATTTCTAAACTAACTTTGAGTTATTAATTAATCTGATGCTGATTTTGAATATTGAAAGACGTTTTCAAGAACTTTTTCCTCGAGATTAGTGTTCATGGAGCACGTGTTTAGAAGTTAGTCCTATATTAATTAGGTGAATTTTTTTACAATGTCCCTGTTAGGGCATTTTTCCGCTTTTTAATGGTTATTTTGCTATATTAGTTTTTCTTTAGGAATTCAGGGTTTTAGTACTTGGTCGTTTCAAGTACGATGAAATTTCCTAGCACGAGATCATTTTCTAGTACGTGGTACTTTTACAAGGCGAGGCTAATTATACAAGTATAGGATACTTTTACCCGTATGGTGTTCATGCGCAGCACGTGGCCTATTTTTGCAGGCAGCAGGGTTAGTTTCAGTGATCGCTATGTATGGTGATCGTTTTCCAAGACGTTATTCAATCGAAATTATTAAGATATTGATCATTCTACAACTTACCATGTATGAACTGTATCTATATTTTTCTAGGAAGACTACAAACAGCTCCAAAAGTTAACTTCCTACGATAGAATTTGCTATGTCTATTGTATAAGCTTATTGTAAATTTAAAGTCATTCATTTTCCATTATTTCTTTATATATTTCGTTTAGTGGAATTTAAATAATTATTACCCTTAATTTTTCGTATATAAGTTAGTCGAATTTAATGTGTCATACTAAGGTTATGTCCGCTTGTGATTTGTGAATTATTATTCGTAATCTTACAGAAACTTTCTAAAGCTTAATAGTTAATTATAACTTGTAAATGATTGAGTGGTGTCAATTTTTCTTATCATAATTCGTTTGTTTCTTTTTTTATTATTACAATCTGAAACTGTTGATTGATTTGCTTTTTTTCCTGATATTTAATAAACTAATTAGTATACTGACCGTATAAGAATCTCTATGTGGGTTTTATCGAAAAGCTTTGGATAAATTACTAACCAATTCATGGTCTAGATTAAGCATACCATTTACTTATTTATGGTTTTAGGATTTATATACTGAGATCATATTGCTTTTGTTGTATAACTTGTATTTGTCTAATTTCGTCGGCATATTGCTAATTAAATTTTATTTCAGAATTTAATTGCTTTGGAACCCATATTATATGTGCATTATTTTTTTTTGTCGATCATATCCCATTACTATACTGAGTGAGTCACTAAGTCAATCACTTTATATATTTATTTCAACTTAGGTATATAAATTTTGTATTCTTTGAGCAAGTTGGTTATTAATATTTGGTTTAATTTTTAATTCATTATTACTTGTGGCTTGTGAGCCTTACTTAGATTTTTGCACCATTATGTCATGTGCATTTAATTTACTACAGTATTGTTCATTGATATGCTTATTGATTTTTTTGTTTTGTTTGTTTCTTGTTTGGATGTTAATAAACTATTTGTTGTTATCGTTATATTTTGGGTCTTTTATTGTTATGGTTACAACTTTCAATGTATTTACCTGTGAATTAGCTAACTTACTACCGACGGCGTCTGTGTTCACTGCACCGGCTTGAGAGCATAACCACGGTGGCGCCTTTTATAAAAAAAGAACCTCCCCTCGCTCGCCTCTTAACTGAGCTGGTCTCTCAGCTGAATATCTCCGGGGCAATCATGTTATTGGAGTAAATTATTGAATCAAGTATGTATTACGTTTGTGTAAGTAGGCGCGAATAACAAGTCCGGAAAATACTTTATTATGATTATTTTGGATTAATTTGATTAAAAGAAATTCATAAATATTAAATTCGGAATTTATTTCAGTAAAGCGTGTCCCTGCAGAAGTGAATGAATACTGTAAACACGTAACATATTGCTATGAACTGTGGTTTTTATATTTACTGTACCACGGTTCACAACTAATCTACCCAACTAGGATCCTCAGTCGGTTTATTTCGAAAAAATGGGACTGCTTTCTTCTCAGGGTTCCAATCGGAAACGTGGTTGTCTCTACGAAAATACTTGGCGCCAGTCATAATGTATTGACAAATATAATAATTATATTTATTTAAGTTACTTATTAAATTCGTGGTGAAAGGTTAATTAAATAATGAGCACAATATAAAATTTAAATGAATGTTTAATACAACAAATCAAAAAGAGAAAAAGAAAATTATCTTTATAAAGTATAAAGACTGTGTAATAAAATTTTACAACCAGAGGTAAAAGAATTCACTGAATATGACCGCTAAATGAATCCAAACGCCCTCCAATGACTACCGATCAACTTTTAAATAACAAAGTTTATTTTAATTTCTCCCTAGAGAACAAAATAAAATAAACAAACTTGACAACGCGATCCAAAATCTACCACATGCGCACATGTCACAAAAAATTCCCTTGAATTCCAAACGTATAAAATTTTAGAGTTTTATTTTTTTACGTAGAAATTTTAAAAATACTCTTTGTCATCTACCTCAACTAATTAAGACTAAATTTCAATATAACAATATTAATACAATTGATATACAATATCTTTTAAATTAATAAGTCGACTTATAATATATATATATTTTTACTTACATAAAAAATAATGTGAGACACGTTGACAAGAAAACGTTATTAAATCAAACATAAACAAAATCACGAGAACAAAATCTCGTAGAATATTCGGGAATTGAAATACAAACACCATTAACTAATTAATTCAAATTCAAACCGAATTTTACTTTAAATATATAATTATATACTTTTTTTTTATAAAAAGAACGTTCTTGTCTAAAGGTTTAACTATGTCTCTCTAGTCCACATCAACCACGGTGGCTTCGCATTAGGCTGACCTTCAATAATACAAGTTTTTACTCCAGGCACATGAATTACATTTTCAAAAATATACACTTAAGTTCAAAACAATAGTACATTGATATATAAATAAATTTTTAATATTTATTGGGGAAAAAACCATAGCAATATGTAAAGTACATTACATAAATTACATTGACAATATTTAAATATAAAATTAGCAACCTAATAAGTAGTAGCAAGTAGACGTACAATTAATCCAAAAACAAAGAGAATTCAAATATTTAATGATGGACTAATAATATCTTTTTAAAAAGCTTTAGGGTGCATACAATACATATTTATCTGTGTGTTGGTTTATTATATAGTCATAGAAATGTCGTTATTTTATTGTTGTATTTCTTTATAATTTTACCATCTCTAAATGTAACGGTAAAAGTTGAACGATTATTTTAATTGCTATTTATTGTTTAAGTTTAAATGTTTTTTTTTATATATAAATTCATACGTCTATAAACCCGAGCTTACATTTTCAATCACATAAAGTAAGCTAGACCTCTAGCAACTTTACGAGTATTTCTGGATGGTAATAATTACTTTATAGAAATATGTTTCAGACTTTTGGAATACATTTTTAGTGCAATTAAAACTTTTCAATACACTAAAAATTATAACTACCAAACTCTTTTAGTTTTGAACATTCATTAAATTCGAGTTTAGAAAATCTGAATGTTATATATACGAAGAAATTTTAACTGAAAATTGTTTGTGCCTTGTAACAATTAAATATCCGCTGTTTAGTAAAAAATCTCATGTATTTAATACGGATTTTAAAAAAGTTAATTAGTAATTATATAGTTAATTAGTATCAAACAAAAACATTTTTAACAATATAAAATCGGTTGTGGAGATACAATACAAGTTCATATATTTGTGAATGTATTTCTCCAAAGACGCAGACACGTTTCATCTTACTAGGAAATCGTTAGTGCACCACCATTGGAGAGATACATTAACAAAAACAATACCCTTCACATAAGAAGTTATTATTAGTAGAGACCAGACGCATCAAGCCGAAATTGCGATGGACCATATAAATAGTCTACAACATCGCTAAGTACAACACGCAGTTATTGAAGAGTACTATTCATTCGGTTAAGCGCACACCTGTTTTTAGTCGTTGAATTGTGACGCAATTACTTCAATATTACACCTAAATTCCTTTCTTCATGGACTTAGATAGAAGCGTGAGGATTTTTTATTATTTATTTATTTATTAGTTTATATTTCATAAGATAAATATGGCGAGTTAGATTCTTTTTTTTTCATTGTTTTAACTGTTCATTGAAAAACCAACTGGTGGTGATTTATAAAATACGAAATACATTTTTATTTGTTCATTTAGTAGTTCAAGTTGAGTAAAGGAGTATTAATATTAAATAGCAATATTTTCTCTAGGTTCTCTTCTGTAAAATTTGTTTTCTTTGAATGAAACCAACATCCTTGTAGATAGAAAACATTTTTTCTACATCGCAACTGGTTATAGGTGCATACTGGAAATATCCTTTTATTTCAGCCTATTTAGCAGTTAGATTTTGAGGCGTTGTCCCCATATACCACACTTGCCACAATGTTATTAAACCTGGATTTCTATTAAAAACTGCGAAATAAAATTAAAAATCTATTTATTAGTCTCTAGAGAGATACTTGTACAAATATATGAACTTGTATTGTGTTCACACACGATTTTTAACAGTATTTTATATTATTAAAAATGTTTTTATTTTATACAAAATTTGGTTAGGTTTTACCTACTCAAGTATGTTGCAAATTACTTTATTATATACGCATTTGTTTTATCCGATAAAGAGTTGAGGCATGTTGATACAGCTTCCGCAAGTTTCGGTTATATACGTCAGATGGAAGCCGGGTTGATAAAAATCACGATTTCTTTTGAAAAAATAAAAAATCGTAAATTTTTTATAAAAAAAATCATAATTTTCTTTTTAAATACCTATGAATACATACACTATATTACACAAAACACTTATATAATTTAGTACCACAACTTACTTAAAATTAAGCATCTTCATTGGTTTATATAAAGTTGAACGACTCATTTGAGGTATATTTTCATTTTTCATTAAAATTTTGTTTAACGTAGGAAATTCTCCATCATAAAAAAACTATGTACCGTTCTTCTTATCACTGTATACGGTATTTAACAGTATCCTCAAATGTAGATAGCAGCGATTTTCTTCCTAACCCTTTTAGTGGTGGTGTATGTATTCGTGGGGGTGTTTGTATTCGTGAATAATACGGTAAACACCTACTATTATTGTTAAATATAAATACAGAAATATTTATGTATGTTACCTAGAGTGTTTGATATTTGCAGTTTAATCCGTGTTTCTTTATTGTAGGATCACTTCGAATGATTTCCTTGTAGGTGTTCAATATAGCTTGCTTTTCCTGTACAGACAAATGTCCACGTCCCAAGGTAGCACGCTTTCTTGGAGGCGATATTGATAGTCCACATATACTTGGCTGTGGAGCCTTTTTCACAAGCAAATAGTTTTTTAAAAAAATTATTTTGTTGTCTAAACATTATAGAAGCACAAAAATATAGTCGGAAAATACTTAACAAAAATATTTACTCGATCAACTGTGTCTACAATATGTCGCCATTAAATTACCAAATATAAGCAGTGTAAACAAAACCGGAAATTAGCCAATCGTAAGTGTATATATATTTTGGCAGGCCATTTCCAATTTTGTCTCTCTTATTAAAATATAGAGTATAGCCGTGCAAATGCAAGCTTTCGTGTCTCCATAGAGACGCTAAGATTTAATTTTCTAGTAGTGTAAGGTAAAAACATATTTTTAAAAGATTAGTTGCGGTTATATGTTTTTAATTGAATTTTATTTCACTTGAGTTAAACAATTTGTCTTTTATCACACTCTACTGGTACGTGTCTTTGATATTAATGCGTCCTTTATAATTCGAAACATTTATATCTGCTACATCACAGGTAAATTGGATATTCAAAGAAAAGTATATCTTTGAAGCGGAGTGTACATCTTTATAACTATACGTAAAACCATCCGGTTTCTGGTTAACTTCCTCTCCGTCCTATCTGTGATAGAAATACTAATCCACATCAGATCTTAATTCGAGTGTGAGAGATGAGAAAGTCGCGCATAGAGACTTTTTACCCTTAATTCAGATAAACCGTTTGTTAAATAAGAAAATGAAAGCAAAAGCGCCAAGTTTCGGCGAATATCGTTTACGCTCAGTTCCTAGAAACGAGCAGCAGTAAAGGTAATTTTTTTTCGGGTCCTTTTACAAATTATCACCTCTTTAATATCGCTTGCTGTTAATTCATTTCCAGGAAATTGGGAATTTGCTTAATCATAAACAGAATTAATTCGTTATTTCAAGACATGACTTAATCGAATTTTAAGCTTGAATAAATTAGTACGTCAAATAAGATTTTTATTACGTTAAACAATTGACTTATAATACCAACAGTTGGTTTATTACAAAATTTCTACTTTGAAGCGATTCTATACAAGTAAATCAGTGACCTCTATAGATTGTAAAATGCATATTGCAGTGAACTGTGCTTTTGCTTATAAGGTCAGTTCACAACAAAAGTCCGGACTATCTCAGACGGAGCTTCTTCTTGCTAAAGGTCTGGCTCTCGCACGAGCAAGAACGTGGAAAAATAAAAATTCAAAGTGGCATTAAAAAAAAATCTCAATTTGATTTTACAAAGTTTATTAAAAAAAAAAAAAAAAAAAAAACCCTTTACAAAATGTAAAGAGAGCTAAAGCATGATTAACAGTAGCTTGGAGGAAAAAGTCTGTGTGATAAAAAACACGCATACAGAGAAAAGCCTCCTGTGACTCGCGAGAAAAATATAAAACTAATAGATTTTTAAGAAGATTCTCAAATTTAAAATCTAAATTAAACCCCTAACTTCAAACGTAAATAGACTAAACGTCAACTCGTGATTTACTTAACTTGTGCGAACTTAACACAAGTACAAAAATCTCCCCTCCAAAATCCTGACTTTCAAAAACTTCTAGAATAACGTGACAAAAAAAACTCCCTCAAAAAATATGGTAATTTTCTTAATCATCTATATTTTAAAACTAATGACATTAATAATGCAAAAATTACCAATAAACACAATTATAGAATTATAATGAAATAGAATTTATATAAAGCAAATGTGTAAAGTACTTACATCGACGTAACACTTTTTGTACACAAAAAAAACTAAACGGGAGATATCAAATATAATAAGAATTAACAAAAATACGAGATCGCCACCACGCGTAAAAAACGTATTTGAAATTTAAATACACATAAAACACTAAAACAAATAAACCGACTTTAAATCAAATCTACATGAAAGTAAAAAATGCTGTTTTTTACCCCTGACTGTGCAAAGCAACGAACCTGATATCTCTATCTATCATATGCCGGAAAAGATCGGACATCGTACGACAAAGCTACAAAATAAGACCGCAAGACGGACTACATCCTATACAAAATAACTATACAGTCCCGTTCATTACTATAATTCAAAAATATAAACACTTTTAAAATATAAATCAATAATTAAATAAATGTGCATTTTAAATAAATGTAATAAAATTTCTTATTGTTCAATATTATTTTCCTTCGGGGAAAAGTTTATTGCAATATGTATCTAATTCTAAATTATTATTTTTTAAGTTACCGTGAATAACATATTACAAAATAATATCAAAAATACTTGAGTGGGTATAACCTCGCCATATTATAAAACAAAATTGTATAAAACAAAAACATTTTTAATAATATAAAAATATTATTAAAATCGGGCATGAGGATCACAATACAAGTTCATATTTGTGTGAAAATATCTTTCCAAAATGCAGACATGTGTTTTATCTTACTATAGAATCACAAGTACATACTACTGGAGAGATACTTATACAATAAATAACAACTTTACTACATTACAAAACTTATTAAAACAGCGTAGAACAATTGACTAATCTCAATACTATGAACGCCAAAACAACCATCTCTGTGTTCATAACAAGTGCAAGATTTGGCCGGCGGTTTCGATCTGATGGACACAGCCGTAACCTGTGGAAACTGTATTAACGTATCACCACTCTACATCGGACGTGACCGATAGCGTATATAACAAAATAATTTGAAACATACATGAGTATATTATTCCTTCAGAGTCTATATACAAGGTGTCCCGTATGTTCAAATTTTAGGAGTGTAAAGTAGATTTCATTTCAAGTAACAAAAATGCAAAACTTGTATATCCATTTTTATTTGTTTCAAAGTTACAGATCTATGAATGTGATTGTCAGATCATGAAAAAAAATGTAATCCCAAAGTCAATAAAAACTAAATTTATTTAAAAAAGTTCAATTAATAATATTTTCGAAATGTCCACCTCCTTGTTGAATGCAGGCTTTTGCCCGTAAGCCAACAGATGAAGTACTTATCCAAATTTCATACTTGTTTTGTCGGATTTGTTCAGCAGCCAGGTGAATACGATCCAACAACTCTTCTCTTATGTTCGAAACTTGCGCGTAGACTAAATTTTTCATGTACCCCCATAAATAAAAGTCAAGGGGATTAAGATCGGGTGATCTGGGAGGCCATGCAACAGCACAACCTCGATCAATCCATCTTAGATAATTGACGTTAACCCAATTTCTGACAGCAATTCCGAAATGTGGTGGTGCCCCATCCATGTGAATCCACATGTCTCGTCGAACATTCAGTGGGACATCCTCTAAAAGACCTGGCAGCTCGTCAATAAGAAATTGAAGGTAATTGTCTGCATTTAACCTCCCAGGAAGAACTACAGGACCAGTCAACAAGTCATCGATTAGGGCCGCCCAAACGTTAATAGAAAATGCATGTTGAAATTTAGATGGGCGTATAGCTTTGGGATTTTCTGATGACCACCTGGCAGGTTTCTCAGATTTGTAACACCACTTCTCGTGAAAGTAGATTCATCTGTCCAGAGGACTGTTCTGCAGAAATTAAAATGAAGCCGTGACTGTCTTAATATCCAGGTAGAATAAACTAGCCGAGCATAGTGGTCTGCATCAAACAAACCGTGTCCCCTGCGATAGTCATATGGATATAAGCCCTTATGTTTAAAATTCGCCAAACTGTCGTTCGTGGCACTCCTAGTTGCCATCGATTCGACGTACACTGAGAGTTGGATCCCCTGTAACAATAGCTACTGCTACTGCTAAGTCTGCTGGCAAATTTACTGCTCGGTCGAAAAGATAATCACGCAGTCCGCATTCCCGAAATTGTCTGTGTACTTCCGGAAAAGTTCTGTAATGAGGACTACGCCTATCGGGAAACCGATGTCGGTATTCAATAACTGCTTGACGTGCACTGCCGTTACAGAAGCCATACACAAAATGCATATCCGCATACTCTTGAGAAGAAAATCGATAAGGCATTTTGAATGAAGAAAACTTGTTCACTCACTAATAAGCTGTTGTATGAATTGAAACGTAATGTAATCCTTTATTAAAAAATGTAAGGTTAACAGTCATCTGAACATTTGTTTATTGTGTGATATTCATGGTTCAGCACTTACGAAATAAGTAAGAACCTTCTTTATCATAAATCAATTTCCAATACTTTTTTGTAGATCTCCAAGAAATTACTGTATGCACTATGACACGTGTTTATTTATTTTAGGATAATATTTTATTATGCGACGTTAACAATCACAGGCCTGTCATTGAATCATATAACTTTTTTTAAATAAAATCAGTTTGTATTGACTTTAAGATTGCATTTCTTTCATGATCTGACAATCACATTCATAGATCTGTAACTTTGAAGCAAATAAAAATGGATATACAAGTTTTGCGTTTTTGTTACTTGAAATGAAGTCTACTTTACACACCTAAAATTTGAGCATAACGATACGGGACACCTTGTATAGCATATTCAAGTACTAAGAACAGTTATTTGCTAAATGGAAACTAAAACTATAGAAAACACAAGAAAAATTTAAATAAGTTTCTTTGCTGTCGGATCATTTCATTAGAACTTTATCACGATATTGCAAATATAAATGTTGCTTATTTAGTAAACCTTTCAAAGAGATGGAAACCAAAGATTTTATTGTACACGTTTTAATATGTGGTAACTACAATTAAATTTACATTGAATTACAAGAAACTTACATATAAAACTACAATTAAATATATCGTATAACTTAATACGTCTTGCTTGTAACGTATGGTGTAATAAAAAAGGTTGGAAAATGTTCAGAGTTAACACTCAACAAATAGAATCCTAGTATTCACAAGCAAATGTGTGGTTTAGTGAAAACAATAGTCAGAATTATTTAAGAAATTCCTGATAATAAACGATTTGTAATTTTTAATAAATATTCATTAACTTTTTTTATTTAACTTTAAGGGATCTGCAATCTGCCAGAGGGCAATTTGCTTCAGCACTAACTAAGTAAATAATACAGTAAATAATAAAAATAAATTAAAACACTTGGCTTGTTTCACTATGAGATTTATTCTCTAACATTTGTTTCGGCTGTTATGCCATTCTCAAATAGATCTCAAAGAGAATGGCATAACAGCCGAAACAAATGTTAGAGAATAAATCTCATAGTGAAACAAGCCAAGTGTTTTAATTTATTTTTATTATTTACTGTATGAAGTTAAAATGTTTCACCAAGAAGTATCTGCAACAACAGCCGAGAATAAGTAAATAATGATTACATAATGACATGCAAGGATTTCGTTTCAGTAAATTAAACTATACTAATTTCTTTGGCTTAGTTTTAAGTCGAACTATTGTCGTTTGGCAAAAATATATTTTCGCCATGTCAGTCTTCGATTGAAATGTACACAAGATATTATACATCATCCTTAAAGTAACTGACAACCATTCAGCGCTACATTAGGACAGGTGTTTTTGCTTATTGTGAAGGTTTCTGAACTGATTTACTTTCGTTGATTTTTATTTGCCATTTTTTAAGCCAATCTTGTTCATTTTGTGATGCTATACTTGGATTTGAGTAGCATGTTGGACAGTACCATCGGCAAAATTGTCCACTGTTGTACAGGGTGGCGCAAAACTACCGTTATGGTTTTAATGTTTAATAACTTTTTTATTTAATGGTTAATTATTATTATTATTTTTTTGTTATAAAGTATATTAATGGGGAATATTTTTGGCTTAAGTATGAAAAATTATATCCCGCAAGTGGTGGCCATTTTCGGCTTCGCACATTCGTGCTCTTTCCACTACATTTTGCATAACTTTTCGTAAAATTTCCGGTGTTATGGCTTGAATTTCATTGCGAATGTTTTGTTTTAGCTGTGGTATGGTCGCTGGCTTATTTACGTATACCCTTTCTTTCAAATAACCTCAAAGAAAACAGTCTGGCGCTGTTAAATCCGGTGAACGTGGGGGCCAATTGAAATCGTTTCTGCGCGAAATAATGCGTTCGCCAAAGAGGTCCCGTAACATAGCCATTGTATCCCTTGCAGTGTGGGCTGTGGCTCCATCTTGTTGGAACCACAACTGTGGATGGTTTTCTACAGCTGGCCTCAAAAAATTGTCCAGCATCGTTCGATATTCAGCACCATTAACCGCAACTGAGGCGCCATGTGCATTTTCGAAGAAATATGGACCAATGATCCTTTCGGACGATACACCGCACCAAACAGTACACTTAACTGGGTGTAATTGTTGCTCATGAACTGTTCTCGGATTTTCCGTAGCCCATATCATGGAATTTTGCTTGTTTACGAAACCATTCAAATGGAAATGGGCTTTATCGCTCATTATCAAATTGTTAATGAAATCGCGATTTTCTTCTGCTTTTTGTCGGAATGAAATGGCATAATCTAGACCTTGTTGGTAGTCTAACGGCTTCAATTCTTGCACAAGCTGAACCTTATACGAGAACATGTGCAATGCGGCCATAATCCTCTGAACGGACCTCCGCGATAGCCCCAGTTGTGCCGAACGTCTTCTTGTTGATGTTTCTGGACTGTCCTGCACACTATCCACAACACGTTGGATATTTTCTTCCGTGTGGACCGTACGTGGTCTTCCGGTACATGGAAGGTGTCTTACTATACCATGTTGTCGAAAATTTTCAACCAGGCGGTTTATTGTTGGTGCTGAAGGTCCAGTACGCACATTAAAAAAACCACGATAAGCACGCTGCGTCAATACAATTGACCGATGACTTTCAAAATAAAATTCAACAAGTTTTGATCGCTGTTCTGTGGTGTATCGTTCCATTTCAAATTCCCCAACTTTTCTTCACAAAATTCTGAAATAAAAATAAAAAATATAAATTTATTAAAAAAGTTATTAAACATTCAAACCATAACGGTAGTTTTGCGCCACCCGGTATATATATATATATGTTTATATATATATATATATATATATATATATATATATATATATTGTGGTTGGTAATTATACATAAAAGACCAGTTTGAGGATTCTTCCCTGTAATACACCAGGCCCGATTGAATGTAGATCAGTGTACTCAGTTTGATGTTTGATAAGGAAATGTCTGTTGTTAAGATAGAATGTAATAATTTGATAATAGTAATAAGGTAGTTACTTTTTAATTTGTAGCTTAGTCCTGTCAAGCCATACTTTTAGAAGGCTTGGCTAATATCCAGAAATGCGGCAGAGCAAAATCGTTTCATTTTGAAGTTCTGACTGATTTTTTTTACTCTACGGTGTACTTATTCTATGGTATTTTGTTGGCTTATAAATTCAGATTGGTGGTTAGGAATTCAGTTTTCTTCGTCTATAATTAATTTAAATTGTTTAGCCTTTGAGTAGTCGTGGGTGCTGACCAACAAAAATGGTCGCAGATGTATCCGACAGGTACATAACTTTAGTTATTGAAATGCTATTCCAATTTTTAAAAAGGCTAATTTTGTGTGCTAGTGGATGATAGCAAGCAATTATTAAATGCATTAATATATGTATTTTGCGTAAAAAAACATTACATAAATCAATAATTCTTAAAATATTTAAAAAATTAAATAATTTGCTCATATTTGCGTATGTTGCGATTTGTGAACCAGTAATCCACATATACTTAATCTGCTAATATACTTTTCTTGGTAGGCATTCCACAATCATCTAGACAAATGACCCGAGAGCTGGAGACAGAGATGTCTTCGACAGGAGGGGCATTGCAGTTTTGTTAACCTGGTGCGTTTCTCTCGTTCGCATGGCACACAACGTTTACGTTTTTGCTCATTGTTTTGATCATTTACTTGCTGCACCACTTCTTCTTCTTGTCCGACTACTTCTTCGAGTCTGGTTGATAGTTCACTAGGTAGATCAGTGTTGGAGGTACTATGTCTTTGGAGGTGTGGTTTGATTAATTCGTTACCGACAATTCGCAGAAAATGCCGCCGACTTTTTGTTTCACTTCCGTTCGCTTTATGAATAACTTTGGAGTTTATCCCTCTAACCTTGAGCATAGAAGAAAATTAAACAGTTGGCTAACGTCTTGTATTACAGGAAACATTGTAGGAGGAACATAATTTATCTACAACGTCGACACTTTCTTTAGTTTGTTGTAGAGAGTAATTATCTCAGGTTTCATATGATCTCCGGTAGTATCGTCAGTTTTATCCTTAAAGTATAAACTAGAAATTAGAATAACATGTTTGTTTTCTTTGGAAACATAGGATACTATTGTCTCTTCTTTTCTGAAACCAACCTTACTTGATTTTACAGGACGTTCTTTCAGAACTTTCAACGGTGTTGTAATTTGCCACTTGTTTCTTTTTAATGTTCTTACCATGGACAACTTATGGGTTGCAGCTAAATCTTGTAGTAATGAAACATCGCTGAACTAATTGTCCATGGTGACGTTACGTCCAGGGTTGTATATGGGGAAGATCATCCTTTTTACGACATTAACGCTTTTGTTGCTTATATAATAGGGGCCATCTGGTTGTGTTCCAGCATAAATTTCCATATTACTGGTGTAATATGTTTTAGTATCAACCAGCGCAAAAATCTTAATACCATACTTGAATGGTTTTGATGGTATATATTGGATAAAGTTCCACTTGCCTCGAAACGCTTCCAGCTATTTATCGATTGTCACATTGGCTCCTAGTGAAGAACACGTTTTACTGTTTTCAACGAACATCCCAAATATTTCCAGCACGGCAGCTAACAGATAAATTTTTTTTTGTCATCTCTGGCCTCTTAGTTATCGAACCTGATACAGCGAAACAGGAATCTAAAGCGCATTAAGATCATCGTCAATCTGAATATTTGAACGCCGATTCGTGTTGGATCCCACAGCTCCTCTAAATTTAATCGGGCGTCTTTATAAAGTCCAGCTAAGTAAAGTAGGTCCATAAATTCTATCACATCAGTAATACGTGAGTCTCTTGCTCTGCTGAGGTTGGGTTGTACACTTATTATATGGTAATTCGTATAGGTGACTATCAGGTTTAGAATGTGGTCATCGAATAGACACTTCTGCAAATAACACCTGGAAGGCGCACAAATAAATTTTGCTTCTCCAATCTACTTTTTCTGTTATAGGGTGTTTTTTCCATGAATACTTGCCAACAATTTTTCCGTTCTTTTTTCTGACAGCAACATAACAATTTTCATCTTCATCATGTGATGATACACTTGCATTCGTGTAGTCCTGTTCACTGTCTGAATTCTATTTTCTTTTTTCTATGGCTTCGGAACAGTCTGTATCATAATCTTCTTCTAAGACCTCTTCAGCTGCTTCATCATCATCGTCTTCAAAAAGGAGTCTTTGCAGCTATAATACGCCTGTTTCATTACTGAAGTTGCACATTATTTTGGAAGTCATAACTCACTGCAAGAACAACGAAATTCTAAATAGCTACGATAATAATTTAGAACAGGCAAGAATGGTCGCGGGTATCTCACAGATACAAGTTGTTTTTACCAACAAATCGTGGTGGAGGAGATGTGAATTATAATAAGAAATTATCTTGCATGAAATGGTAATCTTGTTCAATCACGTCACATACAGCATCAACATTAACGGCAACAACAGGTATCGATCGTTTTTACCAACAAATCGTGGTGGAGGAGATGTGAATTAAATTAAGAAATTATCTTGCATGAAATGGTAATCTTGTTTAATCACGTCACATACAGCATCAACATTAACGGCAACAACAGGTATCGATAGACGACTTTTGCCAAATTCATCCCTCAGAGTGGTGCGTCCACGCTGACACTCGACAAATTAACTGCATACACAATTCTTGCATTCTTGTAACCTTAAAGTTGATCGATGTAATGTTTCGGCGTTAAACTATATTAGAAATCATAAAAAATCATGTCAGAAAATTTTCAGACGAGAGTTTCATTTCTATACAACTCTACTTCGTTTTAATGCTGTGTGAAAAAAAATAGAATTATTGGTTGGACATGTAAAATTAAAAAAAGTATGTGTGTAATTGTCTAGGTCTACTTCAAATCAACATGGTAAAGGAACTGTTTCGAATAAATAATTAATTACAAGGAATATAAAAACATTTATACCTATTGTTCGTGTAGCCCTCGTCCTGGCATTTTATCGTCAAATTTTATATGCAACGGCCCTGCGGGTAAAAGTTTTAAAATTACATGAGGATGCGGAGCGGAGCAAATACATAACAAAGTCAAAAACAAATATTCAAGAGAAACAAACCAAAGGCGTTTGCTAGCGTTACAAGTCTTCCCTTTTTTTACCTTTGTTTAAATTATAAGAGACTTCTTAAGTTCTTAGGCAATTGAAAGTCTGCATTATTGATTTGCTTATTTATTTATAGATATTATAATTAGGGTTCTAAGACAACACGAACAGTATAATTATCTTACTGTTAAATAATTGTAGGTGACATTATAAAATTAAATTTACGTGTATCTGTATGGAGGACGATAAAATATATATTTTTACAAATTTCTTTTTCTTTTGAAAACCCAAAAAAAAGTTTCAATGAGATCTACGGCATTTCATTTATTTCTGCGAGTATATATAATTAGAGCAAGTACGACTAAATTGCAAATCGCGCGCGGCCAAGAACACGAGAAACCAAACTCTCATAATACGTCGGCGAGAACATCAAGAGACATAATATATATATATATATATATATATATATATATATATATATATATAGTTGATTAAGATATTCGGCGATTAAAGATCTGTTTTACATTAATATGCATATATTTAAAATAAGCTCTTACAGGTTTCTGTAAGTATTACCTTTATCAAAGCATTATAAATGGAGTTATTTATAATTCCTTGATAAAGGTAAAACCTACCGAAACATGTAATAGCTTATTTTAAATGTATACATATTAATGTAAAACAAACTTTCAATCGCCGAATATCTAAATCAACTACATATATTATATAAAGGTTAAGAAATAATTATCTATTTATATATATATATATATATATATATACATGGTATATTTGGTAGATTTAATTAGTAGGCGATTTAAGGTCTGGTTTTACTCAAAAATGTATATATTTAAAACAATCTTACATGTTTCGGCAAGTGATGCCTTTCTCTAAGAATTTAAATTTGCCTTCTCGCTTTAGGCCACTGGTTCCAAAAGTGGGCGATAACGCCCCCTTGAGGGCGCTGCAGGTCTAAAGGGGGGCGGGGAGGAGACTCTTAGACACCGACTGCTCTCGACTCTCGACGCGTCGAATGAGATAAACGAGTTTATGCATGTTTGTCTTACTGCTGTCGGTGCGTGCTGCTTATGCAATCCTATATAAACAACGTAATATTTATTTTATTTTCATTTGCGGTTTCGCGCGTAATAGATAACCAGTACTTAAGTTCAACACTTACTTACGTATTTCTCAAAACAAAACAATGTTGGAAGTAAAAAAGAAGAGACGGCAATACTGTGCGGAATACATTAAATTCGGATTCATTGAAAATCCTACAAACCCATCGTCGCCTTTGTGCCTTCTATTTTCGAATGAAGCAATGAAGCCTTCAAGACTGCAAGATCATTTGAATAAAATGCATCCAGATAAGAAAGACAAGAACATAGCATATTTTCAAGACCTAGAGAAGAAGCATAATACTCAGCCAAGTGTAGCAAAACTCTTTTCGGCGGCTGCTAAGCAAGATGACGACGGACTTCGAGCTTCGTACAATATCTATTTGTTAATTGCTCAAAAAGGCAAACCACACACCATCGGAGAAGAGTTAATTTTGCCAGCAATAAAGGAAGTAATAACTACTGTGCTTCATAAACCGGTCGCAGATATTATCCGAAAAATTCCTTTGAGTAATAATTCTGTGCAAAGACGAATTGATGAAATGGCTGGAAACATTGAAGAATCATTGTGCAATCATCTGAAGACTAGTCAATTCTCAATTCAGCTCAATGAGTCCACTTTACCAACTAATGAAGCATTGTTGCTGTCTTACGTGAGGTTTATTAAAGATGAGAAAATATGTGAGGAACTATTGTTTGCTAGAAATTTAGAGACCGATACAAAAGGCGAAACCATATTCAATACATTGGAAAAGTTTTGTGACGAGAATGAGATTCCCTTGAAAAATATTATATCAGTTGCTACGGATGGCGCTCCGGTTATGACAGGGTGCCATAAAGGCTTCATAGCGTACGTAAAAAATAAAATTCCAGATGTCCTTGCTGTACATTGCGTTATTCATAGACAACATTTGGTTGTTAGAAATTTAAGTGATCGACTATTTCAATCACTGCAATATGTCATCAAAGCAGTGAAAAAAATCCGTAACTGCTCTTTGAATGATAGATTATTTCATCAGCTTTGTGTTACTAATGACGAAGATTTCAACCGTTTGTTGTTTCATACCGAAGTTCGTTGGTTATCAAGAGGCAATTGTCTGACTCGATTTTACAACCTGTTTGACTTCTGTGATAGAGTTTTTGGAAACTAAAGATACAGAATTGCGCAACAAGCTCATTACATCAAAAAATGATATAGCTTACATGACAGACCTGTATAAATTGTTCAACAACATGAATCTCCAACTGCAAGGCGATGAACTAAATTTAATTAAAACAAAAAATGTCGTTGCTGTTTTCGCAGCCAAACTGCTTCTACACGAAAAGAATATGGGCAGACGTGAGTTTCACAATTTTCCGAATTTATCAGTATCCTGCAGTAACGACGACTTGTTTGCCTACTGCCAACATTTGGAAAACCTCCACATTGACTTCACCGAACGATACCAGGATATTTTGAACTTAGAAATACCAGACTGGGTGTTGGATCCGTTTTCAAATGTCAACACAGCAATATCACCACATCTGGAAGAAGAACTTATAGAATTGACAACGAACGAGGAAATAAAAATCAAGTTAAAAAATGGCTACCAAGAATTTTGGCTACAAAAATCGATCCCGCAATTGTACCCTGGATTGTGGTCAATCGTTCAACGATTCTTGATAGCATTCCCATCGTCATATTTGTGTGAACGTGGATTTAGTGCTGTGGCAACGCTGCTTACTAAAAAGAGAAATCGTTTGCATGTTACCGAACGTGGTGACTTGCGGCTGTTCTTGAGTAAATTGGAACCTGATATCAACAAACTTATTAAACAGCATCAGATTCATCCTTCACATTAGTTTTTATATTAGAATCGATTATGTTTGTTTTATTTTGAATTTTGAATAAAAGATACTTTGTCTGAATACTATAAAGTTGCGTTTCAATAATCATTATCATTGACAGGTGTAGCCCGTAAAAGTTAACTTGAGACCTGAGCGCCGTTGTGTACTACCTACTACGCTCAGGTCTCAAGTTAACTCATTCATTCTAAACGAGACTTTTACTATAACAGTATAACACTATAACCCATAGTAAAAGTCTCGTTTAGAATGAATGTTTAATCTCCGCTAATATAGCTCACAATAATTAACTTAATTTGAAGTTATAGTGGTTTTTAAGTAGGTGAAAAAATGTGGGCGCTAAAAAATAATTTATTCTCGAAGTGGGCAGTAGACAAAATAAGTTTTTGGAACCACTGCTTTAGGCGAATGCCAACAGCTTAACATCCTAAGCCGCTCCACGGGCGCATACATAATAATAACTCATGCTCAGCCATTCCCCGTTTTTGTTCTCTAACTAAGGCATGATTTATTATTATTAAACTGGATGTATCTTTGGATAATTTTATCCTAAAACAAGAAGGTAAATTTAAATTCTTGCGTAACAAATGTAACAAATACATCACAATATATTAACACCACAAAAATTTAATGTAAGTAGATTTATTATACTATCGTTCTCTTACCATTTTTAACATTTAAATAAATTATTAGTTTTGAAAAAAGTATTATCTATAGTACCGAAACGTCCAATTTAATATTGTTTTAATTAATTAATTAATATGTAATGAAAAGAATAGTAATTAATAGAAAGCCAACTTCATGTCGTCGGTCCATTTATTACAATTCCCATTATTCTCTCAATCAAAAGTATTATACGGTCATGGCTATGAAAAACAGAATAGCACATACAAGCCGCACTATTTTCTTAAAAAACAATCTTAGAGAACTTTCCAGCATCTTCGTCAACAATGGATATCCTAGGCATATACTGAGCAAATTGATATATAGCTCCAACTTTTACGATGGCCCTACTGAGGACGTTTCTGCAGACAGTGTGATTTACAAAGAAAATTCCATATATGTTCTTATTCATTCATTTACATCACACTTTAAACAATTTATTAACATTAAAATAGACAACACATGTACGTTGAAAAAATTGTATAGGAAGACCAAGGATTGAACACCTTTGTCAGAATTGTGGACGCTGAAAACAACGACAAAAAAAGATGCTTTTTAGAAATGGTTCACAACAACGGAGGCAAAAATGGCGTAAATTATAAGTCGGACACTAATGGACTAAGTACAATATATTGTAGTATACTCGGTGTTGGCACTTAGTTGACCTGCCAAGTTTTGTTAACTGGTCCTCGTAGTGTTTAATGTATAGTTTATTTTTGGTTTCGATATTTTTTCGAGTTTTTTGCTATATGTTTTATATTTTTATTTTTATATCTTAACGTGTAAGTATATATGTTTTTAAAAATCAACAGCTAGTCAATTTAATGTAGGATAATCGATTTTAACATGTTTAGTTACGTCACTGCTAATTTTTAACTCTGTATTTGTAACTATTTTATTATTAGCATATTCATGAATATATTGTGGGTCTTGTTAATTTTGTAGCTTCTCCTGAAAAAGTAACCAATGGTTACGAAATATAGTTAGTGAAATAAATGAGTTTTTATTTGACAGACCGCTTACCCGATTTAATAAATTATTCACTGTCGATAATACTTCCAAGTCTATATATATATATATATATATATATATATATATATATATATATATATATATTGTAATGGTACAACCAGCTCAGGTATTCCAGCACCTACAATGGAAAGTACAGGTACACAATCAATATAAACACCTGTATAAACAATAAATTGGTGGACGGAATTTGTGAAATTAACATCGAAATGTAAATAAATTAATACGACGATAACTTTAAAATTCATCATTATCTTATTTTGATTTTAACTAACCTTTTTTTATTTTAATTTCATTTTTTCATAATTCAAATTATACGCGCGAAACAACAGGTATTTAATTTATCAACATCAGGTTTATATCGACGCTAGTTAACACGCCCACCAATTCAAAATTATATGAACCCCGCTAAAGCAAACTTTACGGTAGAAAACATTACTAAATTTATATTCAAATCATATTTTAGGTTAATGTAAAATATTAAATTAATTTTCCCTTTATGTTAAAATCAAAACATTGTATAAACTCACATTTTAAATTGATGTAATTAAACTAAAATTACGAGATTATTTCGATATAGAAATAAGGCTTTGGAATAAAAAATAAAACGCGATCGGCGTCATCTGATATAAAACTTTGAACATAAATGGCCGTTTTTGAGTGTACTTCCTTAAAATAAATTTTTAAAACATCTTTAAAGTGAAAATCTCCTACCTAGTGTTGAATCATTCGATAACCAAATTAAAGGCCCACCTTTTGAAGAAAAAATCTCAAGAATACCTCAACGCAAACGTGAGATATCGTCCTAAGCATCATTTGAAGCAGAGAGCAGGGCAAGCCAACGATTTACACCACTCAACTCGACGAACTCCGCCAAAGACGGTGAACGAGGCCGTGCTTCCTGGTCTGCCGAATATCCACATATTGAGAAGTATATCAGATCTAGGAGATCAACATCAGGTTCACCTACAACGTTTATTCCAAATTATTTAATTTTAAAAGTTATAATTGCTCAAATTAATCGCTACAAATTATTATTTCATGTATCAAATTTAATTTTAAAGTAAGCATCAATTTAAAGCGTTGAATTTTACAGATATTTAGCTACAAATAAGCTTATACTCACCAAAATAATATAAGATATAAAAACTAGTAAATATTTGTTTATTTTATCTCGTACACATAACCTCATCACCATTTCCCACATGTGCACTTATTAATTTCAATTTTTGTCACATCTTGCACAATTTATATAATATTAAATACAGTTTCCTATTTTTATCTTTCAATTTTGTTGTTACAGTTTTCTTATTTTTGTGATATTAAATTTTTATTTATTTATCTAATTCAATCTTTTATTTGTGAAGTGTGATTGTTGTGTTTGAGTGGAGAATACACTGATTGGTTTGTAGCTGCAAATAATACACCTGACCGACCGTGAACCCTGAGATTATTAAAAATTAACTTTTACACTCAAGCTCTACCGCAATTAGCTAGTTATATTAAAAAGAGACAGATAGCGTTGATTCGACTAAGGATATTTGTATATTGGCGCCCACATTTTAAATTTAAAATCATTAACCTTTCACTCTTTTAGATTTTCAATTTTAATAATTAATTCATATACTATATTCTTAGTTAAATCCTACTCAGCGCATCGATTGGCACTTTACATTTGACGCCCGAACGTGAAGGCCAAGTATTATCCTGCAGTTATAAAAATAGTGCTCAACCAACTTTTACACAGACAGATATTTGTTTAAAAAATTTGTGAACTGTATTAGGTATTTATGTGTATTGTGTTGTGTATCTGATTTGTCCATTGTATAGCAAAATCAATATCACATTTTACGAGGGAACCTCAACTTTAACTGGGATATTCAGGAATAAAAGGTTAGTGAAAGGGAAAATCAACTTGTGGGTATTTATTGTTTTCAATTCTTGCCAATTTATATTAATTTTGTGTGTCATATAACTATTCAGATTAATATCTAAATTCATACTTCTTTAATATCAATCATAATAATTCTTATCAATTTTTCAAAAAAAAAAAAAATTAATTCTTTCTTATACTATAACAAATAAATTAACATTAACATGGACACCAGACATCGATCAAAGGCAACAAAAGATAATGTTGATGAGGACAGGTCCGAGCAAGGAGATGTTCCAGTAGCTCAAACATCCGGATCTGAAGTGGTAAGTTCTCCAGAGGATAGCCAGGTAATGAAAATGTTAAACGCTCTAATGTTACAAATGAATCAAATGACTAATAAAATAGACACTACCAATAACAAACTAGATGCTAATAACCTTGACTTAACTAATAAAATAGAAACCACTAATAATGAATTGAAAAATAATAACATTGACATGAATAACAAACTAGATTCTACAAATAATAAATTGGATATAACGACCAAAAACCTAAAACAAGATAACATTGATTTAAAACAAGAATTAAATAACTTAAGTAGTAATTTAATAACTAAATTAGAAACCAACATGCAACACATTAATGAAAAATTCGAACTTAACAACGCCAATATAGACAACAAATTAAGTGCTTTTAAAATCGATCTGGAGGGAAAAATCGCAGAAATCTCCATCGCACAAAAAGTTATGGAGGAAAATGAGTTAAAATATTTAATTAAACTTGATGAAACAGTCAATCTTCAAAATTTGCAGTGGGCAAAGCAATTAGATGCCACCACAACCGAAATATACGATGTAACTCAACAGAAAATTAATACAACTACTACAGAGATACAGAATAATGTAAACAAATTGATTTCGGATAACAACACTTTATTTAACACTAAACTAGCCAATTATAAGAAAATAAATGAGGATAGGAATGAACAATTAAAAATAACACTTAACCAAAATATCAACACTCAAATAAATCAACATAAAGATAATTATAATCAGGAATTAAATAATGTAAAACTAAATTTAGATTCAATAATAGCAACTAACCACGAAAACACCCAAACCAATATAAAACAACTGGAAAATAAAATTAAAAATTATTCAATACCACTAAATTTTATAAATGCAAACAATCATACTTTGAAAATAGAAAACCTTCATCATTTTGACGGGGATATTACTAGAGTACATCCAATGACCTATCTAAATTGTATATTGCGTTATTTGGAAGACATCACAGAAGAGAAACAGAGGATAGAGGTTATTCGAGCAACTCTACGCAACAGTGCGCAGGAATGATTCCAAAGGATCGAGGATCATTGCTTAACACTTGATCAATTTGTAATTCTTTTCACTCGTAACTATTGGGATGAAACGCAACAGAACAGGGCAAAGATACGTCTGCTTACGGGTAAATATAGATTTGGTCAGGTATCTCGCGAAACGTACGCGTCACGCATCTATAATCAATGCAAACACCTCAATGATATGGAAGAGTCAATGATTGCGCGTCAATTATTAAATCATTTCATCTATACCGATACTCAGGCCATTATCTGTCAAAAGGTAACGGATATGGACTCGCTGATCGAAATATTGCGACGATTAGATGATTTTTCGGAGAATAATCATCAACAACAAATGAACTATCGGAGCATGAATAATCGTAATTACCCGCCAAATAACATACAAACTCCTAATAATAGTCCAACAAATTTACCACCTCCAAGAAACAATTACAATAATAACAGATTTCCAAATACAGCAAGACCGTATAATAATAACAACAATCATAATTTTAACAATAATAATAACAACTATAATAATAATTATAACAATTTCAATACAAACAATAACAGAAATAATCAAAATTACACACAGAACCGACCGAATTTGAACTTCCAGCCAACCAGATACAACAGTAATAGTTACCATCAGAATAATAACCGTAATAATGATCACAACCAACATAATTACAACAATAATACTCATCATTCACATCAATCAGGTAGGGAAATAAACCAAATACGCAATCGAGGACGAGGAAATATTAATCATTACCACCGAAGACATAGATCTGTTTCACCGATTCGTACAAACATGGAGGAGGTGTTAAAAAAAACGCCGTTTTCACAAGTAGACCTGTATGCGAATCCAAAACCAGGCCCGTCATCTCAACAGAATTAATGACCAACAACGACTGTAACATACCTTATAAAATTGAAAATATCACCTTTTATCAACACCCAGAAGAATTCATCAACATAGAAGATGCAGGCAACCAATCTACCACAATATACACTTTACCTATAGTTAAGCTAAAATTTGAAAATATATATTTACATTGTTTAATCGATACAGGGGCTGAAATTACACTTTTAAAGGCAGAAAAAGCTGAAGGTATACGGGGATATGAGCAGAATGTTATTAAAACAAAAGGGACGGACATCTTAGCAGCGAACGGAAAACGTATGGGAACAGTCACAAAACAGTTATGTACTGAAATAATAATAGATAAATCAAAATACATTTTACATTGTTATATTATAGAGAAATTGCAGTATGACTGTATAATAGGGATAGATAACATAAAAGGATTAAAGATGATCCTAGATTTTGACAATGGTATGTTAAACATTGATAATAATAAAGTTATAATTGAGAAACAATTAACAGATGAAGAAGTAAAAAGTTATAATCATTATAAGAAGGAAGTGTTAATGAAGGAAGTTAATAATATTATATTAGATAAAGTACCGTGTTATAGTAGAGCAGATGAATGGAATAATGGAACAGATGGAGAAATAATAGAATTAAATAATAATTATATAGGAATGGAGAGATTAGACGATTTGCAAGGAACGAAGAATAGACACGAGGGAGGAGATGAAGCTGAGGTAAAAATAGAAAACCAAACAATCAAGATTATACATAATTTAGAAGATATTAAAGAATTAATAGAAAATTTAAATATACCATCTTCTACAGTCATTCCTGAATTAATAGAAATCCTATACAATAATATTACTTTAATTAACAATGATGTAGTGTTCGCAAAAGGATATCAACATCCCATAAAAATAGATAATGAAGATCCACTGATAAGTAAGAATTACCCCATACCGTATCACTACCAGCATAAAGTTAGCTTAGAATTGGAACGCCTGGAACAGACAGGAATAATAGAGAAGTCTAACACTTATTTTATTAACCCTATAGTAATAGTCCAGAAAAAAGATTTATCACTGCGAATATGTTTAGATGCGAGAGCGCTTAATAAAAGAATAAAACCCGAATTCGAAATGCCCCAGAATATCGATGTGTTATTAACTAAGTGTGGTAACAAGCGGATTTATAGCAAGCTGGACCTTAAAAATGCATTTTGGCTAATAAACCTAGAACCCGAATCAAGAAAATACTGCGGTTTTCTAGTAAATGGTATTGTTTACCAATTTCGTGTATGTCCTTTCGGCTTGAAAACTTCACCAGCCGCTCTTATTAGATTTTTACACAAAATATTAGACAGATACGACGAATTTGCTTTACATTATTTAGACGACATAATTATTTTTTCAGAAAGCATCGAACAACACCTACAACACCTAAACATCATATTAAGCACATTAACATCTCAAGGTATGAAATTGAATTTATCAAAGTGCCAATTTTTTCAACATGAAATAAATTACCTAGGTTATATTATCAATAGAGAAAATATTTTATTAGATCCGACACGCCTTGACGAAATTAAAAATTATTCCAGACCGAAGAACTTAAAAACTTTACGAGGATTCTTAGGAGTACTTAACTATTATCGTAAATTTATTTCCAATTACAGTGAGAAAACAATACCTTTATTAGATCTACTTAAAAAAGGTAAAAAAAGGACATGGACTCCGGAATGTGAGGATTGTTTTGTTCAATTAAAACAGAACTTTGTAGGAAATTTAAAGCTTCACCATCCAGATTTCTAATTACCTTTCATAGTTCGAACAGATGCATCACATCAGACTATTGCAGCAGAGCTCATTCAAGTAAAGGATAACATCGAAACACCTATATATTTTATCTCTAGAACTCTTAAAGCTTGCGAGACTAGATATACTATATCCGAGAAAGAGATGTTAGCTATTGTTTTTGCTTTAACAAAATTAAGATACTATCTAATAGGTAAAACTTTTACTCTAGAGACAGACCATAAAGCTTTGATAAATATCATGAGCTGTAAGTTGAACAATAGCCGAATATATCGATGGACACTGCTAATCCAACAATACGAATTTACAATAGTTTACAAACCACGTAAAGATATGATCACCGCTGATGCTCTGACAAGACAGGACGGGGATGTGAAAAGACAGAACATATGCATAAATTTAGTCCAATTACAAAGACAAGGTATATTTTCTAGACACAAAATTTTAAACATACAATCTGGCCCAGAATTCAATGAAATACACCATCATTTACAAAACATAGGTTCTTACAAAGGTATGTCAATAAAGGATAATTTAATAATCAAGCAAATAGGTAAAAACACAGTATATGTAACCAATGAAGAACATACTAGGGAAATAACAAACTACATTCATCTTGCCTATACGCATATTGGTGCAAGGAAATGTTGGTTATTGTTTAGGGAAGCTTTCTTTTGTATCAATGACGAAAGAATCATAAAAAGCGTAGTAAAACATTGTCGAATTTGTGAACTTGCCAAGGATAAAAATTTTACAAATACAAACATCAGCCACAATATAATAACTTACGATAAACTTGAGTTAATTTCAATAGATTTTCTATCTAATTTAATACCGAGTACAAAAGGGTACAAAAACATCTTAGTGATTTGCGACATATTTTCTAAATTTATTAAACTCATTCCTACTCAAAAGTGCAACACTAACACAGTTTTACAAGCCTTAACTGAATACTTCACTCAATATGGCGAACCCTTAGCAATTTTATCAGATCACGCAACTTATTTCACAAATGATAGATATAAAGATTTTCTACATGCTCATAACATCAATACTCTTTACACATCAATACGTTATCCACAAGGCAATCCAACTGAGAGGTACATTAGAGAAACTTTGAAGTATTTACGCATACTATTGGATGAAAATCACAATAGATGGGCAAAATATCTGCCACAAATAGAATTCACCATAAACAATACTCCCAGTACAGTACATAATCACTGTCCAATTACTATTTTTACCGGACAACCACCTCAAAGACCTTGGACAGAACCTGAAGCAATCAAAATGAATGAACGCTTAATAGAGGTGAGAGAGAAGTTAATGGAAAAGAAACTTAAATGGGAAAGGAAGAGAAATACCGCTGATAAGAAATATAAAACGTATAATTTAGAAGATAGAGTTATAGTTAAGAACTTAAGGGTAACAAATCTAAAAAACAAAATAATGGGCAAACTGTCTAAACCCTACCAAGGACCATACATTATTAGAAGAATACTAGGTAATAACACATACGAATTGATAGAAGAAGAAACGGGCAATATAAAGGGTAGATATCACATTACAAAATTACAAGATTATTTAGAAGAATAAAATATTACATTAGAGTTATATATACAGTCGTTACAATTTAAAAAAAAAAAAAAAACTATGATAGGTATGTTACAGATCGATCAACAATACATTATTAAGTATAACACTAATAAAGAAAGATTTAACTAACACAAAAATATTACTAATACATATATACAAACTAAATATAAGAAAACCTTATTAAAAGATATATAATAATGCTATTAAAATGTATGGAATATGTAACATTTATAAAGAGATAATAAAACATAAAAGAAGTTAATAAACAAAACGAATACAGAAAGTATAATGAATATAAAGACAAATATTATAAAAAGAAACGAGATTTTTAAAATAAATAATCATGATTTACAATTTAAAAAAAAAAAGTTTGAAGTGAATAATAAATAGTTTTATATATTAGAAAAGAGAATTACATAATAATTATTATTTTGTTCCAAGTTGAATTTGTTTATTTGTTTTCTTTGTTATAAATATGTTGACACATGATGAGGGAGATAAACAAGTTGATGTTCTTAATTCATTTTTCATATCTGGGAAAAGAAATAACTTCAGTACATTCGTTTTTCTTTTCACGGGGATAATGTAATGGTACAACCAGCTCAGGTATTCCAGCACCTACAATGGAAAGTACAGGTACACAATCAATATAAACACCTGTATAAACAATAAATTGGTGGACGGAATTTGTGAAATTAACATCGAAATGTAAATAAATTAATACGACGATAACTTTAAAATTCATCATTATCTTATTTTGATTTTAACTAACCTTTTTTTATTTTAATTTCATTTTTTCATAATTCAAATTATACGCGCGAAACAACAGGTATTTAATTTATCAACATCAGGTTTATATCGACGCTAGTTAACACGCCCACCAATTCAAAATTATATGAACCCCGCTAAAGCAAACTTTACGGTAGAAAACATTACTAAATTTATATTCAAATCATATTTTAGGTTAATGTAAAATATTAAATTAATTTTCCCTTTATGTTAAAATCAAAACATTGTATAAACTCACATTTTAAATTGATGTAATTAAACTAAAATTACGAGATTATTTCGATATAGAAATAAGGCTTTGGAATAAAAAATAAAACGCGATCGGCGTCATCTGATATAAAACTTTGAACATAAATGGCCGTTTTTGAGTGTACTTCCTTAAAATAAATTTTTAAAACATCTTTAAAGTGAAAATCTCCTACCTAGTGTTGAATCATTCGATAACCAAATTAAAGGCCCACCTTTTGAAGAAAAAATCTCAAGAATACCTCAACGCAAACGTGAGATATCGTCCTAAGCATCATTTGAAGCAGAGAGCAGGGCAAGCCAACGATTTACACCACTCAACTCGACGAACTCCGCCAAAGACGGTGAACGAGGCCGTGCTTCCTGGTCTGCCGAATATCCACATATTGAGAAGTATATCAGATCTAGGAGATCAACATCAGGTTCACCTACAACGTTTATTCCAAATTATTTAATTTTAAAAGTTATAATTGCTCAAATTAATCGCTACAAATTATTATTTCATGTATCAAATTTAATTTTAAAGTAAGCATCAATTTAAAGCGTTGAATTTTACAGATATTTAGCTACAAATAAGCTTATACTCACCAAAATAATATAAGATATAAAAACTAGTAAATATTTGTTTATTTTATCTCGTACACATAACCTCATCACCATTTCCCACATGTGCACTTATTAATTTCAATTTTTGTCACATCTTGCACAATTTATATAATATTAAATACAGTTTCCTATTTTTATCTTTCAATTTTGTTGTTACAGTTTTCTTATTTTTGTGATATTAAATTTTTATTTATTTATCTAATTCAATCTTTTATTTGTGAAGTGTGATTGTTGTGTTTGAGTGGAGAATACACTGATTGGTTTGTAGCTGCAAATAATACACCTGACCGACCGTGAACCCTGAGATTATTAAAAATTAACTTTTACACTCAAGCTCTACCGCAATTAGCTAGTTATATTAAAAAGAGACAGATAGCGTTGATTCGACTAAGGATATTTGTATATTGGCGCCCACATTTTAAATTTAAAATCATTAACCTTTCACTCTTTTAGATTTTCAATTTTAATAATTAATTCATATACTATATTCTTAGTTAAATCCTACTCAGCGCATCGATTGGCACTTTACAATATATATATATACTGAAAAAATTCGCCTACACGTTCGGGCGTATAAATGAAAAGAAGCTGATGAGCTAAATGGATAATAATAAGTGAATAATATTGAATAATTCGTACTTCAACTGATAGTTTTTTTTTATATTGGGCGCCTTTATTTGAACATGATATTGGTCTACCAGCTGATAGTACGCAGTTTCTTTGAATACAAATATATGTCGTTAGAGCATGACTAAGATACTGAATTTATTAGACTCTATCTCTGGGTCATCGCAAGTAATTATACTCCTATAAAACTGATAAATAATAAATTAATAATATAATTGAGATATTTTTAACTACGCATAGATAAATAAAAAAACTTCTTTAAAATAACAAGTACAAAACATTTATTCAACACAAGATATCTATACACTATATTGTGCAACTTAGCTAAATGGCAAAATAAGGTATTATAAATTTACGTTTGTAATAAACATATGTGTATAATTGTGGTTATGTTTACCAGTTGATATTTTTAAGCAAAGATTATTATAATATAAATACGTTAGCAATGTTAAATGGTAAGTACTACAGGAATCTCACTAGAGAATATTCTTTACGTTAAATTAATCAAAATAGTTATAATTTCAAAGCAAAATCAAGATATATTAAGTAAATTTTGAATTGATAATAAAGAGTTATTTGTTATGCTTTTACAAGATAATAAATGCGCCTGTGGTTTGTAGAAAAAAGCAGCAATATGTCGAACTGGGCTGGACTCCGGCAAATCAGGGTTTTCGGCCAAACAGGATCGGAAAAGATATTCTTGGGTGGCGCCTGTTTCTGAGTATGGTTCAATGTGGGATAGGGTACAATGGGATAATGCAGGTACGTAAAAGTTTATTACGTTCAGTAGCGTCGATGTTCGGCGTCCCACACCAAAAAGATCTATCGTAGTTTTCTTGCCGGTGACCGATTTTATTCGGGTAAAAATTGTTTTAAACGTTGCGTTAGTATAATGGGCATCTTAAATATATATTTTTGAATTTGTATCACTGATATTTCGGTATTTAACAAATTTTGAAAACGAAG
Source organism: Melolontha melolontha (assembly GCA_935421215.2). Lineage (NCBI taxonomy): Eukaryota > Metazoa > Arthropoda > Insecta > Coleoptera > Scarabaeidae > Melolontha > Melolontha melolontha. The sequence continues at coordinate 53,300,039 of OW285243.1, forward strand.
AACTATATTTTCGATGTAACGCTATGCAAATTCTAATACTGACGCCAGCTTGCAGATATTTATGCCAAAGCTTTATTAGAAAGCAAAAATTATCTTGATTTATACTTTTTACAACTAGTTATATTAATTAAATTATAAATATAATAATGATTTTGATAGAAAGATAAAATTCATATATGAATTTACAGATATATGTGAACTGCTTTTAGATGTTAGGTTAAGTTACAAGTTTGAATAGAAATATAACCTGATCGCGGTTTTTCTATGTTTGAAAAGTGGGCGGGATCAATTAGTATCGATATAAAATTCAAATATAAATAAATTAAATATCTTTCTTAATTTCGCGTAGTTGACTTGAATGACAAAAATTAAAATTAAAAATAGTGAATTTTGAAATAAATATAATTTAATCTGAAATATACAAAGTTGTCGTGATATTAATTTATTAATATTTCGACACTAATTTTACAAGTTGTGTCCACCAAATGCAGTTATTCAATAGGGTGTTTCCCTTATATTAATTTCTACCTTCTCGTTACAGTTAGCTGGAATAACCGAGCTGTATTTATTATTTTTATTTTAAATATATGCATATTAAAGTAAAACAGACCTTAAATCGCCGACTATATGTAGATAATTATTTCTTGACCTTTGTATATTCTAGGAGATTTAGTTAGTCGCCGCTTTAAGGTCACCGACTATCTAATCTCCTATATATATATATATATATATATATATATATATATATATATATATTCATGATTTATTTATCATGAGAAGAGAACGAGAGTTGTTTTCTCGTTCTTACTCCTCATGAAGTGATAAATGAATCACGAGATATTGAGACTGATGAACAAACGAGTTAATCATTTAATAAAAGCAGACCGAATACCCTAAATAAATTTTTCTCTCTACCTAATTGAACTCGGATGTAGAATATAAAATATGCAGTATTTAATTTCAAGCATGTTTTCCTAAAGGGAATTAATAGTAAACTACTTTCTGGTAATCGATTAATCTGTCGTACACGTTGATGTACGATATAGAATTTGAAAAATGTCGTGTTTGTTGGTGAGTGTAGTAAGGAAACCTTTTCATCTGCTGTTATTTAATGTTTTCGCAAAACATCTATTCACGTGTAATGTTCTGGCGACGGCGTGACTAAGAGAAAGCAGAGAAAGACAAAATCGTGATATAAAGCTAGGAAGATTGAATGGAAGACAAACGAGGGTGTATATTTTATTGTTTCATTGTTTTTTCTTGTCAATAAAAGAAATATTTTATTGTATACTTACCTAACACAAATAGTTAGAAAATGAAACGAGAAAATACGAAAACTGGCAATGATAATATTGGAACATTGATTGTGTATATTAATAAAAATTTCAATATTCTATTATAAAAAAGCCACAAAATACATTTATATGAAGAATTTATTTTTTTATTATATAAATTAATATTATAAACATTAATATACTATTTTAGAGTATAATTAGTTGCATTCTTGTCTGACTCAGTTTGTTCTTCTGTATTATTCTTAAACGAGGACTCTATTTCTCTCTTAAAATTATAAACTTTGTATGTGACCAACCTAATTATAAATATAATATAAAATTACATAATGAAATATATTATGTAATTATAGGATGAGCAAATCGGTATGCCCCGATTTAGAGCTACAATGAGCATCAACAGATTCGGACTTATTCTAAGATGTAATGGAGGAGAGAAATAAAACTGATCAATTGGCACGCATTTCGGGATTATCTGGATATGTTGGCAAAAGAACTGCAAAACAAATTATGAGCCAATTTATTTTTATCACCGTGGACGAAGAGCTTTATCCATGGAGAGGTCGAGTAAGGGAAATAAAGACCTACATACCATCTAAGCCAGATAAATACGGCTTGAAGTTTTGGATTCCTACAGATGCTATAAACAGTTACTGCATAAACATTCAGCCGTATTGCGCCAACAAACAGAAAAATCTGAAAAGAGACAAGGTCCACGAGTTGTACACGACTTGTGCTCACATTTTTACGACATAGGAAGGTCTTCAAGATGTTCTGAGAACGATTGAGTCTTGTGGGTATGCAGTAAAAAGGTGTGTCATACCAGAATACCAAAATAGGTAAGAGGTTACAAAAAGAGGATGTTACATTTGCCTCCTGTAATTCATAGAAATACTAAAACAGCTTGCTTTAAATGTTCGAAGAATATTTGTAGTGAACACAGCGAAGAAACTGCAATATGCATCAAATGTAAGGAACCTGCAACGATAGTTACTCAAATATGTTTTTGTAAAGTTTTCTTAAATAAAAAGTTTTGCACATGCATTAGAGTTATTTATTATATAGAATCAAATTCTCATATGAGATTAGATTGTTAAAATCCACTAGAATACTCACTTAGCACGTGCGGGTCCATCGGATCCACTTGATATATCGTCCATTTCAGTAGGTCGTACAGATGAGGTTTAATTGCGTGGATGTAATTTTGCTGGATAATTTTTCCTTAATGCTACAGATTCTTGACTGTTAAATATTTTGATTAATGATTATAAATTAGTGCCTTTCACAAAGAAAATGTTTCAGAACCGAAATACAAGACGATAACTTGAATTGAAAAAGAAAACATAAGTTTGAGTTTAATTGAAATCAGAATCTTTAATTGTAAAATATATATCATAAAGAAATACACAAAGTATATATACGTATACCTGCTCAAACATTTTTCTTATAAGTATCATAGTGGAAATATTAAAGCAAATTAGTAGTGGGATTTTGTTAAAATGGACTATACTTTGAACGAAGTGCAGTATTTTGAAAGATGAAATTCTTTACGTAAAAGTCTCTAATTACCTCGACTTCCTTGAATTTTAGTGATACAAATAGAAGCAGCAAAAGGTAATTTAAAACCAAAATTTAAATAAAATTTAAAAGAATTTAAATATGGCTTATAGGGCTTATACAGGCTGTTCGGAAAATGTGGAAAATCTCTCGGATGCAGATAGAACATGAAGAAATAATATGACAAGTTCCTATAAATTTTTTTCCTACAGGCCTTTCCTACGGAGATATGCGTCCCTGAAGGATGTCATTGGAAATCGGTTTTTCTTGATTTTTTTTTAAAGTACTTAATATAATTTAATAAAAATTTAATGTGATGGACACTATTAAGGACCTCCTAAAATAGTGTCCTTGAAACATATTTAGCTTTTTTAGTTTACCAGGAGTGGGCTAATATTTACAACTGAATGCCTAAATTTTTAACACCCTGTATTATAAAGATTTCTAAGAAATAAAACTGGATAGCTTGAACCTTAAAAAAAAAGCAACTCTTGTTAATTGTCGATAAAATGAATCGTTTACGAGAAAAAGTTCGACCTATGTTCGTAAAAAATGTGCGTTTTAGTTTCTATCAGCACCAAAAAAAAAACAATTGATGTTGAGAATGGTGGGCGATTCCAGTTATTAATGTAATACATATTATTGATTTTATTCATAATTTTAGGAAAGTTTAGAAAAAATAGTAATGATGCTGGTGTGAGAAGAACCTTACTTACGCCGCGATTAGAGGACCATATTTTAAATGCTGTAGATGACAAGCTATCAACGAGCACTCGACAATTATCAGCATAGTTTAATACTTCGAAAACAATAGTACATGAAGTTTTGCGTGGACAGTTGTTATATCCATATCATTTGCAAAAAATACATGAACTGATTCCTGGCGATTATCCTCGTAGAAAGGAGTTTGTAATCTGGGTATTGCATCAGCAACGAAATAATGTAAACTTAATGAGCATTATTCTTTTCACAGATGAAGCAATATTACCAAAAATGGTATCACCAATTTACACAACACACATGTATGGGCTGATGAAAATCCTCATGCCACTATTGTTTCGCATCATCAACATCAGTTCCAATCAATTAATATTCGGACAGGAATCATTGACAATTTTTTGATTGGACCATTCGTATTGCCCGAACATTTGAATGGACAACTTTATTTGGAGTTCCTTCGAAACGCTTTTCGAGATTTAATCGTGTACGGGAGCACCTGAATAACGTCTATTTAAACCGTTGGATAGGTAGAGGAGGTCCTATTGCCTGGCCTTCTCGATCTCAAGATCTAACGCCGTTTGATTTTTACCTGTGGGGTACGTAAAAAAGTAGGTGTATTCCACTCCTGTTAATAATAGGGATAAACTTCTACAGAGAATCATGTTTCATTGTTATGTAATAAGGAACACGGCTGGGTTATTGTTGCTGATACAAGAGTCCTTAATTCGTCGTGTCCACGAGTGTATCAGACTCCACGGAGCCTATGTTGAATCCACAATTATGCGTTTATGTTAAGTACTTTAAAACAAATCAAGAAGGCGTCCTTCAGGAACGCACATCTTCGTAGGAAGGGCCTGTAGGAAACAAAATTATAGTAACTTGTCATCTTATTTTTTCGTGTTCTATCTGCATTCAAGAGTTTTTCCAAATCTTCCCGGACGCACTGTATAGATGACACATTGTAAATGATAAAATAATGAAGTATGTAAATTTAGTATCAGAATTTTCAATAATTATTAGTATTAGAAGTACTACTAGAAGTACTAGAGTACTAGAAGTACTAGAAGTAATACCAGATAGTATTTATTCAGAGTAGACACCTTGTTGAAACTCAATTCCAGTGTCACGATGTGCTGAGCATTCCCGTAACTAATGATAAGTTCCTCGACAATATTCCAGAGCGTTATGCGCCTGTGGCCCTCCATGAGTTGTCGAACCGCCTCGATATTCGCTTTGAGCGCGCTTGTCCTAGGGCGGCGATTTTGGCTCTGGTTCTCAACGTTTTCACGCCCTTCAGAAAATTCTTTGTGTCATATAAAAACACGGGTTCGTAGCAAGGTGTTGTTGCCGAAATGTGCTTGTAACGTCAGCAAAATTTCCATTGGTTTCACATCCTCCTTGACCAAAAACTTGATAATTATCCGTTGCTCCACAGAAACATGCACTTGTTGCTCACTCATGATTTCTATATTACTAAGGTGACCTGAAAGAATTCGAGACGTTACTATTCCCTCGCTAAACTCCCACCTTGGCTGAAAATCAACCCATCATGGGTAAGCGACCTGTGTGGAATTTAAAATCAGTCCCGTTTGAATTAGATATACACTCGTAGCTTTAAAATGAATAAAAAAACAATTTTCTAATTTGGGACACAAAACTGGAAAATTTAATGTTTATACACTTTCTGCTTGCCATACTAAAATACGATAAGAGTGCACGATGGTATGTGCACGAGTACTGTGACTGCACAAGGGATGAACCACTTATATAACCCTCTGTGGTTGAGTGAACTCTACAAACAAGTCAGCGCACGATCAGACAAGTTACACATGCACAGGCTTCTGTACTTGAGACAAATATTTAGAACGATTAAGAGTGCAGGGATATGAAGCTTGTCAACCGTGGTTAAAACTATAGTTATATACATGTTTGTACATATCTTGAGAATAATTTGTTACTAAATTGTGAGAAATCCTTATGTGATTGAAACAAACGGACTTCCGTTTCGTAATCAGTAAACGTGTATAAAACACGAGCACATATTTCTATTTAAACTCCAGATACACTGTAAACCAGTGTTATGAAATTCACATTATTATAGCAATAATTGCATCATTATTAGGGACCGGACACGAGAGGCCGATGACTCATCGCCCACGGGCGTACTATTGAAAATTTCTATTTTTAAAGGGTTTGTAATTTGATTTATATAATTGCAAAACAAATGGGTGGTGATATATAAAATACGAAATACATTTTTATTTGTTGATTTTGTGGTTCAAGTTGTGTAAAGGAGTATTAATATTAACGAGCAATACTTTCTCAAGGTTCTCTTATGTAAAATTTGTTCTCTTTGAATGAAATACATCTTTGAAGATAGAAAACGTCCTTTCTACATCGCAACTGGTTATAGGTGCATACTGGAAATACTATTTTATTTCAGCGCATTTAGCAGTTAGATTTTGAGGCATTGTCCCCATACACAATTGACGCAATGTTATTAAATCTGGATTTCTATTGAAAACTGCGTCTAACTTTTGCCGAAGTCCGAAGTCGCTTGGAATATTTTTCAAATTATTAACAACATCTAAAGTGGTTAATCCTTCATTTAATTTGAGATTTTGTTTTTCAATATAAGTGATTAGTTTTGAGAAATTTCCAGTGTTCCTGAAGAAAGTAAAACTAATCTTTTTAATTTGGAATTTCTATTAGTTCCTTGCACTCAGACATACTTCGAGCATCGTCATTTAAACATGTATAATTTACTAAAGAAAACACTCGGTATATTTGTTTCACAATATTTTGTGAAACAAATGTACCGAGTGTTTTCTTTAGTAAATTATTCATTATGTTTCACCAAGAGCCAACCGTGGATTCTATACATTAAATTTAAACATGTAATGAAATTTTGTAAACTATCGAAATTCTCTGCATAAAACTAGTAGCTTACAACCATGCCCCATCTAGTTATTACTGGAGAGGGAGGCAGTGACAAAGATGGAAGTTTTTCGCAGTAAAGAGCTATTCTTAATGGTGCTTTTCTGAAAACTTTTTTAAAAGCGGATATAAGTCTATCAAGTTCCGGAAAGGTGTCTGATATATTCACAGATTCTGTGGAGAGCATGTGCTATACAAGTAATATGCAGCATATTATAATATGTTTCCTTTAATAATCTGCCTGTTGTTAACATATATGCAGCACTGTCACTGACAAATAAAAGTATTTTTTCTTTGTATCTGTCGTCCGAATGAGGTATTTTTTTGAATATTCTCGTTAATGGTTTTAGCAACTGTTTCGGCATCAACTGTATTTGTAACTTTTGTTGCTATTACATATGCGTTATATGGAATTGTTGGATGTCGTACACCAGCTACAACATTTACCACACATCGTCCTAATATATCGACAGTGTCGTGGGCACTTATCCAGAGGTACTGATTTGAAAGATGACTTCTAATGCATTCTATTGCTTTCGTGTAGCACTTAGAAACATAATATTTGCATAAGGTGGATTCATCAGGAACATTTCGACCATTATATTTCTGGAGAAATATGTTTAAAGTGAGATTGTTAAGTTTATTTAATGAAATATATGCCGCCATTAAAGTTTCACAGAGTTCTTCGTTAAAATTGTCAGATTCCAACGGGTCTAATTTATGTGTATGTGTTTGCGAGGCTAAGTGACGTTTTATGTGCAATTTCTTTAACGATATTTTACAGACTTTGCAATAAATTTCGGAATCACTGGCAATGAACATACAATCAGTGTGATCCTTAATCCAACTCGCCATTGTTTCACGATACAATTCTCGACGTTATTCCATATCCTATCTGAAAAAGTAACTTAAACAATGTTCTAGATCTAAATAAAGAAATTAAAAACGTATGCGTATGTTATTGAAACTTAACAAAATTAACAAAGAAACAAAGAAATTGGGAGTAGTAGATTCAATGAAACGATATTAAACAAGATCTATTACAAAAATTACGTAGTATGGTAATTAACAGTTAAAAGAATGAAAAAAAGAAACTAACTCACCGTACTTTATTTATCTTACGAAATATAAACTAATAAATAAAATCCATTGTAATTTCGGCCTCTTGTGTCCGGTCCCTAATCATTATTATATGGTTTCTAACCACTAAATTTGAACTGTGTAACATATTTATAATTTTAATATAAGATATTTTTTTTATTATTTTATAAAAAACAAAATTTATACATATATAGTCTTTGATGTTAAGGGAGCAACTTTTCTTATTTATTTATATGTTTCAGTGAGGAAGTCAGACTCTTAGTGTATTCCATACATTTCCAATTAGACTTAAATCTCACGAGTTAACTTTGACTCATTAGTAGCGTCATGTGAACAGAATAAGAAAATAAAGCGGCCCTGGATCTTCATGTCTAACGCAGAACCGAAGCATTATTCATAATTGGTATTTTAAATTTTGCAAAGTACATACTCCTTTGTAGCGCATATTTTTTTACAATCTGGAAATGTTCTATTATTTCTGTTTCATCACTTTACAAAATTTATGGAAAATACGAAAGTCACATATTTCATATTTTGAGCCAACTTCGCATAATCCTCTCCTACGCTTTTGATGTGATATTATTACTAGCCTTACAGTTACAATTTATGATAGCCTCTAATGGAAAGTTAACGAATCTTCATTGATATTTTAGCAATTTGATAATAATCACGGTTAATTGTTTTACTCTTTTTATCGCAATACTGATATACTGATGTACTGATTTCTGTATTTTACTTATTTAATCCTCAATTGACAATTCTTACGTTGTGTATACGAGCAGTAATATTTTTCTTGTCCATTGAACAGTTGAATTAAACTTATTTTCTCAAATTAAGTAAAGTTGATAGCTCACAAACACGGTATAATAAAGTTTATTAGTTTACTCGTATTTCATGAGTAAGAAACTTGAAGTAATTTATCGAAGTATGTATGAAGCGATTGAAAATATTCAGAATAATAAAATCTTTCCAAAGTAAAGGATACCCCCCAAAAAAATCTTTCCAAATATTTTTTAAGGGACATATTACGTATATAATGCATTCTAATTTAGTAGTTACAGGCTCTAATTTAATGGATAGAATGTGGCAATAATTATTGAATAATTTAATACCATCAATCCATTGATTTATTGAAAGTGAACTAGTTCCGATCGTGCGGCAAAAATATGTGCAACAATAATTTAAACCTCTTTACGCAATGAAGTTGACATCGTCAGTAAATAACAAACCGACGTTTTAATTAGCAATAAACTCTTCTCTTCATAATTTAGAGTCGACAGCAATTTAAAAATCACTCCATAAGACACTTCCAAAACGGGTTTGTCTGGGTCATTCGTCCATTGAAGTCTCGTCCTTAACATCATTATTGTTCGAACGTTAATAAACCTTGAGCGGGTTCTCCATGGTAGCAATAATAACAACAGGTTAGTAATCCAAAATACCGGAAACTGTGAATAATTTTGCAGGTACAATTTCAAATTAAACGTACTTAACAAAACGGAAAACTACAAAACAATAATCATTTTGATTAAATTAAATGATGGCGTAAACCGAATCTTGTAACCGTTATAGATCCAATGAAGCTAAAAATCAAATTAAGTAGTGCACAATATGTATAAAAACAATATTGAGATCTTAATCATAGCCATGGTATATTGAACCAAATTTTATTTAGGAGTCATTGCTTCAATTTTGTTATTTAAAAGGTTATAAGGAAATTTTATCTTAATTATGTACTGTGTCTACGTTTGAGAAATAAAAAATTAAATCTTAAAATTAAAACTTTTTTTTGAAATGTATAATAATTTGACCAAGCCGTCCATTTAATATATCAATTGAAATTAGTATGTAATTGTGAAGTAAATGTGAATGTAAACATTGCTGTCTACAAATTACAACGCAAGTCATACGAAATTTAATTTAAAAATTTTATCTACGTTGGGACTTGAACCCAAGTCTATGGTTTGATAGACCGTCGTTTTAACCAATTAAGCCACGATAGACCCTGGTTCAAGTTAATTAATAAGGTGACAATGTTAATTATTCAGATGTCAGTTGTGAAAATTCTTTCTTTGGAGACTGTGGTTAAGTAAAAAACTTAAAAAAGGTATATAACCCCTTACCACAATTATTAATCGTATCCTAAATACGCATTTCGACAACTAAGTTGTCATCATCAGTAGGTAAAACCTATACCTGGACGCGATGAAAAGTAGTTGGTGCGTGAGCGGTTTTCTACCTTTACTGCGTCCCATGTGCGACTTTTTAATTAGTGGTTTTACCTACTGATGATGACAACTTAGTTGTCGAAATACGTATTTAGGATACGATTAATAATTGTGGTAAGGGGTTATATACCTTTTTTAAGATGTCGGTTATTGAAAGTAGATATCAGTTTTGAAAGCAAAAGTCAGTTTTGAAAGCAGATGCCAGTTATTGAAAGCAGATGTCTGTTGATGACAGTAGATGTCAGTTTTGAAAGCAGATGTCAGTTTTGAAGGTTTGAAATTGCTAATTATTACTCCATAGCTATATGCATATTTAGATCATTTCTTAGCCGTTCATTTAATATATAAATTGATAAATACATTAGTATGTAATTGCGAAGTAAATGTGAATGTAAACATTATTGTCTACAAATTACAACGCGTCATACGAAATTTAATTTAAAAATTTTGTCTACGTTGAGACTTGAACCCAAGTCTATCGTTTGGCGGACCGTCACTTTAACCAATTAAGCCACTATAGACCCTGATTCAAGCTAATTAGAAATGGATTATGAGGTGATAATGTTAATAATTTAGATGTCAGTTATTGAATATAGGTGTCAGTTTTGAAAGCAGAAGTCAGTTTTGAAAGCAGATGTTAGTTTTGAAAGTAGATGTCAGTTATTGAAAGCAAATATCAGTTATTGAAAGCAGATGTCAGTTTTTTTAAAGCAGATGTAAGTTTTGAAAGCAGATGTCAATTATTGAAAGCAGATGTCAGTTGTTGAAAGTAGATGAGTTTTAAAAGCAGATGTCAGTTTTGTAGGTTTGAAAATGCTAATTATTACTCCATAGCTATATGCATATTTATATAATTTCTTAGCCGTTCATTTAATATATGTATCAAATAATGTATCAATATAAAATGGTTTAATCCTTAGTCCTTTCTTGAAATTTTTTCTCCCATAGTACGGAAAAATTAAAAGTTCTTAGATTTTTATGCTTGCCGATTCTCTCTCTTATGTGCGACTAGAGAAGACATCAAAATACAATGAATCAGGATGAAACGAAAACATAAGACAAAATATTTTAGAAATGAATGGAGTTTGAAGATAAAGTCTGAAAACCAAACAAACATAATAATATCGAAAGAGTAAATAATTATTTATTCTGGAGTCCAATTATGGGCTAGATGAGAGTAATTTGAAGTAATCCAACACAGATGTATGAAAGCGAATATAAGTGGGGGATTTTCGATAAGATTATTATGGTCTAAATACTTGAGTATAGCAACAAAACTAAGACTGATGTACTATTACTTAACCTTGTCATCTGTATAGATGTGTCTTCGGTTTTAAATAAAATAACTGAGCATACGCTTGGACTATAGTAGCCCGAAATATTAAGAATAATTTTTGGTGAGACGAAAAGGAATGGTATCTAAATAATACGAAAAAATAGACAAAAATCGAAACCATATGGACAAGCACTCATAACAACGGCTAGAAGACAAAAATTAATAGACTTCCTGAGGGTAAAGTAACGAAATAGAAAATAGTAGCAGCAGTAAACGAAGAAAGAAGTGGCTATAGTAGAAAAGGACTTCGAAATATTGGGAAATAGTAACAGCCAAGGAGAGCAGTTGGAAAAACATAGTCGAAGCCATGGTGCAATAAAGCATTTATAATAATTATTGTTACGTATAAATGAAGGTTGAAGCATAATTAAAATATATTCATCTTAAACAGTAACAGTAACAACTTGAAGCTGAAAGAGCTTGCTATTTCCGACATAATTTCTTATCAACATGGATATCTCTATTTTTGTTTTGGTAAAATTAGTTCTTAACCACGACTTTACAAATCAGTAATTTTTTGTAGTATTAAACATTTTTATAAATGATTGTGGTTCGAATAAAACTTTTAAAACACTTTTACTACGATTCTTAAGTTATTTGTTAACAGCTTCACTTATTGTTAGTGGTTAACCTTCTGCTCTGTAAATAATCAACGCCCTGAGAAAGTTAACCAAAGTAACCAAAATAACTTGTATTGGAAAATGTAGATCTTCACTTCAGCTGCAACTGTAACTCTTATCGTTCCATTAAATTTCCGCCGACACTTCAGGATTTCTCATAAAATGCAAATGTAAGAGAATCGTTTCGGAATTATAAAACAATAACGTAATTGTACTTTAATTAAAGTGATTCCTGCTGCTCCTGGTGACTGAAATAAGCCTCGCTTTCGAATTTAATTGGTCTTTAATCGAATTACCACGATTTGATAAAATTCTGATTTAAACATATTTCACAGCCAAGACTCCTATATCGCGAGGAAAGTAATTTTAAACAAAGAAGAAATATAGCAAGCGTTTGCTTTTAATTCTGTTAGTGACGTTAACTAACTTTTAATTGTTCGTGTAAATTGGATGTGTTACGCTTAATTTCAAAGAAATTATCCCACGTTCTGCGCCAAATTATTGTTACGTTTAGTACGGATCCTAGGGCTAGCTATTACGTGCAACAAATAATAAAAAATAATTAAATTATGATACTTTAAAATGTCTGAGACCGGTTCATATTGCTGTGAAATTCTCTTTGAAAATTAAAAATAGAATTAATTACGTATAAATTAATTAAGCATAAACTGAATACTCAAGAAGAAATTTAAAAGAAATCGACCGAGGTTGTGTCTTTTAAATGCACCTCCTATATAGTATTCCAATTTAGTATTAAAATTTTAGATGTAAATTATCAAGAATTGATATGTAAATAAGTTAACGCAATGTCAATAAATTTTAGGATAGTTTGATTATTAAACACTTAGAATTATTAAAACATGCTGTACATACCAGGAATATCATAAAAGGACACAGAATACTATTTTCTTTGTACATTAGCAACGTTAGTAATCACATTTAATTTTAATTCATTATATTTTTATAAATAACGAATGAATTAACATAAAACGTCCAAGGCATTTTAAAAGAAGAAAAATAATTTAAAAACTATACGAACGGAAAATAAGGACCAGTAACATCTAAAAACAACAAAAATATTTGTAACAAGAAGCAAAAAAAACATTACAAAATACAAATAAAGCAATTAATGCAGTAATGTTGCAATGTAAACAGAGCCATGTGACAAAAGCATATCAAAAGGCGGCGCATGGTTATATAATATAAATGCATCAAAGGGACATACTAGTGAAAGCAAAGGACAAGAGAATACCACACAAATAAGCGCAATGGAAGAAAGAGAAGGAAAACACTACAAGAAAACTTAGATAATACGTAGACATGGATTCTGGGTAAAAATTTCATCTTCAAACGAGCAGTAGAAGTCATTCTGGGAAACACCGAGAATAGAAGTTTAAAATGCCATAATAAAAGTTACAATTATTAAAATTACGACGAAAAAGAAAAATATATAAACAAGGAAATAGCATATGGAGATGGAAAAAAACAAAACTACTCATAATAGATAAAAATACACAAGGATGAAAATGTTAAATAAGTATGAAAATTATATACAACCGAAATAAATGATCTGAGGTGGGGAAGAAATTCGGGGAAAACTCAAACGCAAGGGAATAAATAGAACCAACACCGCCAAAAGAGTACATTCATTCCCTGATATTCACTGACATTCATTCATTCACTGATATATTTGCGAGACTCATCGATTCACTTTCGACATAGTATCTGCTGGCATTATATTTAGTTAAGAACAAATAAAAGTTTAATTTCATTTTAATTATTATTATTGTTATCGTTATTATTCTCATCATTGAATAAAATAAAATTAAAAAGCCCTTACCCAAATTGAATTTAATGATTCTAAATACGTATTTCTACAACCACGTTGTCATCTTCAGTAGAAAAAACAGTGTAACACTTGAACGCACAAAAACACTCACAGAAGGATTGTTCTGAACGTCTTGCCGTTCAGAACAATCCTTCTGTGAGTGTTTTTGTGCGATCAAGTGTTACACTGTTTTTTCTACTGAAGATGACAACGTGGTTGTAGAAATACGTATTTAGAATCATTAAATTCTATTGTGGTAAGGGTTTTTTAATTTTATTTTATTCACTTATAAGCCACAGTCTCCGATTTGTTAGATAATTCTCATCATTATTATAAAAGCTTAATAATATACCAGGAGGTGTTCAAAAATTAGTATGCAAAATTTAGCTTTGAGTGAGTAAAACTTTGTACACGATAAAATTGGAGTATATAGAGTCAAATAAATCAGAAACGTGCATGTGGATCGTTATTTTAAATAATTAATTAGTCATAAATACATGAATAAAGTGTATCTCAGGCAGATATTAGAGACTAATTAAGAGTAAGTAGGGTTCCCTGAATACCCTCGAAATATCTGTGCCATTAAAATGTTAAATTCAGAACGTTCAGCAATAGGTGCAAAAATAAGAAAATATTTATACAGTATTATGATAAGCGTCTTACTCTGTAGGAACTCGTTTCCACTTAAATAGACGCCGAATAGCACACTCGCTTTATAAGGAATTATCAGTAGAGAATAGTAGTCCACATTCTAGATATATATTTGAGTACTAATCTCAGCAATAGGAGGGCAAATACCCCCTTTTGCGATTGAAATTCCCAAAAGTCTTTGCTTGCGAGATTCAGTTGAATCAGAATCAAAAACTCCAAGACTATACGTGTATGATTTACAGAAGAATATTTGTATACAAAATTTTCTTTGATAAGTGCAGATATAAGTTAAAAATGAAGTATTTTAAGTTACAACAAAATTAAATGTGAACGTACAGACAAACAATAAAATAATTTTAAATAATTATTTCTTGTTGTATTATTTCTTTGCATTTACTTTGGACGCTAGGCCTAGTTGCGTAGAACCCAAAAGGATTGCCCTGAGATACCCAAATAATGTACAGAGTCTCAACAAACATATGCTTGTGTAACTGCCCACACAACCATTCATTATATTAAATTAAGATATTCAAAAGCGAAATACACATCAATATGTAGCAGAACGATAATAAAAAAGGAACAGTCAAGTTGTTTTTAAACTTTACTTAAATTTAAACGGCTTGATAATTAATCATAAGAGGCAGTAAAAAACAACGACAAATTAAGTTATTGTAGTAGATTTTACGAATAATGATTAATAGAATATGTATGAAATAATGATGTAGCAAAACCTTAGAGAGTTGGAAGAGCATATGTATGGAATGTACCACATACTGAAAATTTGTATCGTAGTTTAGCTTCCTGCTTTTGGAAAAATGTTTTTTGAAGGGATCAAGGGAATGATAACAACGTTATATGTTCGGTATAATCAAGTAAAAACTACACCTTAGGTCCTTTCTGAAATATGTTTGTTCATTGCGGTGATGTTTTAACAAAGTTATAGTGTTTCTTTTTTATTTAACTTTTTTATACAATGGAATAATTCGAAGCATTGGCTGGCAATTATCATACTTTAACTTTTTAACTTCTTAAATTATTGATTTTTTATGTATTAGTTTTAGTACTAAATACATGATAAGAAGAGTAAATATACAATTATTTTCTAGAGTAACTACGTTCTAATATAGTACATCCGCGTTTGAACTAGTTTCATGTTTACAAACTTATATTCGAAAATTTAGGAAACTTTAAGATAATGTGCTTACTGATTGTAAACATTTATATTCAAGTTATATATCTATTGGTTAAAGGATTAGTTGTGTATCCGAGAGTTTCCCAAGCGCTAAATCCATATTGCAATGTTCTGCGAATAAACTTATATACACTATATTCAATGGAAATATATATATATATATATATATATATATATATATATATATATATATTTCCATTGAATATAGTGCTAAACCTTTTATATATATATATATATATATATATATATATATATATATATATATATATATATATAAGGTAAACTTAATAAGTCGGCGATTAAAGGTCTGGTTCATTACTTCAAAGTATATATATTTAAAATAACTCTACATGTTTCGTCAATGATGCCTTTGTCAAGAGAATACAAAACATAAATGTGTATTTATGTTTTGTATGATTTGTGTGTGATTTCCTTTAGAATCTCACTAACTCTATTCCTAACATGTGTGGCAAGAATATACTAGACATAGATATCTCTAAATGCTTCCATTCTCTAGGAAATTATATTCCTCATACTTTTTACCAAAACACCTCTTCCTTGTCAGTTTGTAAAAATATTGTAGATATTGGTGTTACTTTTGATTTATAATTAAAAATAAATGTCGGTTCCATTTTCCAAACACTGTTTCGCCTATATATTGCTATTCTTAATTAGAATATTTAGAATGATTGAATTTAACAGTCTAATAGTTTGATTTACTGCCTTCTTGCGAAATAATTATTATGGAAAACTCGCCAATATATCGAATGCGTTTTCAGTAAAATACAATTATAGCGATATTTGCTTTTCGTCATCACTACTTTCTAATTGTAATAATACTGACCTTCAGCCACAGTTATATATGGATATATATACATTTTTCGACGATGCCGGGTATGTATTTTAAAACAAGATGCAACATTTTCATCTTTGTTCATAATTTGTTATGGGTTTACAAAATGTACAGCTTTATCACGATATTTTGTCATCATACTTGTTTACTACGCGAATACATTGCCTAAATTTTCCAAACCTTTGGTTTGTTAAACATCCTATCACCTAGAGAAAATATTGGAGGGCCAGAATTTCAAAGCAGGACATACCCAAGCACAATTGGGAGTAAATTAATGGCCTGCCCGTATCGTGTTACACATGAATTGGGGGTGTGATTTAATGATGTGCGAGAACGCGTAAAGGGGGCGCTGTTGTAGAATCTCGACGTTTCTTTTTTTTACGATCGAGAGTTAAAAGAAAGACGGAGAAAAGAGATAGGTCTAACGAATAAGTGGCACAGGAATCGACGATTGCGATCCAATAAGCCGTAGATATACGATAAGCGATATAGGGGAAAAAAATTGCTCACTAAATATTCAAAACCAATAAAGTCGATGTTTGTACGGAGAGAAGTTATTGAAAAAACGAAGCTTTTTCTTGTACTTTAATATGTAGTTGTAATATGTGTTCATAAATTAAATTAAATTCTCACAGCGAAACTCTATGGAATGTTTTTTTACGTAAGAGCCGAGTATTTAGAGCAAGCATCAGATATAAAAATAGTTGGTCAACCAGCAATATTTGCTAGTTTCGAAAATTGCGAAATTACAGATGATCAGGATTGAGCATTTTTGTTACAAATATATCCAAAAATGTATTTTTTATACTATCTACCACTTTTCTTAAAAAAAAGCATTTCCTTTTTCATTTGTACTGCCAACTTGTAACGTTGACGTCGCGGCTTGTTGCGGCTACAATCTAGGGCAAACATGATTTGCCTAATTGTAGAATTTAATGCAACAAATTAGAGCGACAAACGCATGTAAAATGAGATTTAATAGTTATTAATTCTCATACGCATGAAGTTCATCGTATATATATATATATATATATATATATATATATATATATATGGTAAACCTAATCAGTAGGCGATTAAAGGTCTGTATATTACTTCAAAATATATGTATTTAAAAAACTCTACATGTTTCGGCTGTATACGCCTTTTTCAAGAGAATACAAAATATGATACAGCCGAAACATGTAGAGTTTTTTAAATACATATATTTTGAAGTAATATACAGACCTTTAATCGCCTACTGATTAGGTTTACCATATCATACCAAGGTCACGAAGATTATATATATATATATATATATATATATATATATATATATATATATTATAGTAAAACAGGTGAATAAGATATTGATTAATAAAAACTGTATTGCAAAAGTAATATTATTGATATCGTTGAATAGAATTGATCTTTAACTTAAATTCGCTCCAAATATACAGCGAATAGTATTTAACTTTGCAAAACCCACAAATTAAAGGGGTAGATCGTTTTGGATCGTTATTATTGATACACAAGAAATTAAAGATGGTTACCACGGCACTTACTATTCGGAGTTACAAGAGTTTACCTTCTTTTCTCTATAGTCGCAGGTTCTATAAATGCTTTAAAAAAAATTAGTTAATTTCAATATGTATTTAAATAGTATATTAAAAAACAAGCTTCATATGCAGCATTTTGCCACACGAGATCAGTTTAGAAAACGCCCTTTATATTCTTGACACTAACTTTTTATAAGTACTTAATTCTAAACTACCTGTAATAGATGATATAAGACCCCTGACACCTCTCCAAAACTGTATGCGATACAGAAATAAGAAAAACACCCTAACCACAATATATATCAATAAATACTATATACGTATTTCGGCAACTAAGTTGCCATCTTCAGTAGAATAACCTTAAAAACTGAAAAATGTTAAACGTAGCGTTTTTTGGCTAAGGTAAACATTAGAAGATATGCTCTTCACCAAATCGCCAGTGGGATAACACTGTATGCGATAATCCACTGGCAAATAAACATAGAAAGTATGAATGTGTACCAAATCTGAATCGTAAATTAAATGTACTTCAAGAGTAGTTGAACAAAAGTCAGTTTTGTGACGCCATCTCTAAAGTGCGGTAGCTTCCTTAAGAAGCATTTCCGGACCCAAGTTGATAGAAACTTTTTTTTGATACTTTTGTAAGTACAATCACCTCTTTCATTTTTTAGGGGTTGTTCGTGGACATGCTCTGTATGTATATGTATATATATATATATATATATATATATATATATATATATAATATATATATATATATATATATATCTATATAACTATCTATATAACTTTCGCAACTAAAAAATAACTCCACGCTGACGGCGTATGACTGTTTTTTTTTTGTTGAACAAAGTCTGCCGCCATTTAAAATAACTTTTTCAGATAATTGACTTTTAAATTTAAGTGACGTAACCTGCGTAACCTTGTCGCTGGTAGAATAATAAATGAAAAAAGTATATCCTAATAATCGTATTTATACTTTCGTACAGGGAATCCCCGACGGGGAATCCCTCGCATCAATATTACGATATATCATATGAGGCGATCGGGTGATTCCCCTGTTGACCCGTTGGGGAATTACTTTAACAGTATCGTATTGAAATATTGCGGGCGGGGAAGTCACTTCTAAGTTACATATTATTTGGCCTGTAGCTGTGTAGTTCTTTTATCGTACGGCGTATCTAAGGTTGATTTTTTATCTTTATGTAATAAGTGTCCTTAATATAATCTAGGTAAGGTCATTGTCAAGGCGCAACGGATTACGGAATGCAAACTGACAATCTCGAAAAACCTGAGATTAACCAAGTACAGTCCCGGGATTTACGGGATCAAACCCGGGATCGAGACCCGGGATTCAGGATCCCGGGATTGTATTCTCTAGTCATTAACGAAAAGAAGCGGCCTTATATTCTGGATTTAATGCACCGCGAATATTGACAGGAATTCATCAAAGCAAAAGTCATTTTAAAGTACATAAGCTCTAATGCAGATAAGCCAAAGTCAAAAGCACCCAATTAGTTAATATATTTGGTGGTCTACAGTATCATATTCGTTGCTGGACATGCGTGGATATGTGTGTAAAGAATAGCATTGTATCAAATCTGCTCAAAAATTTTACCAAAATTTAACAACACTGCTGTAAGTTTATAATTTTCCAGCCAGACACTTCACGTTCTTTGCGAAACGGTGTAATTATAGCTTTTTTCCATTGATCCAAGTTGATAACCATTTGTAATGGCTCTGCCAACACTCTGATATTAGGAATAGAAGAACTAAATACCAAAATACCACCTATTGTAGGCTTATCTGTATAAGTAGATACTATTTTCTCAATTCGAATAGAGTGTATGGATGAAATATAAAAGATAGTCTATCGATGCCAATTTCCGGAGCAATGTTTTGGATTCTGGAAGAAATATTCTAGAAAAAAATGTCGGCAAAATCGTCAACTATTTACTGAGGATTATTACATTCCAACTCATCAAAATAAAGTCTAGGGATCCTTTTTATTCATTTTCTATGGTTAATATATTTCCAGAGTGCCGCCAGATTTGTGTGAATAGAATTTTCAATATTAGTCAGATATTTAACATAAGTAGACCTGATCTGTTCCATAACCGATGACACCATTCTTTTAAATGCCTAATAGAAAATTGCATCTTCTTTGGTACGCCGTTTCTGTCTATAATGGCCTTTAATTGTTAGGCTTTTCTTTATTTCAGGTGTAAAGCAGGGGGGAAAAGTGGAGTTGGTAGGAATATATTTAGGGATTGATTTATCAAATATGTCATAAATACAATCATCAAATTTATTATTGGGTAAATTTAAAGCTGAATATGAATTTAGAAAAGACCAATCAAAGATCGTTCAAGATTTGTGAATAACTAGCTTTTCGAAAATTGTAAGGGCAAATGGAAGATTGCGGGAACTAAAAAACTTAAACATACTTTAACACTCTAACGTTAGTGTTGACAACACTATTTACTTGTTTTATATCATGTAAGTTGTAAGATTCACTTAAAATATCAATCTTTATATTTATTTAATGTGCGGGGGTGTTACTAAATTAGGGAAAGGTTGAACGAAGCAAGCGGTACATTAATAACGAGCGATCATTAAAATTTTCACTCGTAGCTGGCCGTGTATATAAAAATTATGTCGTAGCTTTAGTCATTCATTAAGATGTTATTTCAAACATCTGTCAGTGTCAAATATATATTTTAAAGTTTCATCAAAAGAAAAAGTAATGGCCTTTAATGATATGCATAAAGCGTTTATGGTAGAATGTTACTTCCTGACATCTCAAAAAATTGATGGTATTTGGCAGCATTCAATAGAAAATTGCCTTGCGGAGTTTGAAGAGAGATATCCAAATACTGTTCCTAGCTATAAAACTTTCCGTGATACGCTAATGCCTTGTGTAAATCTTTTTCGTCAACAGGCAGTACCTATTTTAAGGAAAAAAGGAAGCGGTCCTCCTCTCAAGAGAAGTCGCGGCGTAATTGAAAATGTCAGACAAATTATTAACGAATCTCCTCAAACATCTATTCGCAGAGCTTCGCAACAAGTAGGGCTTTCGTATGGAACATGTCAAAAAATTTAAAAAAAGGCCTAAAAGGCATATAAATTAACTTCTGTACAAAATATATTACCTACGGATTATGAAAAAGAACACAATTTAGCCAATGGTTTATTCAAACAATGACAGACAATATTTTAAATCATACTTTTTTCACCGATGAAGCTTGGTTTTATTTGAAAGGTTATGTTAATTCGCAAAATATGCGTATGTGGTCCAGTGAAAATCCTCATTTCTACAGAGAAGTTCCTCGACATCCAGAAAAAATAGGCGTATGGGTAGGTATGAGTCGTCACCGATTAATAGGACCAATATTCTTTGAGGGCACGATAACATCGGAGAAATATTCTAACGAAATTCTCAGTGTTTTTACTAATCAATTGACTAATGATGAACTTCAGGGCGGATATTCTCAACAGGATGGGGCTACATCTCACGTTACACTTGAAAATATTCAGTTTTTGCAACAATTTTATGGCGATAGGATAATAAGTAGAAATACAGCGATTCCATATCCACCACGATCGTGTGATTTAACAGTCATGGATCTTTTTGTGTGGCCATATATAAAGAATATTATTTATGAAACACCAATTAATAAGCTACAAGAGTTAAGACATAAAATCATAGAAAAATGTGAACACATCAATAACTCACCGCAAATACTGATCAATGTTTTCAATGCTCTACGAAATAGAGTGCGATTATGCTTGGTGGAGAATGGTCAACATTTTACACATTTTTTATAATATTCTATTACTTTGAATAAAAATTATAAATATATTTAATATAAGTCAGCATCTCAAATTATTTTTTAACAATCATGACGTTTGAAATTATAATGACAGATCTCCTCTAATAACTTAAGTTAGGACATACTTCTTGTGTACATGGCTTACTTGAGCGAAAATTTTAATGATCACTCGTTATTATCCTCAAAAACATCAATATCATTCTGCGATTGTATATGTAAATATAATTTGGTATTATCAGCATAGGCTAGCATAAAACAATTGGAAGATGTGAGGAGATCATCAATGAAAAGCAGAAGTCCCAGATTAGAGCCTTGAAGTGCACGAGATGTTGAGAAGAATTGGTAAGAGTAAGAGCCGTTATAAATTGGCAAACGGGAGGCTAGGAAATATCGAGCAATAGGAAATATCAAGAGAAATATATTGCTATTAATACAACACTAAATTAAATTTTTATTTGAAATTATAAAAATTCCATTAACAAGCAATCAGATCCACCAATAGTATGCGATCAGAATAGCGTATTTATATATAAAATGCAAGTGAAAATCTTCTTCAAGGATTATGATCTCCATAAAGAAACTTTCATAAACTTTTTGTCAATATAGATACTTGAGAAAAAAAGTATTTTTTATCGCTTAGCTCCTGCATTGCTTTTTATATTTCAATTTAAACAAAAAGATCATAAATATTCCATTTAATTAGAAACTGAAACGCAATTGCAGTATTAACTTCAATTCTCGGATCATTAGTAAAAGTAATGACGTGGAGCCAATTATTTAACACGTTCCACTGCACAACTTCCAAACAAACTAGTTGTTCGGGCGTAAAAACTTCTTGGATAAAGTTGTGCTTCCTTCGTCGAGTTCATGCTGTGAATAATTAGATGCTTTAAGTATGTTAGTCAATCTCTTTTTCTACCTATTTTTTTTTTAACTCAAGAGGAATTTAATTTAGTTTCAGTAATCGAACAGAAATCATTACATAAATTTGGTACCCGTTCGTGAGAATAGTTTCAGATTGCTCTTCATATAAGAAATGTTGATATAAATATAAGCACTTTATATACATCAACATGTTAAGCAAGAAATGTTTCCTGTTCCTCATCTTCAATATGTATTCTGTATTTGTTAGAAGAGTAATTATAACATATAATATATCTTATCAAACTGCTTTATTATGATTAACTTTTAACAAAAATATGAAATAAACTATTCAAAAATGAATAGGGAATTAGATCTTTTTTTAACAGATCTAATTAATTCGATTATATTTAACGTATTTTCTCAAACTATAGATAAATTAGAAGGCCCACAGTCGTTTGTGGGCATTTTATTTGGTAAATGTCTTTTCTGTGTGATAAAATATTGAATCTTGTATTTTAACCCTAAATTAATTTAGAATACAAAATTATAAAAATCGCATTTTTTGACAAGTATTATTCATTTTAAACGTCATATCACATTTTCACGATGCCAAGACGTCATTTAAATAAAGAAACTTTTGATTTAATTGCGTTATTGCATCAGCGAGGGCAATCTGGAGCAGAAATTGCCGCAATTTTTAATGTGTCTCCAAGTGTTGTTAGTAGGGCTCTAGCAAGATTCCAACAGGTAGGATCTGCAAGGAGAAGACCCGGTAGTGGATCTGAGAGGAAAACAAATCAGAGACAAGACCGCTACATACGAATTCAGACAAGGATGTATCCGTTTAGATGTGCTGTATGGTTGCAAACACAGTTACGTGCCGCCACTGGAGTTAAAGTTTCAGATCAAACCATCAGAAACGGTCTGAGGGAAATGGATCTTCATAGCTGCAGGCCTGTGAGACGCCCAAAATTAACTAATGCCAATAGAATGGCTAGAAGAACTTGGGTTAACCAACGACTAGCAGAAAATTTTCAATGGGAGCATGGTTTATACACCGATGAATCCAGATTCTGCTTATTTAGTGATAATCGTAGAGTAAGGATCTAGAAAACTCGAGGAGACCGTTATAGACGCGAGTTTACAAAAGCTGTGGTGCCTTTTGGCGGCGGTAGTATCATGGTGTGGGCGGGCATTACTTTGAATGGACGTACGAACCTCCATCTCTTTGAAAACAATGTCAATGGACATATATACAGAGATGACATTATTCAGCAATATGTGGCCAACTTTCGTGAGGCTGTGGATGAAAACATGGTTTTTATTGATGATAATGCAAGACCTCATCGTGCACAAATTGTAATGCAAGCATATTAACCATCTACCTTTACCACCAACGTCTCCCGACTTGAATCCAATTGAGCACATTTTGGACAGACTTCAAGAACAGCTCAACGAACATAATCCACCCCCAGTTAACGTGCAACACTTGCGGGAAATTTTACCGCTGTGTTGGAGAAGAGTGTCATAAGAACACATTCATAATTGCATTATGAGTATGCCCCGAAGATGTACAGCTGTAAGAGATGTCTGTGGCCATTATACACGATTTTAGAATTAATTGTTACAGAAAAATGTTTATTTTAGCTATTGTTAAAAATGTTGCTTATTTCATTTTTGATCATTTCTTAGTAATCTAACGATTTTTCTGAATAAATATACTTGAAAATTTTAAATTGTTGTGTACAATTATGTATCTAATATAATACACTTCAAATATTTACCCATACTATCTAAAAAATACAAAAAAGTAAAAATTCCTTATTCATTTTTGAGTAGTTTATTTTTGGAGACTCGACAACTTAAAAAGTAAATGTTAATTTGATATTGCAAATTTTACGTCTAAAGTTAATGACGTAAACCTAGTTTACTGGCATCACAAACGAAACACGAACCAAAATATACCATAAACATAATCTCTAAGCTATGCAATTGGTCTCGGTGTTACATACGACAACATTCTTGCGTTGACTACAACAATAATGCGAGGAAACAATATTAATATGAAAATGTTGAATAATCTCCTCGACACACAATTGTGACTGTCTTAGACCAAAGCAGCCTTTTACACGTTAACAATAATATTTAATTCGCAAAAGTGTAACTTATCTTGCGCATTTATCAAATGATTTGTAACGGCCGAGAGATAGTACAAACCCTTTTACATAGGTACACAAAGCCAGTATAGATTTTCACATATGTATGCACCACAAACATAAATTTATAAATGTGTGTAATCTGTAATACTGATTTCACAAGCTAAATCCCGAGAGTTTTCAAAGATTTATCGAGGGCATTAACGATACGGAAAGTAAAGACAGTTAATGAGAACAGAACGTAATCTGTTAAATTTATTAGTTCTAACATTGTTCTGTTATATCACAAAATATATGGATCCTGATCCAATATGCAGTTGATTCTACGTTTATCGTGTAGGAAAAGTATCAATTCATACACTTCCTATTACTAAATATTGAAATAGTTCTTATTAAATTTATCCCACTTACTTATCCCTTTTATAATATTTTTAACCCTTTCGCGCATAAATTTAGAAAGCGTATTTTTTTTAAGTAATTCTTAAATATGTTAAAAATAGTATCAGTAATAATTAGAGAACGGACGCAATTTCCATAAAACGCAATCGGCAATTGGAATTGTGTATAACGTCGCTCAGTACATCCCGGCGTAATTCAATGAAGTATTTGTTTGACTTACTCGGACACCTGGTCTCGCCGCGATAACAATGGACAAGCCAGCTATTGTATTCGGAGAATATAGTGTTTTTTAAAGTGTTTTCATGAGCGTAGATAGAAGCGGGGTTTTTATAATGTATTTTATTTATTAGTTTATATTTCGTAAGATAAATAAAGTGCTGTGAGTAAGTTCCTTGTTTTCATAGTTTTAACTGTTAATTACATCGTAATTTTTGTGATAGATCCTGTTTAATATCGTTTGATTGAATCTATTTCTACCAATTATTTCGACATAAGAGTGTGCATTGAATTTCGTTCAGTTTCAATAACTTACGCACACATTTTTAGTTTTCATTTATTTAGATCTAGAGCATTGTTTAAGTTACTTTTTCAGACATGATATGTAAGAATGTCGAGAACGTCATTGTAAAACAATGGCGAGTTGGATTGACGGTCATACTGATTGTATGTCCATTGTCAGTGATTCCGAAATTTATTACAAAATCCGTAAAATATCGTCACTTAGGATCGCAAACACATCTGAACTCTGTAAAACTTTTATGGCGGCTAATATTCCATTAAATAAACTTAGCAATCCCACTTTAAAAATATTTCTTCAAAAATATACTGGTCGAAATGTTCCTAATGAATCAACTTTACGCAAATATTATGTTTCTAGGTGCTATACGAGAACAGTAGAATGCATTAGAAGCCATCTTTTAAATCAATACATATGGATAAGCGCCGACGAAACGGTGAATATGTTAGAACGCTGTGTGGTAAATGTTGTAGCTGGTGTACTACATCCAACTATTCCCTATAACTCATATGTAATAGCTATAAGTGTTATAAATAGAGTTGATGCGGAAACAGTTGCTGAAACCATTAAGGAGAATATGCAAAAAATGCTTCATTCGGACGCCACGTACAAAGAAAAAATACTTTTATTTGTAAGTGATAGTGCTGCGTATATGTTAAAAACAGGCAGACTATTGAAGGAAGCATATCCTAATATGCTGCATATTACTTGTGTAGCACATGCTCTCCACAGAATCTGTGAATATATCAGAGACACTTTTCCGGAAGTTGATAGACTTGTATAAGCTTTTAAAAAAGTTTTCAGAAAAGCACCATTGAGAGTAGCTCTTTTCTGGGAAAAATTTCCATCTCTGTCACTGCCTCCCACTCCAGTAATAACTAGATGGGGAACATGGCTGGAAGCTACTAGTTATTATGCTGAGAATTTCGATAGTCTAAAACATTTCGTAACACTGCTAAAGGAGGATGCTAGAAGTATTGGTGAGTGCAAGGAGCTCACACAAATCCCAAATTTAAAAAAGCAGTTGAACTTTCTTCATGAACACTTTGGAAAATTGCCAAAACTAATCACTTATTTTGAAAATCGAAATCTCAAATTAAATGACGGATTAACCACATTAGATGTGGCTGTTAATAATTTGAAAAGTATTCCAAGTGACTTCGGATGTGGCCTTCAGCAAAAGTTTGAAGCAATTCTTAATAGAAATCCAGATTTAATTACATTGCAGCAATTATGTGTGGAGACAATTCCACAAAATCTAACGGCTAAATATGAATAAACAAAAGAATATTTCCAGTATGCACCTATAGCCAGTTGCGATGTAGAAAGAACGTTTTCTATTTATAAGGATGTACTTAATTCAAAGAGAACAAAATTGATAGAAGAAAACCTTGAGAAACTATTGCTAGTCAATATTAATACTCCTTTACTCAACTTGAACGACAAAATGAACAAATAAAAATGTTCC
The DNA here is from genome assembly GCA_935421215.2 of Melolontha melolontha. NCBI lineage: Eukaryota > Metazoa > Arthropoda > Insecta > Coleoptera > Scarabaeidae > Melolontha > Melolontha melolontha. The sequence continues at coordinate 53,327,129 of OW285243.1, forward strand.
AATTATAGAAATAAAATTAAAAACTTTAAAAATACAACTTTTCAACAAATACATATGTATTTCGTAATTTTATAGATCACCACCCATTTGTTTTCCAATTATCTAAATAAAATTAAAAACTTTATAAATACAACTTTTCAACAAATAAATATGTATTTCGTAATTTCGTTTTTCGTTTTCCAATTATATAAATAAAATTAAATATTTTAGAAATACAGCTTTTCGCCAGTACTGCACTGGGTGGTAAGCGTGTCCGTTCTCTAGTAATAATAACGAATAATTTTGGGATAATTTTTATTTAATTAAAAAAATACAAACATTTTATGGCTCACTACAAAATTTGTGAAAGAATGTTTTAATATTTTCATCAGCCTGTTCTAATGAGCAGGTGAATGACAATATGCAAAGCAATCTGGATATAAATATTGGTAACACCTCTTACAAATACATTTTGTTCTGGGTTTGCAAGGCGATGACCTGCACTTCATTGCATTTTTTATGCTTTGAAGTTTAGGCCAATGGCGTAGGTTGCAGCCTTATTTCTCTTGGTGTCTGCTTTACAGATTTTATTGTCTGAATTGAAGATGGTGTTAGAGAACGCTATCTTGATCCTCCTACCACAGATCTCTCTGCTTTCCCTCAACACTTATGAGGGCTTCGGATAAAGTACCTATGAACTGCAAAAAATATTTATCAGTCTTACCCGCACGACTATACAAAATAAATGCGTTGGTAACAGCTACGCCAAAAAAATGTATGAAAACTTTTACATACCAACGTTTGTTTTTCGGTTTGTTGGACACATAGCCAGGTGTTGATCATTTGGATCAACGCCGGCCATATTTTTATTGTAAATTTTGATGGCGTAAGGTCGATCAATCTCAATAATCTTTTTTTCGGATTTTGAATTTGAGTTTTCGATATCTGTGGATTTTTACCTGCACATGCAGATCCAACCAGCATTGGTGCCCTATCGAGCTATTTTGTAATAGAAATACGGTTTTTTGTAACAATGTATCCCCTTAGCTGCCTTTTCATAATTTTATCCGATGGTAAGCTTTTGTCAGCACCTTTGGTTCTATTTAATCGAAGAGTACCTGTGCCATATATTCTGTTGTTTCTTAAACTTTCAAGCGGTGCTATCAAACTAAACAAATTGTCGAAAAAGACTTTGTGATTTCTATTATGAATATCATCATACAATCGAATCTATACTTGTAACCACCAGTGTCAGCTCTCGTCCAACATTTGATGCCCCATTATTTCGATTTTTAGGCAAATACTGTTTAATGGTAACTCTACTTTTCATGGAGTTACTTGCCTACCCACTGATTAGTATTCTTACCGATCCATTGCACAAATTTTTCTGTAATTTATGGAGGAATGGCCTTCCATAACCTTGAACTTTCCTAATATATCTTCTTCATTTTTCTTTTTTATCATTTCTCTTTATTCTTGAGCTCGTCGAGGCTCTCAATTAACTAAGTTACCGCGAAATGAAGGTTTCGCATAATGATTTCGTATCTATTCACAGACATGGTATCTGCAATCAAGCTCACGCAATCTTGTACGTGGGTATCTAACATAAAACATTACAAAATTTACGCCTAGAAATATGTAGAATTCTTTTTTTTGTCAAAACAACGTTTCTATTATTTTGTTGGTTATAGAAATTGGTTTGACATACAATTTCTTCCATCATTTCATCAGAAAACAGGGAATTAAATGTATCTAAGGTAGAATCAATATTAGCATTTATTTTAGGAGATCCTAAAGATCGTGGAATTGTTACTGAACCCATTTAGTTGTCTTGGGATATCCATTCTTTTTTTTGCAAATTTATTTCAATCTCGGTCCAATCTTAACCCTCGTGTTCTTGTATATTCGAATTAACGTTGGCAATTTCTTCTAAGTTCTCTTCATATTCAGCCTCAATTTTTATAAATAGTTCTACATCTTCTTCTTCTGGTGAATTATCGTCTACAGTTTTGATGATTCCTCCAGAAAACGAAGGTCTTTGCACCGCTGATGGCGCAAGGAAAGCAGCCCCATCAACGCTACTTGATTCGCAAAATCTTCAAAGAGAACACTCTGTAGAATACAAAAAAACTGTAATATACGTGGTGAAAAACTAAACCTCACTTTCATCAAAGTCAGAATTGCATGAAGTCCACTAAACAAAATATAAAAAATTATATAATTCTTTGAAAACCTGTTTGAACATGCACTGTCCTGATGTAATAAGCTATATAACTATATTTATTTACCTTCTTTCTTGGTAATCCATACAAATTTCGCGACTACAAGCTTTTAAAATGCTCGGCATCCACTTTGCTCAGCCAAAATAATATCACACAAAAAATACAGATGCAACTTGTACTATAACAATAAAGTCCACTAAAGTGTACATATGCATTTAAAAGTCGGAAATACGCGACTTAAATAGATTAAAAGAAAACGAAACTATCTGTCCACTTTGCACGAAAGGGTTAGCATGTTAATAATTATTATTAATATGATTTCCCTAATAGGAGCTGGAAAAAATATTGCTTGTGACCATTACAAGCGATATTTTTATTGCTATTTCCTTCTTTTCTATCAATGTCATAAAAAAGATCATCCGTTATTTAAGACTATTCACTGCCCGTTATATTTTATGAGTACTAAACCCAGATCTTTGTCCTGTTTAATTACAGTGTGGCAGTTAGTAATGAAAATGATTTTCGATTAAGGATGAAATCTAGTTTTCAATATTTTCCCAAGACAGGTACTGTAGATCCTTTTGTAATAAACAATAACAGCAATTTTAATAAGACGCTTAAAGAACTTTTTCTTAATATTGCTTACATCATTAGGACCAAAGAAAATTGGTTAAACTCTAACACGTCCAGTATCATCATTAGTCCATCTTATATTCCTCCTTTATATATATATATATATATATATATATATATATATATATGTTTTCTTTCAGATTTCCGCAGGTAGTAACACGTGTTGTAACTGGATTCCGGGTTTTCTTCCGCGTTTTCATTGTTTGGTTTTTGTAAAGACCGGTGCTGGTTTCTGGACGACGTTTCGGCAAAATCACATTTGCCATCTTCAGGTCTGGGATAACTGTCTGCTTCTGCTACTGGTTACTCGTAAACTGACGTAGTCGAGTTTAGGATGGGGGTTATATACCCGCTTAGCGTTCTGGTTGGTTACACTTGGTTGGTCTGGTTTTCATATGTTCTATGCTCGCCAATAATTTGGTATTGCTGAAGTCTATCGTGTGGGACGTTTCCTTTACATGCTGAGCCAAAGATGAAGTTTTCTCGTCTTTTCTTACGGAGTTTTGGTGTTCGTCTCTTCTTAAGTTTACCCTTCTGTTTGTTTGGCCGATGTACGTCTTCTCACAATTAAGGCATGGCATTTCATATACTCCCTGGTTTTCTAAAGGTATTATTGTTTTTGGATTCCGAAGGACTGTGCTGATTTTTCGAACGAAGATATTATTATACTACCAGCGGATAAAGGAAATGCTACGGTGGTAATGAACACAAATGACTACGACACCAAGATAAAAACTCTCTTAGAAGATCCGGCATACCAACCAATCACTACGGATCCAACAACATACCTGGAGAAAACAACTAAAACTAAAATCAAGGAGAGTTCCATCGACAAGGAAACCCAAAAACAACTCATTCCAAGTAATATAAAATTGTGTTTTTTCATCAAGTTAATTTGTAACTTAAGTTTGTAAAGTTGTAATTATTTTTGCCTTGTAAAGGATTTCTTTGGTATACCGTAAGAGATTTCTAGTTAATTTTTGTTAATTAATTTGTTGCCAAGACTTTTAAAGTCTTTCGTTTTTTTTAGCGCAATAATCTTTTTAATTTTTGAAATTAAAATTGAATCATTATTTCGTAAGCATATACATGATTTTACTGTAATAATTTTGCGTTCCAGATAATTACCCTTAGTTTTTATTATTGTATTGCATTTACAAATTTTATATATTTTGCACTTATGGTTGTTATATTTTTTCTATATTCTAAAGAACAGAATTTTTGTGTTGTGTTGAATTGGATATTTGTCAATATACGAGTCTATTGTTTCCAAGCTTTTCTTTTTTTTTCTCTTTGGCTTTGGTTTCTTTTAAGAAAGTTTATTGCAAGTTTATTGCAAGTTGCAGGTACCCTGTGCAACATTTTAGCATTTCGTAAGCATTAAGCGTTTATTCTGTAGTCTGCCTGAGATCGCGCAATCTTTTTCTCAGTTTTCAGACTGAGCTTCTGTAGCAAAACTGAGTGGCGCTACCTACTATCTTTTATTCTAATCACCCACACCCGTCTCCACTAACTAAGGGCATACACAATAAATAGAAGTTCCCAGATATTGTGCGATATAACTACTGGTTTTGTTTAGGTTTCGACCATCACCAGACGCCATCGCTGCGCCTGCATCACGTCTAGGTAGCAAAATACTCAATTCCTTAATTTATCTTGTCGCTAATTTATCTGTCAGATCTTTTTCTGTCTAGAATTACAGTACTTGATTCGTCGGATTGCATTGAAAGTATTAGAACTATTATAAATTATTTTTATCAACAAGTTCCAAAGCTAAATACGATCTACATTCACCAGCTCAACCTTCAGGTATTTATTTTTAGAAACCTTTTACAATAATTGAAACAAAAGAAGTTTTCTTTTTCTCTAAGTTTTATATTAGCCTAGCCCTTAACAATAACATTCGTTCTGGGTAGCAATTTCGTCAAAATTTAGTTGGAGCTAAAACTAGTGTCATAAAATATAAGAAAAGCGTAGCAAAGAGATATTAATTAATAAAATCTAAATCTAGCGGAAGTAAATTATAAGGTACAGTCATCCAACTACTGACAGTTATGAATGACGAGCGAAAGGAAGTCATTCTATTAAAGTCACAGTGTTTATGAAATAAGGGAGATTTAAAAGCGAGATTAGTTAGTATATTTCAGAAAGGAAGCGCCGGGTCTTGTACGAACTGGCGAGATATTTTTAGGGTTTATAATTCAACATTTTATCTTATCACTGTCATCATTCACTAACATTTGTCTTGTGTTAGTGTCATACATTTGTCCGTCCATCACGTCATCCTGATGTGTGTTTAATTTCTTTTTGTTCTTTTATCGTTCCCTCCAATCAATGACGAGGAAAAGCAATTTGTTATTTTTCCAGAATTATCTGCACTCATAAAACAAATGACGTTCTTACATTACATAGACTTACACTTTCTATAAGAAGGTAGCATTTTAGTGTAATATTTTATTATTATATTATTACAAAATGCTGATCTATGCATGCGTGGAATGAGTAAAGAGATTACGCTTTTATTTTAACAAAAAAATATTATGTGGTATGTTTTGGCTATCACTTGTTCTGAGTTCAAATCGATATTTCTTTCTGATTATTATTTATTTCATATGAGAAGCGCTGTAAGTTCAAGAAAGGACTAACAAATATATCCAAGTTATGTACGGAATAGGATACAAACTATAAAACAAAACAGAGTATATAGAAAATAACGTATATAGACAATCGCATATGATAAGTCATTAAAATGAAAAGGTCATAAAAGTTTATGCAGTAATATCCGAATTTTTCAACCAGTCTAGTGCTGCAAGAGTTGCCTAGCTCCTCTCGTGGATGTCCAGGAAAACTTCTTCTGGGGCAGTCGTTTACTATGTGGGCCATAATATGTTCCACATTTCTGCAGTCGCAAAGCCTGGTATCTGCTAATTTGTATTATGCAGCATTGAGTTGCACCTTCTATGGCCTATGCGGAACCTATTTAGTTGTGAACATTGCCTACGTGGTTGTGTTACGCACGACAGAGTTTCCGAACGATTAGAAATTAAAGCTATATTTCTCGAGGAGGGCTTATCACTCACATTGATGGACTGATGAACTTCCGTATGAACCTTCCGTACTGTCCGTTGAACTGTCAAATCGATCTCCTTGATTTCAGTCGAGTCCTGTGGACGTTCTCCAAATTATCGTGTAAAAGATCATTGTTGTTGATAATCTTAACCCATTCGTTCTTTTATGCAGAGAGTCGTCTGATATCCGGCGGAAAGCATCGATAGCCAGAGAGTAGGTGTAGATCTAACAGTACCGGTGACAATCTCATTGTATCTTTAAGTTGTATATCTATTAGTTTGGTGTGAGGGCTTCGATACTTAACCGCAGCAAAGTATTCGGCAAAGGAGTAATCAAGTGCATTCGCACCCAATGAATTGCTGGCAAGCTTATGTAATACGATATGACGGGCAAATTTAAAAATAACAGTTCCAAAATAACGCCATGGGAAATACCAGATTTCCAAATGTTCTGGAAAAGCCTGTTAACGAACTTGGCGACATTTTTCGATTATAAAATTAATATAAATAATAGTTCTTCTACATAAAATACAATGTTTTACTATACTTATATGACTTATATTATATCAGTACAGTTGTGTGTGTCCAAACAATACAAAACCAAAATAAAAGGAATAAAGCGACTAAGAAGAATACATTATGGCTAGGTATAAACTGATAAATACGTAAATGGCTAGTTTTATAGAGGTGCTACCTGAATTTCACAGACTGGCCTAACTTTACGCCCAAATGTTTTAAGGTGGGAGTTGTGATCTAGCCACCACTGAATTCAAAATTCAGATATCTGTTGATTTCTTTGTTAAAAGAAATTTCACAAAACGTGGTTCGGCTTACAACTGCTCTAGAGCCTAGTTCGCGAAATACGGCGGAAATTATAATCAGCAGGCCTCAGTTAGTGAGAATGACGTAGAATAGAACGGCTGGGTTCATCCCTTAACCTCTAACTTATAGCAACGATTTTATCCCCTGATAGGACAGTTCGTCGACGTACACATGTTGACTTACCTACAGCTGCTCAAATTTCTTAATTAAACAATAAAAAACTGTCAAGGTACCATTTACCCTGCAAGCAAGTTTTTTAACCGTTTTTTCTTTAGCTCGCCGTAATTTAGGAACTATTAGTTTCTAGTTTTTATTAACAAGTAAAATTGTTTATTTTTGCTTTTATGAAATTGTTTATTCTAAATGTGTTTCATGTTCAACTAAACATATGAAGGGGAATGCAATTGCGAAAGCATGTTAAAGTAGAATATGGCAAGATGTTACAAGTTTAACATCTTGCCAAATTTACATTCTATTCTTTTTCTTTGACAATTTGGTAATTATTTACAGCACATGCTATTTTAATTTTGGTTTGATTATCTATCGAATAATTTAGTTAATGAACAATACTACTAAATAATATGCACATTACAAAAAAAAAATTTATTGTTGAAGCATATTTCTGAAGTGCGCAATTTATTAACGGAAAATGACAATATTCCTATGCGGAATGTAAGTGACAGTTCCACTTGCAGTTTCCTAATAGAGTTGTGGATAATACCGCTTTGCATATTCACATTCGTCTAGTCGTGGAGAAATTCTGGTAGACCATATACACAGCAAAATATTGTTGAAAACGTAGAAAACCTTGTTGGAGAAAACGCACATACATCAGATCAGTTGGTCATTTATCAGTTGAAATAAACGCATCTTCATAGAATTTTGAAGTGTGGTTTACATATTGCTATGAATTGTGATCTTGAAATTTGCTTGTTCACAATTCACGACAAATCTATCCAGCTAGGATACTCAGTCGGTTTAATTTTAAAAAAATGGGACTGCTTTCCTCTCAGGGTTCCAGTCGGAAGAGTGGTTGTCTCTTCTACAAAATTTATAATACGCCAGTAAAAGAGTATTGACAAATGTTATAATTATATTTCTTTAAGTTACTTGTAAACTTAAAGAAATAAGGTTAAATAATAATAAACACAATAAAATTTAAATGAAACTTTAATACAAAAATTAAAAAAAAAATAAAAAAATCTTTATAAAGTATAAAGATTAATATTGCCTCATTTAACAATATTATAAAGGTAAAAATAACGAATGGAAATGACAGCTGCATGCGATCAAAACTTCCTTTGTGATACCGAACAAAATTAAAAATAATAAATCACAAAGAAACTTTTTAATTTCTCCCAAGAGAACAAAATAAACAAACTTTACTTGACAGACCGAAACAAACTCTAACGCATGTGCAACCACATATGACAAAAAATGCCCATGATATACCAACGTACTAAATTTTACATTAACAGATTTTTTTTACTAGAAATGTTAAAAACCTTCTTTGTTATCTATATCAAATAACTAAGACTAAAATCTCAATACGATAATAATGATAATATGAAAAATACAGTATTTAACTCTTTTAAATATAATAAGATATCTTTTAATAATATATTACTTACGTAAAAAATATATTCAAGACACATGAGTAAGAAAGTGTAAAATATAACAATTACGAGTTAAATCAAAAAATAAACCCGAAGTTACTTAATAAAAAGATAAAGAATAATCTTTTTATAAACACGACTTTCTTATCTCACATTACACTTGTCTCTGAGGATACAGCAAGCACGCAGGCTTCGCATAAAAAAATACAGTATTAAAAATCGTCCACAGCAGAACAAACGGCTTGCTCCAACTGCGCAAGTCATATATATATATATATATATATATATATATATATATATATATATATATATATATATATATATATTGAAAATAATTGTACATTCATAAATAAATAACTTTTTTAAAATATTTATGGGGAAAAGTCCACAGTAATATGTATCCATACAAAGTATCGATTGTTCAATAGATCTTACCTAGAGATCGCGCTAGTAGGCTTAATTATTGCAACTTCTTTCAATAAAAATTTACTTTTTTACTTATGAAGCATGATATGCCATATGGTGACCATTTTGAATACTTGTTTTAAATTATAATTAAAATTTATACAAATTAGTTATTTACCATGGTTGTTTGATTAATATCCCATCTTTAATCTTTTCTTATAAAATAAATTAATCATCTAATTGTAGGGGAGACCCTTGTACTTTGGGACAGCTTGTACTTTGGGACACACAAGTTTATTATTGTTTTATTTGAAATTGAGCGCCAATATTTCTATCAGTTATGCATTTGTGTTATAATATAGTGAAATTCCAGGAGCCATTTTTTGTTTTGCGTGTTAAGGTGTTTTATAGGATTGGAAGTGAATTATTATCTGAGAACATCGAACTCGTTTCAATGCAAGGTAAGCTAAATTATTATTATTTGCTTATGTTATCTTGAAGAGCAAATATTAGATTATGTATTTTCAAAAGAATTTGTGTTTTAAACTTAACCTTTTAATAAAACTAAACTTTTAAAAAAATAATAGCTTTGCTTTTACTTTGGGACACCTTTTGGTTTGTACTTTGGGACGTGTCCCAAAGTACAAATCTTATACTAAAATATTTTATTCATCATATGAAACTTTAATTGCAGATGCCAAGAAGTAAATTAAACAAAAAAGGATTAAACCAGATGAAAAAAATGTTACTGCTGCAGTCCGCTTAGTTTTAGAAAATAATTTCAGCGTTCGGCAAGCTGCTGACCACTATGGAATATCAAAATCTATTCTTTCAAGACATTTTCTTAAGCATAAATCAAGCGGAGGCGAAGAATTTATTTACAGTGCTGCTCAGGATGTTAAAAAAGTTTTAACAGAAACGCAAGAAAATGAATTAGTTGCATATTTGTTAGAATGTGCTAATATGCACTATGGTTTATCAACCCACGAAGTAAGAAAACCAGCATTTAACTATGCTGTGGCTAATAACATGAAATATCCTGTTTCTTGGGATACAAATAAAAAAGCAGGCAAAGAAAGGGTTAGGTATTTCTTACGAAGACATCCACGAATATCATTAAGAAAACCACAAGCAACTAGTTTGGAAAGAGCAACTTCATTTAATAGAACCAACGTAAATACATTTTTTGATAAACTTGAAGATGCTATGCAACGCTATCACTTTTCTCCGGAAAATATTTACAATATTGACGAAACGGGTATGTCAACTGTACATACTCCAGTTAGAGTTATTACAGCAAAAGGGTGTAAACAAGTTGGTAGCATGACGTCAGCTGAGCGGGGTATAAATGTTACTCTTATAGCAAGTATTAACGCAATTGGCAATTCAATACCGCCTATGTTTGTTTTTCCGCCAGTATATTTCAAAGATCACATGCTGAACGGTGCCCCTGTAGGAAGCATAGGTAGTGCAAATCCAAGTGGGTGGTCAAATAGTTCAATATTTATTGAATATCTACATCACTTTATTAAACACGCTCATTCTACCACTGAAAATAGAGTGCTGTTGATTATGGACAACCATGAGAGTCACATCTCAATTGAGGCTCTAGACTTAGCCAAAACTGCAGGAATAACGATGTTAACTTTTCCTCCGCATACAAGCCACAAATTGCAGCCACTTGATTGAACTGTATTTGGGCCTTTAAAAAATATTTTAATACTGCGTGTAATGAATGGCTACTGGTTCATTGTGGCACGCCAATGCCAATTTATCATGTGGCTGAATGTGTTGGGAAGGCTTATCCACTGGCGTTTACACCTAAAAACGTCCAATCAGGATTTTCTGTTACAGGAATATATCCTATTGACAGGAACGTTTTCAAAGATGATGAATATTTGAGCTCTTTTGTGACAGATAGATTAATTCCACAGACTCCATCTAATTCGGAAGAGCAGCCTCAACCTGGACCATCAAGGGAACATCACACACCAGAGCAAGTACGACCATATCTAAAGGCTCAACCAAGGAAGGAAGGTAAAAGCGGGGGTAGGAAACCAGGAAGATGCCGAATTGTTACTGACACTCCAGAAAAAAATGAAGTTGAAATGCAGGCACAAATGAAAAATAAGACAAAGAAGAAAGAATTAGCTATTAAGAAAAAGAAGGTTAAGAAAATTTTAAAATACAGCAGTTCTGAGAGTAGTTCAGAAGACGAATTGCTGGAAGATACAGATGATTCTCTAGAAGACATTGAATTTGGAGAAGCAGAGATAGAAACAAATAATGAGACCGAACAACTTAAGATTGGCGACTATATTTTAGTAAAATTAGAAACCAAAAGAATAAGAAAATATTACGTTGCTATAATCACAGGCATTGATGACGATACTTTTAATGTAAAATATTATAAAAAAAATAAATTAAATTTGCGATTGGCGCAATATAGAGTACGAATTGCCAAAGAGCGATGCCATAATTACACTTGGCAAACCACAAGTAGTTGCAGGTACTGCGAGACAAAATGAGGAGCTTAAATTTGAAATAGACATATCAGCTTATAATGTAGAATAGAATTTGTTAAACCGTCCCAAGGTACAAACATCTATGTCCCAAAGTACATTACAAGGCTTGTACTTTAGGACACAAAGATTATTACAAAAAAAATATTTTTTATTCTTATGTATTTAATTTTATTAACAGTTTTATTGGTTTCTTCACATAAAAACAAGATTATCTTTTGTATTCTATATTAATAATCAATAAAAATTATACGCTGCAAATATTATCACAAAGAACTTTTTTTTGTCCCAAAGTACAAGGATCTCCCCTACTTGTTATTAATTTCATCACCATATCTTTCGATGTAACCTTCATACCATTTAATCTATATCCACATTTCAAGAATATAGAACATCATAATTTATAGCAGAAATTCATAGACAACTAGATGTAATTCTTTTTGAAACACGTTGTATAACTATGCAAGCATGGGCATATTTCGGTTATATATGGTATTTTAGATATGTATGATAATGTGAGATTGCTATCATAAATGTAAATTAAATAGGTAAAGAACAAGCATCAGCAACAAAGCCACAAACATGTTTATTTATAATTCATACTTCATTTACCAAATGTATCCAAGTATTGTACCCATACGCCATGTATTGGAATACTTATTATCCGAATAACGATTTTTATAGCCATCACATAATCTGAAAATAGGAAATTTTGATACGAAAGTTTTATATTTTCCGATGGTTACGTTAAAAAACACGCTTTTATGTAGGACGTGATGTTTTTGTAAATGTTTTTATTCGTTATTTTTGTTACAGATTGACCCTCGAGAAAGAAAACATTCCATTATAACCAAGTTCTAATATAATTCATTTATAAATTTCCCATTACTTAATTAACGCATTCCGTTTTACAAAAAAAATTTCGACATTGGAAAAAAACATTAAATTCGATTTCATTGAATATGCTTTTATATCAAAAGTATTGTCGATAGGGTTTATTTCAGTAATACGTAAGCCGATTAAATTGCACATAGACAGGCGTTATACACTGTGTAGATGCTGATTTGCTTTTCAACTAGTTTATATAATTATATAAATATACGCGAACAAGTATTTAGTATATAACTATAAGTGGACTTGTAATTGGTATTGTATTGCACTTATAAAGGATATAGAAATGGCGCATTTGTGAAGGTGATTTCTTTCAAGTGTAAGCTCTATTTAGTTTGTTTTTTGACATTTATGCTTGATTGTGTTTACCATTTCATCATTGAACCGGACACGTTCCAACAATGTTTTGAAATTATTCAGATGTTTTATTAAAATTTACATAGTCGCAGCTACTTTACGTGTATTAACAACAATATTCGGTCGTTATAATCCACCCAAATCGAAAAACAATTGCACGTTTTCTACAAAAATTCAAATCTACACTTGCACTTCACAAAGTTAGATTAGATAGACTATCGATTTATGTATTACAAGTACAAGTGTTGAACAAGTCACATAAGCAACCAAATTACAAGAAGGAATATAGGACAAACATCACAGCATAAAAGTACAAAAAATTCAGCAATTTGAACATACACTGTTGTACACAATACAGAATATTGTATAACGCCGTGTCTATGTCAATGTATAACAACAAGCACTATAGAAAATGCTCTCTGTCCAACAATACACATAATAAAATTAGAAAAAAACATTAGCAAACACAAAACACTCAAAACCGGATATCAAAGAACTCGGCAATGTCATAAAATGTATTTTAAAGAAGTATAGCAAACGCCAATTAAGTTGGCGCGAGGAGGGGTAAATTCGGGCAGGATTAGAAGTAGTGGGGAGATTTATATTTGGCTTTACATCAAATGTCAGATAATTCTAACCTCTGAGCGTGTATCACTTATGATCCCCTAGCAAAGACATTATGTTCCGTCAAGCGCCAATGACAAATGTATTCTGACAATTACTTGAGTAGTGGGGGTGGACTTTTTTAAAAACGGCTTCTGCGCACTCCCTCCTCGCGCCAACTTAATTGGCGATTGCTATATCTCGCGCAAGGCACGTCCGAATCTTTTTACTTCCCAGTGAGTTTACTTGCCAGTTAGGTAAGGGGCGAAGAAAATATTACAACTGTATGCCAGAGCCTTTGTGAAAGTAAATTTGTTAATTTCTCATCGATCTTTGGCATTGAACATTTTTTACACTAGTTTGTGGTGAGTCCTTGAGCTACTCGCTTGCAAAATTGCTTTAACTGGAGAACTCAAACCAAATAATCGTTTGATGTATCACATATTCAGTAATTTGATTTTAATAAAACTTGAAAATGATTACGGATTTCTTAAGAAAATCAACTTAAGTGACCTACCTCCTTACCTTTTGTCAATAATCAAAATTGTTGTATCTGGTCTGAAAATCAGCTAAAATAATGCATGAAGAAGTATTGCACCCACTTAAACAGACTTTCTGGTGTATATTTCCGGTCCTACTTCGTTCTGCTTCTATTCTCATTCTCCATATTATCAACAGCCTTTGTCTTTTGCTCGCTTGCAGTCCATTTTATTACCTGATTTGTGATATTTATTTCTGTTTTGTTATTACGTTTTTTAAAATTCCTTCTTTTCCATGTCACCATCACTAATAGTGTAGGTCTAAGAGACTCTTAATATTATCCGTAGGTTCGAACACTATCCCAGGTTTCGGCATGGTTAAAAGTTATGAATTTGTTGTAAATTTTGCTGATTTATATACATTTCTTCGTGTTCCTCTCTAGTATATATTCTTGTCACATCGTTTGAAATATATTTATCATTGGTGCTACTGCTGGTGTTTTTCTTTCCAATTTATTGAAAATGTTTCAATCGTTTATAATCCTTTATAACAGAGTCGCCACAGCCACAACGACTCATATTTATTCATTTAAACCGTGACTTTTATAATGTAGTACGGGTGTTATTTATGGTGAATGTATCTTTCCAGCAACGGTTCTGCATGTCTATAAAGATATTTTTACACACATATGAACTTGTTTTGTATTCTTCGCATCCGATTTTTAATAATATTTATATATTGCTAAAAATGTTTTTGTGTTATGTTACGTATGGAACATAAGTTTTGAGAAAAAGTTTTGACGAGGAATGTTATTACCAATAATGGTACAAACTAGTTACCACTGGGCTAGAAAAGATAGTCGTTTGTTAGTTACTATGGTAACATGTTAGATTTGTCAGAAATAATTTTGAAAGATGTTATACAAGGTTGAAATACGAAAGTCTATATATAATTTATTTGGACGAGCACCTAATCGCGAGATTGTTAACATTTTTCGAGACCAAAATATTGGACTGTCAACCATTTACCGCACAATTAAGGAATGTGAAGAAGGTATGCCATGCATGAATTTACCAAAAAGTGGAAGACCTCCAGTTTTGGCCCCACATGAAATAAACAGACTCATCCAATCTGCTCAAGACAGAGTTGGGACGTCTACGCGCACTTTAGACCGTATATTTGGAATTGCGCATAGGACTGTTAGCAGAATTTTGACTAAAAATGGATTAGAATATCGAAAAAGAAGGAAGTGTCCCAAATACACCACAACCCAGCTAGAGAGAATCCCCAGATGCTGCCGAACATTAAGGCGTCAACATTTTATTGGCAACAGAGTTATTGTTTTAGACGAAGAGAAATATTTCACATTATCCAATTCGGAAATAAAGGGTAACGATGGTTTTTACACGTCCAATATTGCAAATTATCCTGATAACGTAAAATTCAAACTGAAAGGGAAATTTGCCGACAAGATTGTGGTCTGGTACGCTCTTTCTTAAGTAGGAATTTCGAGACCTTACTTTGGGAGAGTTAGAGGTGAAGCAGTGGATGTAAACGTCTATATTCGCAAATCTGTATCTAAATTGATAAATATCATTAATGCTCATCATCCAAATGACAATGTAATATTCTGACCCGATCCGGCTTCATGCCATTATGCTAGAATCACTCAGAACTGGTTAACTGAACATAACGTGAATTATGTACCTAAGGAAGATAATCCACCTAACGTACACCAGGCGCGCCTCATTAGGGAATTTTGCGCACTGCTGAACAGGAAAGTTTATGACAAGGGCTGGGAAGCCCAAAATGAAGTACAATTACTGGCCAGAATATTCCAGAAGATCCGAGAAGTGAATATAAACGTCGTACAGAGAATGGTGGGAAGAATTCTACCAAAATTGCGCGCCATTGAGGACCATTGGCCCTTATCAGTTTTGTGAATTTAGTTTTTGTATGACGCAATAGTGTATAATAATTTCCAAATGCTCATGTTTTAATAAAATTTTTACTACTAAACGGTTTTTACCTTTGATTTTTTTCTCAAAACTTATGTTCCATACATTAGCTATATGTTAGAATATTGCTGTCTTTTTTATTCTAACAAGTAGACACAACAATAAATCTCAGTGCAAGTTAGCTCAAAAAAAGTCTGTAATATCAGGATCAGGAATAAAATAAGTGTAACACTCACGTATGCGAAAAGCAAAAGCTTATAGAAACACAAGTAGACATCATATCAATATAATGAACAATATAACAATTTTTGTTGACTGGTGAGTTTAATTACTTTAAAAAACAGATGCCTAGTTAGATTGTAATTCAATATTTACATTGTTTTCTTTTTCTAATTTATTCTCTACATTAACGTATGCAATATTATTTTTTAGACTATGAAAGGCATAACTAATAGGATAAACATTCTTAGTTTAGTGACCTTTCACAATGAATAAATTATATAAAAATTTACATAGAATTAAAAGTTGTAGAATAAATAAAGCAACGGTATTAGTTTAATGAAAAATAGTTAGTTTAGTTTTTCTTTTCATCCTTTTTAAAATTACAGACCCATTATAAATTTAATTTAGTTAGTAAACAAGGTTTCATAAAATAGCATGCAATTAAAGTTGTCACAAAAATGTTATCGGGACATGTTCTTTTATGTAAACGCCTCTCACAATTTTTTAAATAGAAAACGCATAACAGAATCAAGTGATATTGGGGCCTAAATAGGTGGCAATTCATACGAGGATTGTTTGGAAACTACGTGGCTTAACATAGAGATGGCGCGAATTCGCAGGAATCTTATTTACCATTCTGTAAAATTATCATTTAATAGGTTAAATGTGATAGTACGAGGTGCATTCAAGTTCTAAGGCCTCCGATTTTTTTCTCCAGACTGGAAAGAGATAGAAGCATGTGCAGTGTTTTAAAATGAGCGTGCGTTCGTTGTCAATACGTCACAGAGATGGCAGCACTGTACGGCAGATGCAATTGTAGCGGCAGCGTCGAGAATGAGAACTGTTTTAGATGCTTAAAATGGCTACGTTTTCCTTACTTGAACAGCGTGCAATCATTCGTTTTCTGAATTTGCGTGGTGTGACACCAATTGAAATTCATCGACAGTTGAAGGAGACATGTGGTGATGGAGTTATGGATCTGTCGAAAGTGCGTTTGTGGGTGCGACAGTTTAATGAAGGCAGAACATCGTGTGACAACAAACCGAAACAACCTCGGGCTCGCACAAGTCGGTCTGACGACATGATCGAGAAAGTGGAGAGACTTGTTTTGGGGGATCGCCGAATGACAGTTGAACAGATCGCCTCCAGTGTTAGCATTTCCGTGGGTTCTGTGCACACAATCCTGCATGACGACCTGAAAATGCGAAAAGTGTCCTCCAGGTGGATGCCACGAATGCTGACGGACGACCACAAGGCTGCTCGTGTGGTATGTTGCCAAGTAATGTTGACGCGCAACCAAGGCATGAATGGGACTTTCTTTTCGTCGATTGTGACAATGGATGAGACGTGGATGCCATTTTTCAATCCAGAAACAAATTACCAGTCAGCTCAATGGAAGCACACAGATTCACCCCCACCAAAAAAATCTCGGGTAACCTCCACTGCTGAAAAAATGATGGTGTTCATGTTTTGGGACAGTGAGGGCGTAATCCTTACCCATTGTGTTCCAAAGGGCACTACGGTGACAGGTGCATCCTACGAAAATGTTTTGAAGAACAAGTTCCTTCCTGCACTGCAACAAAAACGTCCGGGAAAGGCTGCGCGTGTGCTGTTTCACCAAGACAACGCACCCGCACAGCGCGCTAACGTTACGCAACAGTTTCTTCGTGAAAACAACTTTGAAGTGATTTCTCATGCTCCCTACTCACCTGACCTGGCTCCTAGTGACTTTTGGCTGTTTTCAACAATGAATGACACTGTCCGTGGCCGCATATTCACCAGCCGTGCTGCTATTGCTTCAGCGATTTTCCAGTGGTTGAAATAGGCTCCTTGAGAAGCCTTCGCCGCGGCCATGGAATCATGGCGTCGACGTTGTGAAAAATGTGTACGTCTGCAGGGAGATTACGTCGAGAAGTAACACCAGTTTCATAGTTTTCGGGTGAGTAGTTAGTTAGAAAAAAAATCGGAGGCCTTAGAACTTGAATGCACCTCGTACAGAGCGATCTCTTAATTAGTCTGTTTTTGACAATACGCCAAAGTGTACTTCTCGTGTGATTTTGTAATAATGGAAAAAACTGAGTTGAAAGTAGTGATAAAGTACTTTCATTTGAAAGGCTTAACACCAACCAAAATCAAAACAGACCTGGATTCAACAACAATAACAATCCGCTCCTTTGTTTTCAATGGTAAGAAACTGGGTTGCCGAATTTAAGCGTTGTCGTGTGAGCACAAATGATGAACCACGTAGTGAACGGCCAAAAACTGTTAGTGTTTCGGATATGATTGGAAAAGTCCACCGTATCGTCTTGGATGACCGTCGAGTAAAAGTGCTTGAGATAACAGACATTGTAGGTAAAATCACAGGCTGCACAGAACTTTAATTGAGGAATTGGAAATGGCAAAATATTCGGCATGTAGAGTGTCTCGGCTACTCAGACCAGAACTAAAACTGAATCGTTTGAGTGTTTCGCGCGACCTTTTGGTATGGTTTCGCTGGAATCAGAAGGGCGCCGTGATGAAACCTGGGTCCACCATTAGACACCCGAAACCAAAGAACAATTTAAATAATGGATAAAAAAGGTTCTCCGCCACCAAAGGCAGCGAAAGCGGCTTTGTCAGCAGGAAAGACTTTGGCAACTATTTTTTGAGATTCTCGTGGAATTATCTTGGTCGGCTACTTAGAAAAGTGGAAAACCATAAATGGGGAGTATTATGCCAATTCGTTGCTACAATTAAGCAACGAAATCAAAGAGAAATGGCCACATTTGGTAAAGAAGAAAGTGCTTTTCCATTAGAATAACGCACCTGCGAACAAGTCTGCGATTGCAATGGCGAAAATGGCGAATTGGGATATTAATTAGTGCCTCATTCACCCTATTCTTCAGATTTTATTCCCAGCGATTATAGTCTATTTCCAAACCTGAAAAAATATCTCCATGGTAAGAGATTTTCGCCTAATTTCTAGGTAATCGCTGCTGTAAATAGCTATTTCGAAAACTTGGACTCATCGACCTACCACGAAGGCACTCCTAATTTGGAATATCATTAGAATAAGTGTGTTGAGTGAGCTGGAGGCCACGTAGGCTGAACCACCCTCGTATTTAAGTAATACTTAAATGCTTTTCAATCTAATTAAACGTTGTGTAAAGGTGGCGTTTTTGTTTTACTATTACATGCTTAACTGTGGTCCTGTTTGGAAAATTAATATCGTGTGGGTTTAAAATGTGCAGACTACATGTATGCGATACATAAAAAGGTATATAACCCTTCACCACATTAATATTCGTATGCTAAATGTGATTTCGACAACTAAGTTGTCATCTTCAGTAAGTTAAAATAATAATCGCCATATCGAACATGTGGCAGAGTAAAGCTAACACAAAAATCATAAACACGATTTATTTCAAGTCTATGGAATTAGCGGCGTTCAGGCGTTTTTTAAAATATTTCAAAAACTGGCATGAATTCGTCGTCTCATACTTCACAGTTAAATTTGTTTCACTTTTTTTAAAGCTAGACTTTAGAATTCTACTTATAATTTCACTTCCTGGTTCTACACCGAGGAGACGTTTATTAAGATTGTGTTTCGGTATTTTATCTTATTTTATGTTTTTTATCTATATTTTTAAGTTTGGTCAAAACCCTCAGGGTTATCCATAATATTATCCCTTAAAGTCTTCCGTTTGAAGTGTTGAAATTTGTTTGCTTTGTATTTATTTATTTATTTATTTTGAATGGAAATTAAAAACATAATAATTATTAGGTTACCTTGAATAATTGTATTTCAATGAATTATTCAAGGCCATTTCTCTCATTTCTCTCAAAAAACGTGAAGAACTTACGATTCGAAAATTAAATTAAGGTACGAAAAAACTTTAAATTATTTTTCTGTATAATTTCTGTAGAATTATACAACCAACTTAAATTTGTAGTAATAATAATATGAATTTTTAAAGGAGTGATACATATGAAATAATTAAAAAAATGACCCCGTTTAATGAATCTATTCAAAATATTATAACTCCTTATTCAACACTAACAAACAGTAAATTAATTCTAGTGGCCTAGTGATAACGCACTAGCCTATCAAACCCTGGATTTCGTAATTGGATCCGGGGGTTGGCTGTTCGAGAAGGTCTTCGAGATTTTTCCTCTCGTTTCAGGGGCATGCCGATAGCTAAATATCTGAAGTCGCGCCACGGGTGCTGGCGTAATAATAACTCATGGCCTGTCAATACTCCCTGTAATTAGCGTTCAGCTGTTGATGGATGTTAAGGCACCAATTATTATTATAGTGATTATATCATTGATCAGCTCCTATAGTTTGCAACATTTTTCGAATCTTTGTCACCATTTTTTCAGCCTACCTCCATGCCTACCAATGATAATTTTTCTTCAATTCTAAATTTCAATTGTTCATAATTGATAGTTTACCAATCACTGTCATACGCTGCCCGTGAGAATATAAATCAAAAGTCTTGCATTAGAAACGTTAGGCAGGTTACGGTTTCCGACTACGTAAGCTACATTATTATCTTTAATTCAGAGAGTTTTGTATAGTAAGAACGATCTAGATCGTTCCAAACACATACTTATTATTAGGAACTGGACACGAGAGGCAGATGACTCATTGCCCACGGGCGTACTATTGAAAATTTGTATTTTTTTTTTAATTTTATTTGTATAATTGGAAAACACACGAATGGTGATCTATAAAATACGAAATACATTTTTATTTGTTCTTTATGTAGTTCAAGTTAAGTATTAACTAGCAAACCATTCTCAAAGTTCTCTTTTGTAAAATTTGTTCTCTTTGAATGAAATACATCCTTGTAGATAGAAAACGTTCTTTCTATATCGAAACTGGTCATAGGTGCATACTGGAAATATTTTATTTCAGCGCATTTAGCAGTTAGATTTTGAGGCATTGTCAGCATACACAATTGCCGCAATGTTATTAAATCTGTATTTCTAGTAAATACTGCGACTAACTATTGTCAAAGGCCACATCTGAAGTCACTTTGAATATTTTTCAAATTATCAGTAACTAATGCAGTTAATTCATCATTCAATTTGAGATTTTGATTTTCAAAATAAATGATTAGTTTTGGTAAATACTGTTCCTGAAGAAAGTACAACTGATTTTTTAAATTTGGAATTTGTGTTAGCTCCTTGCACTCAGAAATAGCACCATCATTTAATTGAGCATCGTCATTACACATGTAACGAAACTTTGTAAACTATCGAAATTCTCTGCATCAAAACTAGTATCTTCCAACCATGTTCTCCATCTAGTTATTACTGGAGAGGAGTCAGTGACAAAAATGGAAGTTTTTCCCTGTAAAGAGCTACTCTTAGTGGTGCTTTCCTGGAAACTCTTTTAAAAGCGGATACAAGTCTATCAACTTCCGGAAAGGTGTTTCTGATATATTCAAAGATTCAAAGATATTATAAACGTAAAGTAAAATGTCGGTCGAATAATAATACTTGACGCTTGTAATGTAAGTGCAATTCAAGTAACGGCATACGATTTCGGGTTCATGAATGACCCGATTACAAATTACGTTGATCGCTTGTTATATTCGACTGACATTTTTACTTAACGTTTGTAATGTAAGTGCTGTTCAAATATTGGCATACGATTTCAGATTCATGAATTACTCTATTAAAAATTATCTTGATCGCTCGTTATTATATATATAGTTTCATAATTTACCTGAAATTTGCATCTTACCTTTTGCAAATAGGTGGGTTTAACTGAACTCATTTTTTCATTGGTTGACTTCGCAGATATTTCTTGGTGAAACATTCTTGTAATAACTTGATTAATTATTAGAAAATAAAACACTTGGCTTAGTTTCACGACTTCTTTAATTAGATATACTATATCTATATAGTATATCTAATTAATAAACTCATTTTCCTTTCTTGGATGACTCTTCGTTGTTATAAATAATTACCGGTTTTCGCCACTAGGAGTTAAGTGACTTACATTATAGTAACTATAAGTCATTCGCAGCGAAAGTGATGAACAATATCTTTTTTACTCGTTTGGCTAAAAGAGCTGCTTTATCCTTTCGAAGAGTAATTTATTGAAAACCATTTTTGAAAAATCGTTTCAAATATATTGTTAATTGTAACAGTAACACATTGAATATATAAAAGCTATGTTCATTTGTTTAAAATGCACAAATTATTACAACCATTGCTAATTTAGTTCTTCATTTCAAATGTTGTACGCCCTAATTTTAAAGTAATTAATTGCATTTCCTAAAATAAATTTGTTATTTTTGAAGTCATTCCCCGTTTTACATTTTAGATTTTCAAATAATTTTACAATAACTTTAACAAAGTACCTGCTTTAACATCTAAAAAATATAAATGTGTAATAAAATTATTAGAGCGCAAAATAACATTTTCCCAGATGACCTAAAAATATTTAAAAAGCATGATGCTTTATAATATTTGCTAGAAAAGTTTTATCATAAAAAAATATTCGGTGCCACGATTAGCTGTAGTACATAAATTTATTACTCTTTAAATTTATGAGTTTTTAACATTTTTCAGATCTATAACGGTGGAACATATATCATTCGATAATATACCCTTCGCGTTATCTGTTTCAGTTCCGATACACATTTATAAATTATGTACATGAACATATTTCACTAAAATATATTTTAACATTAGGAGTATAAACCTGAAAATCTATCCAGCAATAATATTCCAACATTGTTAAATCATTAATTATAAAAATTGTATTTTACTTAGTTACACTTTAATGGTTGATGTATATATGGTAAATTCAATTTGTTGGCGATTTAAGGTTTGGTTTTACTTCAAAATATATATATTTAAAACAACCCTACATGTTTAGGCAAATGATGCCTTTATCAAGGAATATAAAATATAAATGACAGTATATTAATGTCATACATTTGAAATATATATATATATATATATATATATATATATATATATATATATATATATATATATATAGATAGATAGATAGAAACCCATCATATAATTAATTGAAAAGAAATTATCGACCGTGATATATTATCAAAAATTAATTAAAATTCGGGTAAGCGGTCAATTAAAAAACTCCTTTATTAAATTACCCTATATTTCGCGACAGACTTTGTCGCTTCTTCTGGGGTAACTACAAGATTAATGAGAAAAATAACAAAAAATAAATAAGAGTATAAAACAGTAGTAAAAATAATAAAATTGACGTACAAAATATAAAAATGATTAGATATAAAAAATAAAGTAACTATAGAAACAAGCCTTAAGAACTTTTAAAAAACATATATATGAAAAGTTAAAACATGAAAAATAAAAAATATAATGCAATATAAATTAAAACAACATATGGAACAAATAACAAAACGATTTAAGATCGTCAACTAACAGTCAAACCCAGTATATTAAAATAAATTATACTAAGACCATTAGTATCAGATCCATAATTTATGTTATTTGTGTCTCTGTTGATGTGGACCATTTCTAAAAAAGTTCTTTTTTTATGGTTATTTTCAACGTCTAAGATTTTAACGTCAACAAAATTGAAAGTATGGTCACGATCAAGTGCATGGTCCACCAATGCACAAGATCTCTTACCAATACGGACATCACTTTTATGTTGAGTAATGCGCTGTTTTAGCCACTGTGATGTCTGACCTATATAAACGCCACAACAATCCGAACATGCTATCCTGTAGACAACATGACTATTTAAAAAGAAAGGTGTTATGTCTTTTATCTTACTATACAACTTCTTTAAGGACATTCCTGCAGACAGTGTGATTTACAAAAAAATCCCATACACTGGCGGTCTTACTCATACAATTGTATCACATTTTAAACAATTTAATTACATTAAAATTGCTAAATACAACACCCATACCTTGAAGAAGTTGTATAGTAAGATAAAAGACATAACACCTTTCTTTTTAAATAGTCATGTTGTCTACAGGATAGCATGTTCGGATTGTTGTGGCGTTTATATAGGTCAGACATCACAGTGGCTAAAACCGCGCATTACTCAACATAAAAGTGATGTCCGTATTGGTAAGAGATCTTGTGCATTGGTGGACCATGCACTTGATCGTGACCATACTTTCAATTTTGTTGACGTTAAAATCTTAGACGTTGAAAATAACCATAAAAAAAGAACTTTTTTAGAAATGGTCCACATCAACAGAGACACAAATAACATAAATTATGGATCTGATACTAATGGTCTTAGTATAATTTATTTTAATATACTGGGTTTGACTGTTAGTTGACGATCTTAAATCGTTTTGTTATTTGTTCCATATGTTGTTTTAATTTATATTGCATTATATTTTTTATTTTTCATGTTTTAACTTTTCATATATATGTTTTTTAAAAGTTCTTAAGGCTTGTTTCTATAGTTACTTTATTTTTTATATCTAATCATTTTTATATTTTGTACGTCAATTTTATTATTTTTTAACTCTACATTTTGTAAGTATTTTTACTACTGTTTTATACTCTTATTTATTTTTTGTTATTTTTCTCATTAATCTTGTAGTTACCCCAGAAGAAGCGACAAAGTCTGTCGCGAAATATAGGGTAATTTAATAAAGGAGTTTTTTAATTGACCGCTTACCCAAATTTTAATTAATTTTATATATATGTATATATATATATATATATATATATATATATATATATATACATATATATATATAAATGGTTAATTATTTCTTGAAATTCGGATTCAACCATTCATTAAATAAAAATGCTTATGTTAACGTTTCGACTTTTATTTTCTCTCCATCAGAATAAACTTGATTACAATACTAGGGTGTTTTCCTGCAAAGGTAAATTTGAACTAATAATAATATAATAACTAATGTTTTTTGTAAAAATTAAATTTATATATATTTATGGTACTTCTTATACTTATGGTGTTCTTGTTCTTACATTTTTTTAAACAGTTTGAACTATTTTACTTAAAATATAAAATTGGTACTGTCATTTTAGACCTACTAAAATGCAGCATACTTCCATATGTTGAATGTACAATATGCCAATTCTATATTTTAAGTAAAATAGTTCAGACTGTTAAAAAATGTAAAGGGAAGAAGAATAATAATTAAAAGAACGACTAAGAACAGTTGGAAAAGAAATATGAAGTCTATAAGTGACAGTATGAATATATTTGTCCCGTGTACGCAACTTAAAAGCTATGATTTTATGCTCACAAGAGTTGTACGGGTTTTGGATGTCGCGCATGTACAGTTGCGGCCGCTACAAACTAAGACACCGACTGTTGACACATTCTGTCAAATTTAAAAAAATCGAGATTTGTAAATTTCACTTTTATCCGGTATGGTTATGCGTCAGTTATTTGTAAGTCAGAAGCGTACACAATTTTTAAAATGCCTCAATTAAACGAACTGCGCAAGTCGATAATTAGAACTAGGCTAGAGGACGGTATGAGCATTAGGCACATCGCAAATGAAATAAATGTTGATAAAAACACGATAAAAGTCAATTATATATTGCCCATGCCAATACTTTTTAAATAATAAATATCTTTTGCCACTTACTTATTTTGCTTTTACAGATTTAATATTCTCATCTTGCGGTGGTTTTTGAGAGCTTCCATATTGAAAAATACAGATTTCATCAAATAAAACAGACTGGAATGCATTTTCATTTTAAAAACGCATATATTGTTGCAAAAACGTTATTTGTATTTGAATATTTTAACTTCCACTGACTTTCTTAAGGCCAATATTTAATATTTGCCAAACTGTCCCAGTTTGTAGGGGCCGCAACTGTACTAGCTCAGGACAGTTATATATTTGATTGGTGTCGGTTCTGTACAAATATGCTTGATTAACTAAACAAATAAACAACGAACTTTTCAATATGCCAAAGCTTCACAAGCAATTCATGTACAGTACTGTGCAATAAAATCTGGGACAACCCGTAATGCCAATGTCTAGTTGAGTTGTGCCAAAAAAAAACTGCGACACGTTATATCGTAAATCTTGCTTCAGCGCTGTCATGTAGTAATAACTGACACAGCAACAAGACATTATGCAAGGAAAGTAATAGTAGATAATATGTACACTAGGATTTGGGAAATTTTACTTATAATTCTGTTAGTAGTAGGTATAGGAGAATTTGACTGTATATAGTAAACCAATAATTTAAATAAAATTCAATACCAAAACATTGTTTTTATAACAGAATACAATAAATAACAGAATAAAGATATTAGATAAAGCAATGAATATATGTAATATTTGGTTATATCGCCGCTTGCGGCAATAACTTGGTTTTAATCTCTTTGACATTAAAAGAATTAAATTTCTTTTTAGGTGTTCAATCTCACTTAGTACCTCCAAATCTTCTTCTATAACTACCTAGAGTTCTTCCGCATTGCGAGGATGAAAATTTATTTCATAAATATTTTTGACCTTAAGTCCCCAAGATTTTCAAGTTGCTTTAGATCTGGACTTTTTGGATAGCATGACAAAATTTCTATATGTGATTATGGAACCACTGTCCATTAACACGGGCTGTATGGACAGGGCAATTGTCTTGCTGAAATATGTAGTTATTGTCTAGAAACGTTTGTGCTATAGATGGTAGCATTACATGTTCCAATATGTCCACATATGTAGCGGCAATAAAAGGTATATCGATATTCCAGCATACACCCAAACCATACGAACTCATCCAGGCCCACGCGTTTATCGCGTTCCAGATTTCTGTGAGCGGTAAATATAATTTTCTTTAAATCGAGGATGTGGTGGTGTATATATATCCTCACTTCTCCGCTGTAGAATGATTGAAAACATTTTTCATCTGTAAATATTCCTCTGTTCCAGTAGTTCTCCCTGTTATTGATATTATTTAAAGCACATAGTAATCGTGATTGTTTATTTTCGTCGGTTAATAAAATCTTTGAAGAGGCAATAGAATCTTTTTAAATTGAAAACACGAATTCTTCGGTAAGCTGTAGATCTAAAAGCTGGAAAAAATGTTTCTGTAATTGGTTTCCTCGTTGTAGTAAAGGAATTCAATCTAATTTATTAAAGCCGCATCATCAGCGTCAATGCTACAACTAGGATATCAGAACCTATTTGCATTGCTAAAGACTAGTCCTACATTCATTGCTTTTTTACATCAAACACGGTATTTTTCCTTAAATTAAAAAAACATTGCCACTCTTCGAATTGACCAACCATCTTCTATTTTGGACACAATTCTGGCTTTCATCAGTTGATTTAAATGTTGAGGCATCTTTAATGATGTTTTAATGTTTATAAAATTTCAATTATGTTGCCATATAATTTAATAATTTTAGCTAATTTATGGAAAATGTGACACTGACAGGACATTATAGCTATTAATATAACGAGAACATTAAGCGATTTATAATACTCGAGGACGTTGCCAGGTGACGAGGCGCTAGCCGAGTCATCTCGTAACGTCCGAGAGGGTTTAAATCGCTCATGTTCGAGTTTATATTCAGAGCTTTATCGTATCATCAACGATATCAAGATTAAAACAAAATCAACAATTTTTCTGTCATACAAAATACTTACGTCAAAGCTTGCACGTTTTTGAAATAAATTAATAAATCATGGAAGAATTTGATGTTCCCGCAAATATTGTAAAGGCTGCAAATAGTGCAAAATTTGATTAGATTTGTTGCCAGCGAAGTCAAAACTGCATTACGAAAACGAATATCGTCTGTTTTGTAAATGGCGAGATGAAGAACATGTTCAAGGTGCTGTGGAAATAGTCTTGCTCGCTTATTTCGTGAGACTGTCAAAATTGAGAACTGTCAAAATATTGAAATTCATGTTCACAAATAATGTACTATTTGACGTATTATGGTTTTGTATCTAACGTATTATGGTGCTGTATCTAACGTGTTATTAGTTCGTTACTAACGTATTATGAGTAACTAAAGTATTATTAAGATATTGTAATATTATGTTCCTAATAATTATCAATAAATGTTTCACATAAAGATGGCATAATAGTTGATGATACGATAAAGTCAATTAACATTCCATGAGTATGAGACCTTAATTACGCAACTTAAATATGTTTGTCCCAGATTTTATTGCACAGTACTGTACCTATAGCTGACAGATTGATATAAAAAAAATGGTCACATGTGAGTTTGACACTGACAGTCCAAAATTAACGTTTATAACTAATATGACAAAATAAACACATGTAAAATATATGTATCATTACATTTACTAATTTTGCTTGGTTGTATGTAATGATTTGAAAGAGGATATTTAACTTGATGGTATTATATTAATAAATACTTGTTTATGCTAAATAAACTCAAAGCTTATCCGCACAGGTAACAGGAATTGGTCTTTTGAGGGTTCAGGTGATCTCCACTTGGTTGTAAATCATTAGAAAAAGGCCAAGTGACACGACCTGGGCGCTATAACTAAAAGCACAAGTTCGGCAAGGGTTGTTTTCTCTAGGTTAAACCACCTAATTTGTTTAAACACTTTGATTTTCGTTCTTTTGCTGAATAGACTTTATTCTAACGATGATTTTCTATTCTAATTTTGGACACCAAAGTTTTTAATGACGCTTTTTTCGAATCTATTTATATCTCATCTGCATGTCAATTGTTATTATACTTTTTCATGGGCTTGCTTTTGTATTCTCATATTGAAAAATTATACAAATTATATTTTAATTAATATGTATAACCAATTTTAACATGACACGCTCTTTCAAAACCTTTAAAAACATACTCCAAATTAAATTACAAATGTACAGAAAAATAAATAAAAAACTTCTTAATATACACGCAATCAATGTGCTTCTCTTGTTCCTTTACGTAATCAGCACCACATGAAGGATGTACTACAACAATATATATAACTATATATATATATATATATATATATATATATATATATATATATATATATATACAGGCCAATCCAAATTAAGTGTTCACCATTGGTAACTTTGTTATTATTAAAGATACAAGATTGTTTAAATTAGCAAACTAGTAGTACTTTTAACGCTCTTTAAGATGGAAGAATTAAAAAAAAAAGAGCAGCGCGTTTTCGAGCTTTCCCGAAAAATATGTTTTTTTCAAATAGAAACCCCTGTATATTTTATCATTTTCTGTTAGAAATTCAATTTTTAAACAAAAAATCTTTTAAGAAATTTTTTACTGGGATTAAAAATACTTGAGTTATAGTGAATAAACAAAAACAGCTAAGTCAAGTGCATTTCTATGTTTCTACGATAACGACGTTAATTCTTTCTAGTAAACGTAAAATATTAGTACAGTTTTATTAGTCTTTCACTCATAAATTTCATTTTGCTAGTTATTAATGTGACAAAAAAATGATTTTTACCCATTTCAGAAAAGTGTGATATGTTAGAATCTTATTTAGTGTGCAGAAAATCCTCTCGGAGGGCAAAAGAACACTACGCTGAATTATATCCACTCCGAACACAACCAAATGAGCAATTTTTTCTGAGACTGTACCGAAAATTTAGAGGCAATGAGAGTGTTTTTGCCAAAACAAGAACAAGAAGGACTTTTATAATAAGCGAGGCCACGGAAATTCTAGTTCTTGCATATTTTGAGGTCAACCGTGAGAATTCCATACTAGATATTATCAAGGAATCTGATTTGAGTCACGGTACTGTGCATAGGATTCTGAAGAAACACAAATTCATTCCTTATAAGTACAAACCAGTTCAAGTTTTCTTGCCAGGGGATCCAGAAAGAAGAATGTTTTTTTGCCACTGATATCTTAACTTTTGTCGCCAAATTGTAAACAACTTTCGTTATATTTTATGGATCGATGAATCAAATTTCTCAAATTCTGGAATGTACAATACAAAAAATCATCATTACTGGTCAAAGGAAAATCTTCTTTTAGTACATTCAAGACGCCCGCAAGTCCGTTACAGTTTTAATGTTTGGTGCGGTTTAATTGGTTCAAGGATTGTTGGTCCTTTCTTTTATGAGGGCACCCTAACTGGTGAAAGGTACATAGAATTTTTGACTGAAATTCTGAATAATTTCTTAGACGATATTGATCTCATAAGTAGACAGAATCTGCATTTTCAGCAGGATGGCGCACCTGCGCACAACTACAGAGGTACTCATCAAAATTTTAAAAACTATTTTTAACAATTCATGGATAGGAACAAATGGTCCTATTCAGTGGCCTCCCCGATCGCCAGATTTAACACCGCTTTATTTTTTTTTATGGGGTTATTTAAAGACAGAGATTTATAAGCAAAGGTACGAAAACGTAAACGCCCTAAAAATTGCAGTTAGTGAAAAGATAAACCAAATAGATGGTAGGACCATACTAAAAGCAGTTCGACAAGTTCAGAAGCGTGTTCAAAAATGTATTGAACAACAAGATGGTATTTTTGAACATCTTCTATGAAAAAATCAGTGATTTTTATTTTCTTTTAATGATATGTTTATATATAAAATAAAGTTTATAAAAATTATTTAGCTGTTTTTGTTTATACATTATAACTCAAGTGTTTTTAATTCCAGTAAAAAAGTTCTTATAAGATTTTTTGTTTAAAAATTGAATTTCTAACAGAAAATGATATAATATACAGGGGTTTCTATTTGAAAAAAACATATTTTTCGGGAAAACTCGAAAACGAGCTGCTCATTTGTTTTTTTTAATTCTTCCATCTTAAAGAGCGTTAAAAGTACTACTAGTTTGCTGATTTAAACAATCTTGTATCTTTAATAATAACAAAGTTACCAATGGTGAACACTTAATTTGTATTGCCCTGTATATATATATGTATATGGTATATTCAATTAGTTGGCGGTTTAAGGTCTGATTTTACTTAAAAATGTCTATATTTAAAACAATCTTACATGTTTTGGCATATGATGCTTTTTTCAAAGAATTTAAAGTATTTTTAAGATAATATTTAATATTTAAGATTGTTCTAAATATATACATTTGCAAGTAAAACCAGACTTTAAATCGCCAACTAATTGAATATACTATAATATACGAAGGTCACGAAATATTTAACTATCTCGTATATTTAATGTTATGATACAAATAGCTCAGTTATTCATGCTATCTGTAAATGAAAAAGTAAGAATTAACACTAGAAATACACTCAATTGAATAGCTACATTTGGTGGACATAACATGTAAAATTAGTGTCGAAATGTTAATAAATTAATATTACGATAACTTTGTATATTTCAGATTAATTTATATTTATTTCAAAATTTACTTTTCATATTTTTAATTTTCATTTTTATCATTCAAGTCAATTACGCGAAATTAAAAAAGATAGTTAATTTATTTGAATTTTATATCGATACTAATTGAACACGCCCACTTTTCAAATTATAAGAAAAACCCGCGAACAGGTTATTTTTGCATTGAATATTGTACATAACCTAACATTGAAAAGCCAATCATATCTATTTGAAAATTAATATTTTAATTTTGTTTTTCCGTCCAAATTAACATTTTATCTTCATTTTGAGTATTGTAAAGAATTATAAAAGTATAAATCAAGTCAATTTTTCAATTTCTAATAAGGCTTTGGAAAGAAATAATTGATAGCGAGCGTGGGTGCAGAATTTTTACACACAAGTTACCTAGAAAGTGATACTCCGGCTTTTAAATTAATTAAATTCGAAAATACCAGTGTTAGAAGAATAAAATTATATAGAAAAGGCGTAATAAATACTGGCGCAACTTTTGAAACACTTTTTGCAAGTATAATATCCGATACCGGCAAGAAATACACCATCTTTTGGCCGCCGAGCGTCGTATGATTTCTACACAGAAGAACAAGCTTCTACATACCTGCATCGTATAATCCAAGAGTACCTATCTTGATCTCGCACCGTTGAACATCCTGAATAACCGAAACCTTTTTAATACATGCACGCTCCCTGTAAGACACAGGTTAATTTAATTCAGTTCTTTTTGGTAAAAGTCTTATTAATAATTATTTCTCAACCAATCAAATTCACTAAATTCATTACATCTTGATTTGACTTTTAAATATATTACTATCTTGCTTAAATTTGTGAAAATATATTTATTAAGAATTGTAGTACTTACCATTACTGTGTTTGTTTATTTATTTATATCATAACATACTTTACTATTCCATTTCCCTAGTACTTAACCACAATTTCACACGTGCAAATTATTTTAATTCCATGTTTTGCCATTAGGCAAGTTGATTATTCATTGTATACAGATACCTTGCATTCAATAAATATACTTATATTATACTTATTATTTTAAAGAAGCTCTTTTATTTATCATTGCGTAGCTAGATATAACTTTGTAATACTATTAATCAATTTTCTGTCAGTTTTATAGGAATATAAACCACCGACGATGATCCTAGTAAGAGTCAAATTTGTTTAGTATCTTAGTCATGGTCTACCGACCCCTAGCCGTTATCAGAGATACTAAGTACTATCAGCTGATAATCTAACTTTACCTGTTTATTAAATAAGGCGCCCAACATCTTACAGCTAAAGTACGTTTTATTCAAGACTTAACTATTAAATATTCACCTAATACTTCATTCTTTTATTATTATTATTATTATCAGCTCATCAGTATTTTTACAATATATATATATAAATATATATATATATATATATATAATATTTTCGTGACCTTGGTATGATATGGTAAACTTAAGTCGGCGATTAAAGGTCTGGTTTATTACTTCAAAGTATATATATTCAAAACAACCCTGCATGTTTCGGCAATGATGCCTTTGTCAAGGATATAAAAAATATAAACGACAGAATATAACTGTCAAATAATTGAATTGCTATGGTTTAATTAAATTATTCAAAAATACATTCCAATAATAATAATAAGTCATGCCTTAGTATTCCAAAAAATAGATAGCACGGTGTGAACATATTGCAGTGGATTTTACTTTGAAATTGCTTTATTTAATTTTAATTCCCACTACAGCTTATATCGCCGGCTATTCAGTCTAGTAGAATCCTTGAGCTTACGTCTCTGGGTCGATCCTCTCGGATACCGGTATATTAAAAATTAAAACACAAGGTGTCAGATAATTTATACACACATTTTTCCTTTACATTAATATATATATTTAAAAAATAAAAAAGAAAAAAAAATCCCTCTACAAAGTGTATAGGGTGCTAAAGCGTCATTAAACAGTAGCAATGAGGAAACACTCTTTGTGAACATTGACTCGCACACAGAGAAAAACCTCTTGTGAAACACGAACAAATATAAAACTAATAAATATTAGTGAAATCTGTCAAGTTTAACCTCTACTGTGACCCCTTTAAACAAATATCAAAAACCAATTAGTTTTCAAAACTCACGCTAGTTGAAATATTTATTCATGCATCAAATAACATGATAAGATCAATCCCCACTACAATTCCTCCAACCTTAAATTCAAAAAAAAATGTTCTCGAAGTATAATATTAAGAAAAACAACTTCCCTTAAAAAAAAACATGACAAGCTTTCGCTAATATCCATATACTACTTTCAAACACATTATTATTACAATAAATACAAAATTTATAGCACTGAAAATAATCCTAATATCTAATAAATAAATAAAATAATTTTTATCAACTTACATTAAGTTTTTGTGTGATTTTAAAATACACGAGAGGCATCTTTTTCCGCAAGATTTCAAATAAATATGAAAAACTTCGCAAAAATTGAATTAAGATTACTTGCACCTTACATTAAATGCAAAACAAAATACAGACCGATTTTATATAACACAAAGAACAAAATTGATTATTTTATTCTCTAAACTAAACACTTTAACAGTCAAGATACCTCTAAAACAAAAATGAAAAATTCTTCATATCCGCCTGGCTATCCCTACCATCTATCAAATCAAAATATACAGACAATACATCTTATCAAATACAATATCCGAAAAAGCGGCAAATTCAATTCCTTGGTCCACCTAAACATACGAGGGCTAATCACAATTTCATACATTAAATATTTTATTTATACAACATTAGATATATCGATCCCCATCTGAAATAAATAAATATACAAGTGAAATAGCTAATTTTTTTATAAACTGTCCCTAGTACAGAGTTCACTAATAGTTCAATCTTTTTCCTTACTTGTCCATGGAAAATCCATGACATAATTCCCCGAAATTATCCGAGAACAAAGTCAGAACATCACTGAGCTTTTTTCAAGGATAATCTTCAGCACAGCACTCGAGACAGTACCGCACCCTGTCTTGGTTCTCGGCACTCACTTGTTGTATTAGTGTTGAACAGGATCCTCCTCGTTCTGATGCTGTAGTGTGGTAAACATTTTCCACTTCTCCATATACATTCTGTATATAATTTTGAATATATAAATGTCTTATTTGACTTAAAACATTTTATCTTTTATGTCGTTTTACTTGACATAATTCATCTTAATGTCATATTGCTTGACATTATATAGTTAATGTCATTTTTCTTGACATTTTCGAATGGGCTTCGTTACAAACATCACAGACGAAGGAACACGCCGAAGCAGCAGTCATCCCCGTCGAATCCTCGAGCACTCTCTCGATCACATGGACATGAATGTTTCCAACGAATTTTCATAAATAAAAGAAAAACATAGCATCAAAATCTCATATACCAAATCATCATCATAATAAACAAATTCATAACACCATTAATTTCCAAGCAATTTCAATAATAATAATCATAATAATCAACAATAATATCATGAGCTCAATTTCTTCCTATATTTATATAGTTTTAATTTTTTTCAACGCAATTCCCTTTATCAATAATTTTTTTATACGCAGATAAATTTTTATTAATTATGTCAACAATAAATTTTATTTTATAACTCATTCTGTATATATATCCATTTGCTTAATCCAATTTATTACCAGGTCAGTTAAATCAGCACATCGTAAACCATCCTATTCAAATACTTTCATTCATTAACCTTTTTTCACATGCCAATAATTCTTTTCTATATATTCATAAATACCATAATTTTATTTCAACAATGTCTATATGTATCTATCTCTATTATCATAATAATTTTTTTATATATCGACGAAAATTCTATTTAAATATACCGACGAAAATTTTTTCTATAAATACATTTTCATTTTCAATATCATATTTCATATATTTATTTCATATATTACCGACGAAAATTTTTTCATATTCAATATCATATACTTTTTATCCCGACGAAATTCAGTAAACACTTTTTTATTTTTCTTCTACATCCTCTTCTTATACTAATAATCTAATCCTAATTAACTATTACGTTAAATCCATTTCAGTATCATTTATCAAATCCTATTTACTTTTCCAAATTTTTATTTATATATCCTTTTGTTACAACACATTCCAATTAGTTATTTCAAAAGCAAAAATCCTTATATCTCGCATATTCCTCTAAATAGTTTACAACAAAATTTATTATTAAGTTGGGCCTATTCAAAAATATCCGACAGTAAATCATTTGTAGTTTCATTTTTACTTTTACCTTACTATAAAATGTGGGTCTATTTAATTTAAATTTAGTACCCCTATACTTCCTAATTTTCAGAGTATCATATTCTAACTTTTTATTATTGACATGGGTCTGATTTATGTTATTTAAAAAACAGTTGATTTTAAAATTAGCATTACGGGAATTTTTGCGTTTACTTTCAAGATAATTATTCAAATTATATTTATAAATGATATTTCTAGAAATCAATTTCTTTTTAATTTTATTTCGTCTATCGTTAATATTATTAACGCCAATTGCTTGTTTAATTAATTTATTGCTCATTTTATCGTGAATACTTTCTTTCATCCTACATTCTAATTTAGCATTTGTTTTTATTATATTGAATTCTGTTTTCTCATTAGTTTCAAACTTAATTTTATTTAATATAATTTCTTCGCTTACCCTAATTTGATTATTTCTTCTTCCTTTTTCTGTATCCATATCATTTCCTTCGTCCTGTGGCATAGATTCCTCCCCAGGTACGTCCTTTAAACTTTCTTTTGTAATTGTTGATTCGTTTTCTTCTTGTTGCGTTATTATCGATTCCTTTTCTTCTTGTTCCATTATTATTGATTCCTGTTCTGTTATTGCTTGTTTTTCCTCGACGTGTATTATTTTAATTTTACTTATTGTGTTTTCTTTGTTTATTTGATTGTTACTGTTTCTTGATACCCTTTTTTTTATTATCTCTTCTATTTTACTCTCCATATCCTCTTGTCGTTGTTCTATCCTACTCATCTTCATTTCCATCTCCTTATGGTGTTGTTGCATCATTCGTTCCATTTGTTGTTTCATTTCATTATGATTTTGTTGTATCACATTCATCATAGCATGCATCATATCCATCATCTGTTGACTGTCTACCTCGTCGTCTCCCTCTTCATGTATGTAACCAGCGTTACCCATTCTTTGAATTAAATTTTCCATTATATTTTCCATATTTGAATTATATCGTTTTATTTCTTCCAATTATACGTTTGACTCGCCAAAATTGTAATATCGGTCCCACGTTGGATTGCGCCAATTGTGCAGTGGATTTTACTTTGAAATTGCTTTATTTAATTTTAATTCCCACTACAGCTTATATCGCCGGCTATTCAGTCTAGTAGAATCCTTGAGCTTACGTCTCTGGGTCGATCCTCTCGGATACCGGTATATTAAAAATTAAAACACAAGGTGTCAGATAATTTATACACACATTTTTCCTTTACATTAATATATATATTTAAAAAATAAAAAAGAAAAAAAAATCCCTCTACAAAGTGTATAGGGTGCTAAAGCGTCATTAAACAGTAGCAATGAGGAAACACTCTTTGTGAACATTGACTCGCACACAGAGAAAAACCTCTTGTGAAACACGAACAAATATAAAACTAATAAATATTAGTGAAATCTGTCAAGTTTAACCTCTACTGTGACCCCTTTAAACAAATATCAAAAACCAATTAGTTTTCAAAACTCACGCTAGTTGAAATATTTATTCATGCATCAAATAACATGATAAGATCAATCCCCACTACAATTCCTCCAACCTTAAATTCAAAAAAAAATGTTCTCGAAGTATAATATTAAGAAAAACAACTTCCCTTAAAAAAAAACATGACAAGCTTTCGCTAATATCCATATACTACTTTCAAACACATTATTATTACAATAAATACAAAATTTATAGCACTGAAAATAATCCTAATATCTAATAAATAAATAAAATAATTTTTATCAACTTACATTAAGTTTTTGTGTGATTTTAAAATACACGAGAGGCATCTTTTTCCGCAAGATTTCAAATAAATATGAAAAACTTCGCAAAAATTGAATTAAGATTACTTGCACCTTACATTAAATGCAAAACAAAATACAGACCGATTTTATATAACACAAAGAACAAAATTGATTATTTTATTCTCTAAACTAAACACTTTAACAGTCAAGATACCTCTAAAACAAAAATGAAAAATTCTTCATATCCGCCTGGCTATCCCTACCATCTATCAAATCAAAATATACAGACAATACATCTTATCAAATACAATATCCGAAAAAGCGGCAAATTCAATTCCTTGGTCCACCTAAACATACGAGGGCTAATCACAATTTCATACATTAAATATTTTATTTATACAACATTAGATATATCGATCCCCATCTGAAATAAATAAATATACAAGTGAAATAGCTAATTTTTTTATAAACTGTCCCTAGTACAGAGTTCACTAATAGTTCAATCTTTTTCCTTACTTGTCCATGGAAAATCCATGACAATATGTGTTGTTCGCTGCTAGCAGCTTGTGTCTCTTTCTGGGTATGAATTTGTGTGTTGGTTGCTGCTGGCAGCTTGCGTCTCTCTCTGGGTGTGTGGTTTTGTATTTGTGTGAGCGCGTAAGTGTCGGGTTTTGTATGTTGGTGCGCTTGTGCGTGTGTTTAGTTACCGGTCGCGCAGTAAAGAAGTTGCCGCGTTGGCGGCCCTACGCAACGGCTGGTTATCCGATCTCTCTAAATTTACGCGACCGGTCACTAAACACACGCACAAGCGCACCAACATACAAACTGTTATTTCGTTTCGAAGAATAAAAAATACTTATCATATCTCGTTTCTCTTCGTTAGTGTATGACATTTTTGTATTATTAATGAACAATAAATGAAATGTTTGACAGATTGAAATTCCAAAGGCTACCTTATTTAATCTCATAATTTATTTTTTCAAATAAAACCTAATGTCAAAAACTATAGTCAGCAAGTGGTAGATGGTTGAAATCAGAAAAAAGCTCTTTCTGAAGATGTCTAAATCCAATATGGCGCCTATAAGACATTATATAGTTGATGATGGCCAGAAAGAAACGAAACGTCGTATAAAAATTTAGAGTACACCACTGGATAGAGGTTTAGAAATGGCCACAAGGATGTGTTTTTATATTTTCTCTACAAGGCCAAATGTCGGTGCTACAGGTAAAAGAAGAAAATGGGGTTGTCGCGTTTTTTTTTTAAATAACGAAGGTCATTTGTCACAGGTCTATTTTCTTTACGGATTTATAACAAACACAAAATTTAACAACTCTGCGATATTTAAACCTATACTCTATCTCCAATAATGAGCGAGATCCCCATGGTGAGGGCCGAAAATGAATCAGCCTGTATATATATATATATATATATATATATATATATATATAAATATAATAACTTCGTGACCTTGGTATGATATGGTAAACCTAATCAGTAGGCGATTAAAGGTCTGTATATTACTTCAAAATATATGTATTTAAAAAACTCTACATGTTTCGGCTGTATACGCCTTTATCAAGAGAATACAAAATATGCTCTATTCATATTTTGTATTCTCTTGATAAAGGCGTATACAGCCGAAACATGTAGAGTTTTTTAAATACATATATTTTGAAGTAATATACAGACCTTTAATCGCCTACTGATTAGGTTTACCATATATATATATATATATATATATAGTAAATAATAATACATAATAATAACTCATGTCTTTATATGACATGAGTTGCTATGGATAAAATATCCATACAACTACACTACTACAAATATACATTTCATCTTGACAACAATTTCCTCAAATAAAATACATCACTACACCTAAACGTTTGACATTTCAATAAAAATATAGTATTAATTTAACAGTAAACAAAAGCTTATTTTAAATATACAATCTCCATATTATACCTATACTCATTTTAAGGAAAATTCCTGCCATAACAGTTTTATAATTAGAAACAACTATTACCATGTTATGTGATATATATGATATATATATATGATATATATATATATATATATATTGATATCCAATCAATTAAGTTAAACATCTTCAGGAAAATTTAAATGTAAATGAAAAAGATTAAAGTGAATGGATACAAGGAATTCAATAATTATGCGAAACAAATTAGATAAATTAAAAACGCGGCGTTAACTTAATTGATATGGCATGTGAAAAATGCAGTTCTATTAAAAACTTATTCTAAATTAACAATTTTAAACATTAATATTGTATTTTTGCTGTAGGCCCCTCACATACATGGTTAGCCTCATTACAATATATATATATATATATATATATATATATATATATATATATATATATATATATATATGTATATGTATATGTTACATATAAATGCACAGTTTGTATAAAAACCATTACATACTTTCTATATGTCAGTGTTTGTAGGACTCGAACGTTCTTTTTAACTTTTCGCTCATCGTTCTGTTACCTTTCATATTAGTGTAACTTTGCTTTCTATTTTGAACTTATTTCAGTTCCTTCAGGAATGGTGAAACTATTTTAACATCATTTGCATATGTTTGGAACTTTGTACTCTTTTGTTTAGACTGTTATGATTTTATTTGTTAGACCCTCTATTCAGCAATAAATTAAAAATTATTATTAAAGCAGTTTTACACTGACCACAAAATAACATATCGGTATGTAAACACAACTATGTATATGTATATAACTATGTATACTATATATATACTATATACTATGTATAATACTATATATATATATATATATATATATATATATATATATATATATATATATATAATACTATATATAACTATGTATATAACTATGTATATGTATCGGTATGTAAACACAACTGTATACAAATTAATACAATTACACAAATTTAACCAATTGATTAAATGCACTGTTTATGTTCATGTGTACAAATAAAGATATGTTTTAACATATTTGAATTAATTTGTATAAACTTGATGTGTTTACACATCCATATGCAATTGTTTGGTATATTGAATAATCTGGCCACGAGTTAATGGACTACACAATTATACATGTTTCTTTCTCCCTTGTAATGGCCTAGCTATTCGAGAGAAAGCGCACTGATAAGTGTCTACAGTTGAAGTGATCATTGGTTAAATACGTTGTATATGTTCATGTGTATAGATACAGATATGTTTTAACATACATATTTGTATTAATTTGTAATTACTATAGAGATAAATTTGTCTTGATTACTATTTAACGTGAAACTTCAAGCAGATGTCTCGTCTTTTACGAAGCGTTAAAGGTATGTGTCGCTAACTTATTCGAATTTTTTATAGAAAAAAATTCACCCCTAAGTGGAATTCGAACCCACGTGCATGGGTTGCCAGACCATCGCTCTAGACTTCAAAGTTATTAAAGGCAGAGGTTCCGAATCTTTCTGGGGATGCCCTGAGTTACGTCAAGGAAACAGATGATATATATCTTGCCCGTAGTAGGCTGTATGCAAATTTATTGCATTTTTCGCGAAGTAATGTATATAAAAATATGCTTTCTACATATTACGACGCTAATTTATTCGAATTTCTATTCTGTAATTGTCAGTTAACCGGCAACAATGTGGAGGGGAAGCGACGTTTAAACAATCGGAACTTTTATATATCCTGAAATACCAATGAGATCAGTATCAGTATTACGTAAATAATAATATAATAATAAGTTATTATTTTTATATTATTATTTAACTAATAAATTTATAACTTATTTACGGGGAGAGTATTATATAGTAGTTTCGTTATTATTAATATCGACACTACTATATAATACTCCCAATAAATAAGTTGTAAATTTCAACCAAATTAAGATCACGAATGTCTGGTCAAAATCGAATTTAATGCGAGAATGATTACTAAAGGTATTACATCTTGTAGTATTATTTAAATTCAATATGTGTTAAATTCTTTAATAAATACTCTCTAGTATAATTGGGAGATAAATACCATGACAAATATGTTTTTAATTTATTTTATAAACAATATTGGTCGTGTTTTCTTTCTTTTTGTTTGTTCATTTTATACTCGCAAGCAAGAAATATTTTTATGTTCATGGTATAAAAGATATATAATGAATAAGGTAAATATTATAGTGTAGCGACCTTCTACAAAAAAACAACTTTTACAGAAATTACCACATTAACTTAGAAGTTAAATTTATACGTTTGATGAGAACTTCTTTATAAATAAATTTGTCGGGTGGTTCAATGAAAGAATTATTGCACTGATTAAATATTTATCTATTTATACATTAATACGTGTATTTTATGCGTTTTCGCACCCTGATTCTGAAACTATTTTCCAAATTTCTCAAATTCTCTCAGATTTTGAAAACATTTGCTTAAATAATTTTTACTAAGAATGTGTTAAATTTTAGTTAAATTATCAATATACAAGTTTTAACATATCTCGTCATATTAGCTATGTCCGTTGCAATTTAATTTTAAAAATAATTTTTTTTTTGCTATAAAAGAAGTTATCTACGGATTATTCAAATCAAATTAAATCAATTTTAGATAACTGAACGTGTGTTTATATCAACTATGTCATGTACGTATGTAAATGATCGCAATGGCCTTTATTATATGAGTGAAAAGTTCGCTGTTTATCAGAATGCGCAAAATGTTATACATTTATTACATAATGTGAATTAGCGCTATTTTGGTTTAAAAATTGGAAAATATATAAGAAGTCTGGGCTACTCATACTTGCCGTGCAAGATGCGTTGATACTTTGTGAAACTGGTTAAATGGTAAGAATAAACCGAAAACTCCACAGACTGTTAATTTTGCTGTACAAAAATCTTCAGGTTTTCCAGAAAAAAAACGAGAATAAGATTACTTATTCTAACCTGCCTACCTAACCGGTATCTCATTCGAAAGCATTGCCTTTGCCAAGAACTATGCACTCAAATGAAGAATATACTGTTACAGATACAGAATCACACAGTTTTAGAGTTGTCGAATAACGAGGAAGAATTTTTAACGTCTGAAGTTACCTAGTTCGTAAACGTTATTAATATTTATTATTTATTTTTTTAAACTTGACGTGCTAGAAGAAATTTATCTTATTATTATTAATAATAGAGCTTGGAAAATATGCAAATTGCATATGCAAAATTAAATAATATATATGAGAATATTTCTATCCAAATGTCTAAAAATTTAGTTTTATGCATTTAAAATATTTTATGGTGGACTATAGCATTACCTGAAAAGATGACCCTTTTACCTGTAATTTGTCCCCGCTGTATGAACGATTTTGTAATGAGAATGTTTAATAGTTTTTTAATACATAATAATAGACAAT
This sequence comes from Melolontha melolontha, assembly GCA_935421215.2. Lineage (NCBI taxonomy): Eukaryota > Metazoa > Arthropoda > Insecta > Coleoptera > Scarabaeidae > Melolontha > Melolontha melolontha. The sequence continues at coordinate 53,369,596 of OW285243.1, forward strand.
AAAATTGATTAGATTTTATTGTCCGTTGTACGTCACTTTTTTATATAGTATCTTGAAATCTGCATTTTTATTTCCGGAAGAACCAACAAAGTTGTTGCGAAATACAGAGATAATTAATAAATAAGTTTTTATTGACAGACCGCTTGCCCGCTTTTAATTTACTTTATCTACTGTTCTTTAACCTTTTCCTTTTTCTAAAATACTACAGAGATATTATTTTGATTCCGATACAGTTTATTTAAAATATGCTATTATACGTGGGCGTAGATTGTGAATTGTTTACTTAATTGTTTAAACTTAAAACAATCTAAAATTTTACGTGTAATATCAATAAAATTTCAACTTCCTAGTAACTACTTAAAAAATAGTTCACTCAAGTTTCCTATTTTAGAAAAATTGTCTCTATATGTTGAATATTAAAATAATTTAAAAAAATAATAGATCCATTGCAACAATAGATATAATAAGAAAGGAAAAAAAGAATACTAAATGCAAACAACTATGAAATATGTTGGCTTTCAAATTTATTGCTGTTTCCTGAATTTCTTGTCGACTTTGGGTTTCCTGCATATCAAGTTCAATTTCTTGCTCGTTGTGGTTTTCCTCAGTTTCAAGCACCCTGTTAATGTTAGAAGTTTCTTAGAGTATTGCTACTATAATTCTAATATATTTATCTTTATTATCTGTTATAATTGATCTTTATTAGTGTTTCTAAAAATAAATCTGCTTCTATATTGTTTTCAATTATATCTTCTTTTTTTATATTTCCTTTTCTTTCAGATACTATATATATAGTTTCTCTATATAGTTCTCCTTAGATTTTTCTGGCACTTACATTATTATTGATAATTATCGTTTATTTCTCTCAAATCGGTTTTCAGCCACTCCATCTGAACTCTTTTTCGCCGATATTTTAAAGCCTGTTTTTTATTCTTTCTCATTTCCTTCCATTTGTATATTCTTGAAAATAGCAATAAAATACGAAAGTCTTTTTTCGTCCCTGGAATACTTTTGGCTATTTCTTATGTATTTCAGTATGCTGAATCCAGCCCTAGTCTCAGAATTTCCATATCATGCTCCAATGATAAGAGAGGTAAAGATACTGCGATATTAAATCAAACTGAAAGAAAACGCCATTTCTAACCAATTTATTTGCTTTAAACAATTGGAAACGTATAATATATTTTATTAACAATAAACTTAGGAACTATATACACTCTATACTTTAAATTAATTTTCTGAATATTTACTTGCGATCTTCCTTTTATAAGATCCACCGGGGGTTTCTCGTATTACAGTCGGCCAACACGTTTGAGCTTCATTTTCCGGTATACATTTTCTCGATCGATGCAATGTCTTGGTAAAATCTTTCTCCATGTTTGTCTGATACTGTTCCCAAATTCTCAGGAAATAAATCTAAATGAGAATGGAAGAATGGAGTTTTAACGACATTTTGCATCCTATAACGCGCTAAGCCAAGAGTAGGTCTTTTACCTGTTCCTGGTAATTCTCTGATTTATTGTTCCCAAGAAAATAGTTGCAAATGTTTTCAAATGCATCACACGTTTGTTTTTCAATCGTATTTAAAGTTGACCTAAAGTTGGTATCTCGAAACAGTTGTCTAATTTGCGGTTTAACAAAAATTCCCTCTTTGATCTTTTCCTCACTTATACGTGGAAACTTCTCCTTCAAATATAAGAAAGCATCCTCTTCTATATTTACTGCATTAACAAAAATTTTGAAGAAGCCTAGCTTAATGTGAAGTGGGGTAAAAATATTTTTTCCTTTTGAACTAATGCTTCTCGTGCCACATTTTTTGCGCGGAAGCCAATATTTAATCTTATGATGTTCATCTCTTGCACAATTGTTCCACTCCCACGAAAAACAACAGTATTTTGAATATCCTAACTGCAGCCCTGTCAATGACGCTACCACTTTTAAATCTAAACATAACTTCCATTTGTAATCTTCATACTTTATACACCTAAGTAGTGACTTGAGGTTGTTATATGTATCTTTTAATTTTTGCTGAGTGGCCTATGGAAATTGATGGATGTTCATTTCCATTAAAAAATAAGGCAGTTTTGAAATTTATTTTAGACGTATCTATAAATAGCCGCCATTGAGCTGGTATATATGGTAAGCTAAGTTCAGTTACTAGATTAGGTCGGGTATATCGTGACAAAACACCAATTAACCGTTCATTATGAAAAAGTTACTAAAAGTGCCTTTTCCTGTATATGCATGCTTTAACTTATTTTTGTCAAATGTTCCATTGCTGCAGATGGGCCCAAGAAGACTGCTTTATTCTTAGGAAGATCTAAGGCGGAAGCAATATTATTTAATTCAGTTTTGGCGAGTAAGCGAGGTTTAGAAGAAGAATGATCAGAACTAGGGTTGTAGCTAGATACAGCTTCTATTGGGAGATTATTCGGATTCCGAATCTAAATCGAGAGTGTAATTTTCACGGCGATGGAGAACAGGCAATAAGATATCATGAGGCACTGGTCAAATTGCAAAGGGAATATTGGAGTAATGAATACTGCGCTTGCTTTTGCTAGCAATTCTTTGAAATTCGTCATGCAAACATAACAGTTGTCCACGTGGTTTTGAGGTTTCCTCCAAACCATTTTATCTGCAAACGGCATAGATTTATGAGTACCTTTCAACCACTCTGTAGTGTTCTTGAACACAAAGTGCAACAAAGTTTTAAAACCCATGACTTGTCTTGATCACCAACTTGCAAACTGCATGCAAAGTAAAGTTCATAAGCCTTTTTCGCGAGTGGAGATAAAGATTTTTTATTGCGCGTTTGCTGTAACTTCGCCACAAATATCGTGCGTTCAAAAAAACAGCCTCAGAGTTGGCCATGAAATTCTTAGGTTTGTTGCAACTTAATCGCACCATCCTGAATTGTCAAACGTTAAGGTTATTAGTTTCATCTAATAAAAACGATAACACGGAATTTTATTTATTCATGACAGGAAGATTATAACCTAGCAATTAACCTTGCAATTTTCTAAAACCCTCTGTCATTTAGATGTAACTATCATTTAAGAAATTCATATTAGTAAAGTTACCATATGCTTTTTGATGTTGCTTAGAAATCATAGCTCACTAGAGATAGTTTTTTTTTTTTTAACGCACGATATAACAAAAGTTATGTGACGAGGTTACTAAATGTATAAGGTTGTCTCGTAATTCTCCACCGATAATATTCTAACGCGGAAAAGCGTCACTCAGCCTGCCTAGCAAATTAAAATGATTTTGACTTTAATTACATCATTAGTTAAATAGGTATAGTAAATCACTGTTTTCTATAGTCAAAACGATTGGTTTATGCACGATCTAATCACATATACTAATACAAAGCATGTCGTCCTTTATTACAAAATATTGCTTTAAGTAATGGTTAATGACTGCTAGTTATCGGTGTACTCATGGGTGTCAAAAGTATTTAATGTAAATATTTTTGCCAAAAAATGCGCTTTTAAATTACAAAGGAAACGAAAGTGGTTGACTCAGTGAAACACCGTCACATATTAATTAATTTAGTATATTACTGTCACAGCACAGTTCTTTCAATAAACTGTTATTTCGGAGTTAATAAATGGTTTTATATGTCTAAAAAAATGGGTTCACAAATGCAAATACTAACTGGATATCAAGATATTATTTAATGCAGTTTTATTATAATAACCAAAATAAAATTACAATCTACATAAACAAAAAAAAATTATTGTTAGTGCATTACTTTAATTCACAATTTTTTAAAATTTTTTTAATGTTTTGCTCTTACTATAATATAAAACACTTGAAAATGGCAAATAAAGTTTATATATAAGCACATAACATACTATGAAATTAGAAAACAACGCTACGAACACTACAAACATCAATCTGGACCGGTAATTTGCTAGACAGGAAACGCATTGGCACGCCCGATGACGCGCAATATGGCAATCGCCATTAGTTACCAGGCAACCTATACATTTACTAACCTTAGTTATCTGCTTTATTCACATAAATTCGTGAAAACATTTTTCTTAATATATTAACTATTAATACGTTAGATAGAAAATACGAATACATTATCACTAAGCGACTCTACAGTAGCAACCAAAGCAATATTGAAGGGAATAAAGTGCCCCCGCTATTTACAAGTAATAAATGTGGCGCCCGTTATTGCTTATAGAGGTGTCTATAACATTTTTATGAAATCTGAAGCTGATTTAGCAATTTTCAGGCAGCTGTATACTAAATTTAGGTCCAGATTTTTGTGTTCAACTCAATCAAGAAATGGAGGATTTCTAGATTAAGTAACTAACATCGTTTATTTACGCATGTGTTTTTATGCTTTCTTTTTGTTCATTCTTAATATTATTATCTTATATTATTCTTCCAGTTCTCCAATTCTTATTTTTTTTTAATGAAAGGAAAGCAATTCTAATACTCCTACGATATTTACGTTTTTAACAAAGTTGTAAACGATAATATTTACTAAATTATTTTATGAATTTGTTTTATGTCTACGTAATGTACGTATTACATAAAACTACAAATATATTAAAACATTTTTACCTAAATCAGATCCTGTTTTTCTCGGAACTTGGACTCTTAATGTAGACTAGTTTATGAGATAAAGTTATCCTAAAGTTGCGATTCATATAATGGAAGCTAATTAATTATTTTTTTATTCTATTCGGCTTTTATTATTTCCAGTTGGTTTCGCAGGAAAGACGACTCAGCACGAATGCTTCCCGGACAATGGCAGCTATGTCTCTGGGATTTATTGTACTGGTTACGCCGTGGACAATCCAGGAAGTAGTGGCCGCCTGCACGGGATCAAGGGCCCCACCTCCCTTAGATTTTCTAGCGACGTGGCTAGCGCTTAGTAATAGTTTTTGGAACCCGTTTCTATATTGGTTACTTAACAATCACTTTAGAAGGATTAGTAGAGAACTACTATTTAGCAAAGTAAGTATTTCTAATGTCCTATGAATTCATTAATTACGTTTTCATCATTAAGAATTTTTTATAGAGTAGGTGATTTTAAATACATTAGTAGTATGTACATGTAGATATATTTAAATATACACAGGTTCAATATAATTTATGAGCAACTTATGAAAAAATAATATACGAGTCTATAAATTAGTAGGTCATGCTACAAACCAAGTACATTCTGAAAACAGGAAATAACCCAATGCCTATGAAAATTTAAGAACAGCCATGTAAATAATTCTATTCTTGTAAAGGACAATAACAATTATAATAAGTTGACAAAGAACTTAAAATACTGAAAATTAAAAATATAGTAACTAAACATTTAATTTTTAATTTAAGTTTTATTCAATAAGTTATATAAACATGCGTGTATTGTAAAGTGGTGTTGTTAATCAATTTCAAAGACTTCCGGAATGAATAAAGGAGGGACTGGATATATGTTCAGACAACGTATAGAACAACCTACATCCAATTTAACAAACTGTATTGATAAGAGGGATCTTGGTTAGGTAACATTATACATAATATACAGGCTGATTCAGAACAACATTTCAAGTTTTAGGAAACTGAAGATGTTAGTATATAGATTTTTCCTAATAAATTCATATCAGAAAATACGCATTGAAAATAATAATAAAAATTATTATCAGTTCTGTAACTAGTAATTTTGTCGTAATAATAAAAACATAAACTTGCTATATGCACCCACGAGCACTAGTCTTGCGCCTACTTACGTAATACCTACTAGTTATGACGTACCCAATTTACCTCAATACAAGATTGCCCCGGAGATGTTTCGGCTAAAGACCAGCTCAGTTTAGAGGCGAGTGGATGGGGAGTTCTTATATCATAAGGGCAACACAATGTTTATACCATTAGCCGTAACAGAGAACACAGATTCTGCCGATAGTAAATTGAATAATTCTGGGTATCTAAGTATCGTTGCTATACCAATAAAACAATAAACGGAATTAAATTAAAAAAACGTGTTAAATAGATGACAAGATCAAAGGCCAGTCATTTAGATTCTCCATATTTGGATTTTGGTGTTATAGGCCTTTCACGATACGAAGACGTGCACGTTATTTATTGAACTTTCGGCATGACGAATCTGTTGCAAATAAAATATCTATATGTACACCTGATAAATTTCAACGTTAATATCACTAGATAAGTCTGTAGGACTGCGAGAGAAGCGTCCATTGTTGACAAATTTGTTCTGTCATTTAACAAATGTGTGAAGGTTTATTGAACATAAAGTTCAAAACAATAACAATAAGGATTTATTAATAATAAATCGAACAACAAAAGTAATGTAAATCAAAATACGGTAATATGAATATTTTTTTTTGAGCAACAATAAAATAATAAAATGTAAAACATCAAAATTTAAATGAATTGAACAAAAAAAAAACTATATATTATGGACCCAATAAGATAATTACGATATGATAGTGATATTAATTTGCAACAAAACCAAGTAATGCCTGGTCATGAGTGAAATACTCACCCAGTATAGTAAATGAATGAAATATATAACGGGTAGACAATAAATTGATTACATTGTGAAATTACAATATAAGCACATAAAATCAGGTATTTGAGATAAATTCTATAAATTAGATCATATGATTTAAAAAAAAAAGTCAAAATATGAATTGAAATGACAAAAATGATTGGCAATGAAATTAACTAAGAATCTTAATCTAAGAATTGCATAAAAAATTAATCGAAGATTTTTAATAAATCTCACATCGAGATGGATACACACTGTATATGCAACAATTACTATCTATAACACACTGTCAAAGGTTGAATAGCGTAAAGTTTAACTTACGGAAAATTAATACAAAATATATCTATAAGATTTGTTCACACTGTATGTACAGAAAATATATTAATCAGATGTGAAATAAAATTGCTCACAAAGCTTAGTTATAATAAAAAAATATATTACACAAATTAAATCTCAAATTATCTTTATATAATTTAAAAAAAATTAAATAATGCCTCAGTCAAATTATTTGCACTAAGGAAAAAATGGCACAAAGCAAAACGATAAATAGGACGTCAAATTTATAAATTTAAATCAAGAGAAAAAAAATGTGCTCACTAGACAAGTATCTGAATACGTACAGAAAAAAATATGTCAAAATTATATTTAAATTATATACCAGTCTATATTCACGTGTTTCCGTGTAAGCGGTCGAATTAAACCAATTAAAGTCTTTGCAAATATGATAGAAATAGTGCTATCTTATGGGGAACTTCACTGTAATTTGGTACGGAAATTCCCACGTGGTAGATGCAAATCGACCAACAGCTGCTTACGTCCCAGTTCTAATTAGCTGATTCGGAATACAAGCTCTAATTAACTGATTCTGGAGTAGTCCATTACAAGCTCTCTCGTTCATGAATTTTTATTATATATAAAGCTATAAAGCTAAAGACTTCACCACGTGGTCGAAGAATGTATCCATTCAAGTTCGTGTCATCACGATGCCAACCAACCTTAGAACAACTTCAACGTTGCTTTGCAATGCCCAGTAGAATTTAACACCTGCTATAAGCGAACACATACCATGTTTTGATTAAAATTCTACCAGTTAGGTATTTCACAACCCTGGCAATGAAGGCTTAACCACAAATACTGGAACAAAAGTCTTATACGCGCCTTTTACAGACGACAAATACAACGTCATAGGGCAAAAAATATATTTGGAAGAAAACTTTTAATTACGTTAATTTAATTAGAATAAAACAATTGAATCGATAACTAATATAAAACCAAAGCTAACAGTGTCGAAAATTTATTTTAATTCAATCAATTAAAAGGACAAATTACCGCTGAACAATTCCAAGCGATAGTATCACTAATTACGTACAGATGTCGCTTTATCTCAACTGCAAATACTAGATTCCATAACGAAATTGAAATAACTATTCGAACTAACCCAAAGCAAGTTATAACCTGGGGAAAAATGATATTTAATAAGGAGCCAATATAATTAATAATTTTACATTAAAACTGCATTTCATGAAAAGGAAAATATTTTATCATGACTTGCAAAATTCCTGCATTTAAAAGTCAAAAGATACACACACATGCTCAACCCACCTATGTACGTGAGACCCTAGAAACCATGCGTAATGCTTGACAGTATTAAAAATACTTAACCTGATGTTTGTAAACAAACAAATCGGAAAAATGAATTTAAATAAACTAAAAGGCACACAATTAGCTCAAAGGACTGAGGTATTTATATAATGATATAATATTAACCCTCTAATGTATTATGAATTATTGAGCACCCAATATGCAGATTTGCTTGTACGTGCAAATCGAAAATCGTATGTACGTAAATGTCAAAGGAATATTATTTAACTGTGTAAACAACACACAAGGAAAAAGGGAAAGATATTTAGTTAACTATGAAACCCGTAGAACATTTCGAAGTTAAGCACTGGTAAAGTTAGAAGACACTATCCTGCCTCTGTTTTAATTAACACCCTTACAGATAACCAACGCTAGATCGATTAATGGAAATAAATTAACCATTAACTAAACTATGCAATAATCTGTTATTGAAAGATCTAATGAAGGTGTAGACTATTCTTACGAACAACATTAGTCAACCTATTATATATACCCTGTGGTTCAATAATAACGAACAAATCTAAATGCCAAATAGGGTAATTTAAATTTTAAGAATTCTATAATACGATAAAGTAGTAACAAATATAGCAGATACTAGAAATATGCTAGGGTCGAAATTGACGTGTAACAAACTATTAATAAAATAAAGGCAATACACTTGGGTTATAGTAACTAGCCACTAAATGCTTTGGTATCGTATTATGTTGCAACTGTAGTCCTGGACTATTGTAATATGACCAGTTCGAAATGTCACACTATTGCGTCCGCGCATTAATTCATTCAAAATATTCATGATAATTAATCCAAGGAAATAAGCAAGCTATGTTATGTTAAAGATGTTCACATACTACCATTCAAAAAGTGGACTATAGAAAGAGCAAAACGTGGAAGTGCTGGATCATTCACCATACAATCTCTTAGCTCCTACAAATTTGTTTCTATTATCACATGACAAAAGTAATTTGCAATGAATGCATTTTACTCAGTTCAATGAAGATATCGGTACTTTCGAAAGAAAGATCAGAAAATCGAATAAATAGTTCAAAAACTAACAGAAACAATTCAATGTGTAAAACCTCACCATATTTTATATGAAACAAAAACAGTTTTAAAAATATCGAAATATTGTTAAAAACAAGGTGTGGAGAACACAGTACAAGCAAGTTAATAATTTTGTGAAAAATCGGTATACAAACATGAAGGCACGTGTTTCGTCTCGGTATAGACTAGTTAGTGCATGATGTTGGTATAGACAAAATTCACTACAGCAACTACAAGAAACACAAAAGACAGCATGGAAAAACACTCAGAGACACTTATTAACTAATGTTAATATCACGAACACCAAAACAACCAATGTTGTCCATATGACAAATGTAAGCTAAGCTAGTGATTTCCATCGGACTGCCACAGCTGCAACCGACGGAAACTGTATTAACGTCGGCAACATATATAATAAGAACAATTTGCAGTGTACTTGAATGGGCAAATGTGAAAATGTGAAAATTGCTATCCAGACATGAAGACACGTGTTTTGTCTTCTATAGACATTAGGCAATGAGCAATGTCTTTTGTGACTTGATTGTATGTAACAAGGGCGTTGTTATAGTGAATTTTGTCTAGCATCATGCACTGGCGAGTCTATAGCAAAGCGAAACACGTGTCTGCATGTCACAGCAATTTTCACACAAATATTAACTTGTATCGTGTTCCCTACAACTGATTTTTAATAATATTTGTGTTATAATTTTCAATATGTTATTAAAAATATTAGAATTAGTTCTTTTGAATGAGAAAGTGTCGTGACTGTAATGAGAGATATTTTGAGAAAAATGCCTACTGTTTTACTGTATCTAACATTAAGAGACCATCCCTTGTATCTAATGTACGAGGGAAAGAATAGTAATAGTAAACTATTACTATTCTTTGTTGATCGAGTAATAAATTTAAGATGAATAAGATATTACATTGACTAAAATATATATTTTTGGAGACATACAAATACACATTATTATAATTACTTTAAGAAATTCAAATTAGGGTTATTGCATGGATTTATCACCTGATGAATTGAGGAATATTTCGCGCGTTTAAAAAACATATACATTTCCTTTAAAAATATTTTCGTATTTGTATAACTGTCTATTTCACTTCTTGAACTCAGAAGTAACTTGATTTTAAGATCATAACAGAAATTAAAAATCTAAATTACGAGTTTTCGCTTTGTTTTTACGTAAAGAAACCGATAATTGTTTAAGTAATAAAAAAAAATTCAATTCAATTAAGTAATAAAATGTTGGCACGTCTTTCAATGACGAGTATCATTAAAATTACTGAATAATAATAAATGAATTTTTAAATTTCACTGAAAATTGTTCTTATAAGGAAGCACCAATATACATTACTTATTGCAAATTAGGTGCCAGCTTCTTCCGAACAGACAATAAAATACCAGCAGAGCAATGAAAGTTACGTTTTCTTTCGACTCAATTGTTCTGTCTGGATTTTCCTCATTTCGTCCTGAAGTTGACATACGTGCCTGGTGTTCATTGCAAATTAAATCAAGAAAGATAGATGAATAGTTGTAAAAAACTAATAAGAAACATAAATTGGAAATTCGTCAATTCGTGTGTCCTATTTGAATTAGATATATGCATTTAATTAAATTTCCGTCGAACTAAATTGAATTACCAATATTTAATTTATACGTGTGTAACAAATGCATTTTTAATAAGATGCCAAAGAGCAGTAAAGCATTTACAGACATTTCAAAGTTATATCCACGTTTAAATACTGTCTTAGCGTATTAAAATCTTGAGTCGAAATTTCTTAAAATAAACAGCGCAAAGTCATGTGTTAAAATAAGGCGTTGAATAGATAATAAAAGAGATTAAACTAAATTGTTACCTGGGGTACATTGTAATGCAAATGTTGTCATTAAAATTATTTTATGTCTAGTTCTAACAACTTCCAGATCAAATATAATTATTATATGAAGTAGTGGCTAGGGGTTCACTGTTGTTATTTGTTATTAATACTTGATGTTGAATATGATATTATTTTATATGGCATGGATTATAGTGGTTTATGCCTTGAAAAAGACTTTATGTTTATGAACTATGGACTGCCCAGGAATGAAGTCATCTCATACAGCTTTTCCATCTTTTTTTTCCATGTTTGCAGCTGCTTGACCAATCGCTTTTTCATCCATCTTCTTCGGTCCTTTAACCTTACCATAAGAGGCAGTTTACATTAACTAGTTAATAGTCTAATTCAAGCTTGATATTTATAATCACTATGAGTGGCGATCGTAAGTCTATTAGGCTATAGTTCCAATTGGTTCAGTATTTTCTTATGTCAACCTTCAACAATACTAGCTTTGGTTAAACGAATGAAATTGCACTTCTGTGTACATTATTAGTCTTACTTTTAGCATGGTCGAGAGATTATACATGAATATTATAAAGGAAAATGGTGATTATAACGAAGAAAAGCCGGCGCTGTCATTTGCCACAATATGTTACCTTAGAATTAAACGTCAAAAGCAGTTACAGCTGGAAATAATACCCCAATGTATTGTTTCCAGTATTTTGATTCTGAATATGCGGCGATAATTTCATCACTATAAGGACTTTTTAGGTACTATCGCGAGGAACTGAAAGTGGACACTTTATTATGTTGGTATGTCGAAATTTCAAAATTTACCTAATGTAAGCAGTACTTTTGAAATGTCAGTGTTTTTAATTATGTCACATTTTCACAGTAATACAATATAATTAATGTTGTAAGATTTATATAATATTAATTTATATATTTTAAACTTTTTAATATTTTGTGTAAGAACCATTGTTTTCGATAACGGATTGTAAACGATTTGGCATGGAAAGAATTACATTTCTGATATATTCATTTCTTAGATTTTCCCTAACTTCTTCAATTCGTTCCCAAAGCGCTTCTCTATCATTAGGTCTATACCCGTTTTCATGAATTCGTGTTAATAGTATACTCCAAACATTTTCAATTGGGTTCAAGTCAGCACTTCTACCTGGTCAAGGTAATACATTTATGTTGTTATTGGCTAACCATTGCCGAACGACACCAGCAGTATGGATTGGGGAGTTATCTTGCTGGAATATATAATTGTTTCCATGTATTTGTGTAACAGATTGTAGCATAACATTATTTAATATATCACAGTACTAGACACTAGTGAATCTCTCATCCAATTTCCAACATACACCAGCTTCTTTTAAACTAATCCAGCCCCACACAATTATGGAAAAACGACCACTGTTGAAAGTTGGTTTAACATAACGCTCAATGTATCTATTGTTTAGAGGTCTGTATACATGAATACTCCCGTTAGCAGTTGATTGGAAAACTTTCTTGTCTGAGAAAATTACGCGTCTCCATATATTTTCTTGATTAATTTAGTCTATTTATCTTATGGGCTTCAGTCAAAGCACACTTTTTAGCAGTATTAAAATTTCGAATATCTGACGATTTTATTCTCCTATAGGCAGTCCAGCACGATCCAGGAAAGTTACTCTCTTGAATAGCATTTTTAGCACTTTTGAAGGGGTCGTTTATCAGAATACTTATTAACTGTTGGTCCTGCTGTACATTAGATACCCTTTATCTACCATCACCATAGATATAAATAACCGTATGTGTTTCATCCCATTTCCTTTTAACTTTAAATATGGCACTTTTACTGACTCCAAAATCATTTGCTATCGTTTGTAAATTCCATCCGTTTTCAATGAGAGTGATTGGTCGCAATTTCTGCGCGTTAGTCATATGTGGCATTTTAACTTGACATTAATGACATTTAATCATAACTAAAGACGGCAGACTATGTGCCCACACTGTTTAATAATAAATTTAATAATACACATAAGGTGTATTAGATAAAAATGTAGATTTTACAAAATTAAGGCAACTTTTTACTAATACTGAAGATCCATTGTACAGATACAAAGAGACTTTAACTATGCAAATATAACATCTCTGAACGTCGAACAATCCTTCTCAGTATATAAACATATACAAAAAATTCAAATAAATTTTACCTCAAAGTAGCCCTTGGAAATTATGATTATGTCTTAGCTTGTTACTAATTTTAATAGGAATTTTGTTGGTTATGAGATGAGATATTTGATTGAAATGACAAATGTCAAAATAATAAAACGAACATTTGAATATGTTTATTTCCAACAAACAAGCAAAATTTTATAAAAATTGTTCAAAGTGTCCACCACCTTGTTCGAAACATTTCTCACATCTTCTTCTAATGGAGGAAAAAGTGTTTTGTAGTATCGCATTGTCAATTCCATTAATTCTTTCAGCAATTCTGATTTGAAGGCCTGCAAGATCAGGTATCTGTACTTGATAAATTGAGTTCTTTAAGAATGGCCATAAAAAGAAATCACATGGGGTAATGTCACAAGATCTTGGTGGAAATTCATGTTCAGTGTTTAAACTTATCAACCGATTTTGAAAAAATTATTGCAGAATATTAATTGTTTCACCTGCTGTGTGTGCTCTAGCTCCGTCTTGTCGAAAGTAACCCTGTGTTATTTCTTCGTCGTCAAGCTGTTCGATAAATAATTCTCCTTCGACTAATCGCACACCATACACCAATTTTCTGCGGATGAAGTGCGGTTTCAACAAAAAAATTATGTGGTTTCTCATTAGTCCACATCCTCATATTTTGTGAGTTCACATATCCATTCAGATAAAACCATGACTCATCAGAAAAAAAAGTTTTGTCAAGAAGGTCATTATCAAAATTATTTAAGAACCACTGACTAAACGTTATTCTTCTGGGATAGTCGATTTCCTTGATTTCTTGATAACAGGTCATGCGATATGGAAATAATTGTAAGTCCTTTTTCAAAATTGTATGACATGTGCCAATTGACACACCCACTTGTTGTGATAATGCTCGTACGGAAGTTCTTTGTGCATTATTTATAATTTCTCTTACATTATTAACTAGCTCTTCCGTACGTTTTTTCGCCCGACCTGCGCCTTCTTTCTGTTTAACACTCCCTGTTTCTCTGAAAACCATAACGGAATGTGTCACTGTGTGCCGAAAACTGTCATAATCAAAGATGACGTTAGGGAACTCATTTCTAAATCCTTCTAAACAATCTTGAAGAGAATACTGCCATTGTCCGTCAATCTTACGTCGGTTTCGAAAGTAAGATTCTAGCATGAATGATTTGTGTTGTATAGTAAAAACCATGTTAAATCAATATTAAATTACAAAGCAATTTTTGTCAACTATGCATCTGTCTAATTGACAACTAATGCAAATTTAAATTATTAATAATCATACGTTTTTAAAGGAATGGCCTACTAGAGGCAAAGCTTATTTGAACGCTTTTTATATATTAAATTTATTATATTATATTAAATTTGACAGTGTGGGCACATAGTCTGCCGTCTTTAATCATAACATTAATGGCATTAGCTTGACAGTTTGAAATCCTAAATAGTCAAATTTACGCAGCTATAATAGTGCGTTTACTTTAATTTGCGCACGATAGTACATGTACGACGTGCCACCCAGAAATTCTCAGAATGTGAAAAAAACACAATAAATTGTTCTTACAACTTATTCACTACCACCCCTTCAAAGTACTCTCCTTCTGCATGAATACACCGATCCCAGCGAGTTGAACATGACTGGAAGCAGTGCTGGAATTCTTCGCGTCTTAACGTCTTTAACGTCTCCGATTCAGTTTGGATTTCCTCAATTGTCTCAAAAGCGACGCCCTTGAGCTTCAGTTTCAACTTCGGACACAGGAACAAGTCACAAGGGTCATTTGGGGAGTACGAAGGGTGAAGTAGTACAGTGCTCTTTGTTGAAGCTAGAAACTGGCCCACAATAAGTGACGCGTAAAAGTGGGTGCATTGTCGTAGTACAGATTCCACACATTGTTGCGCCACTTGGCAGGCCGCTTGCGTCGAATTTTTTCTCTCAGTCACCGAAGAACATCGCAATAAAATCGTCCATTAACTGTTTTAACTGGTAGGAGAAATTCTCTGTTCATCATGCCATTAGCGTCAACGAAGCAAATTAACATCGACTTGACGTTGCTGCGAACTTGCCATGATTTCTTCGGTCGTGGTGACGATAGTGTCTTCGACTGCGATGACTGTTAATTTGTGATGGGATCATACCCGTACACATGATTCGCCGTCAGTAATGGTTCAAGGATTAGAGTTTGCATTCCTTTCGGCCAGGCGCGGCTCGTGATGACGTATTTGGGAGTGCAAGTACAATGATACGAGTGCCTCGTGTGTTTTCGGTGTTTACTAAGAAAACGTTACAGTTAGTACACGAGAATACACGAAGCACTCGTATCATTGTACTTGCACCCCCAAATACGTCATCACGAGCCGCGCCTGCTTTCGGCTGTTTCCTTCAGCTCTGCGCACACATGAAAACTATACTGTTTTTAAAACGGTTGTACCACTCACAAGTTTGCGTCTGGCAAAAATCATCCTCAACGAATGCTTGTTTAAGTATTTTCAGTGTTTCTGCTGCCATTTTACCGAATTTTAAGCACGTTCATTTTTCGTTCAAATCAGATATTGTAGTGTCGCAAAATAACTCAAACATAACTCAACAAAAACTATTTGTCGCCACTTAACAAAGTACCGTTCGACAGATTGACTTAGTATAGACGTAACTCACACCATCTATCGCTATAAAGTTGTATTACTATCACCTCACGAGCCAATTTAAAATTCCTGGAATTTCTGGGTAGCACCTCGTATGTGTACTTATAAGCAAAAATGAAAGCAAGAACTTTATATATCCTAAAGTTATCTGAATAGTAATAAATTTATTAAATTATGAGATTAATTTAATGGATACAAACAACTATCTGTTTCTTAAATATATTTGTTTAATTATATGTCAGTATTTATATAAACTATTCATTTACAAAAAAGGTATAAGTATATCAATACGTTAAGCACGTATTACGCATTTGTTACAAATGAAACAGACATGCAATATACATATCTGTAACTGTACACATGGACAATACACCTCGTATTTTCAGCATTTACTTCTGCTTAAGACACGGCACTATATAATAAGTGACATCTGACGGACGAAAGGGACTATGCCGAAAAAGGCAGTCCTTCCCTTGACCGGCCGGTCAAGGGAAGGGTTGTCTTTTTCGGCATAGCCTCTTTCGTCCATCAGATGTCACTTATTATATAGTGCTACCTGATAGGACGAAATTTGCTATGTCTTGTGGGCGATTTAAGCTTAAATGTATATACAGATACAAATCTGTTTTTTTAAATAGATTTGTATTATTTTGTATTACATTGCTTCACTAGTTTGACTGATGACGCCTATAGATGGCAGAAACACGTGTCTTAAGCAGAAGTAAATGGTGAGAATACGAGGTGTATTGTCCATGTGTACAGCTACAGATATGTATATTGCATGTCTGTTTCATTTGAAACTATTCATTGTTAGTTTCCACACATAAATTGGTTTAGTTATTTTATATTATTAAATATTTAACATATACAGTAGAATATATAGAATTTTTACAGTTTTGAAAAAATTGTCCTATATTTAGAGACAAACAAATAAAAATCGTGGATCTAGTTGTCAAGGTGGTGCAAAATTTTTTTCGTTTTTCTGCATAATAGACTCTAGTGTCGATAAATTACTCATAACAATTCAAATGTTTTATACGTCAAATTGATAAGTAATGTGTGATATGTGAGTAGTAACTAGATTTTAATTCAAATCTCCCATTTATCCTATTCGCTGGCAATATTGGGCTATTATTGAAAATTATAGGGAACGGCTGCTATTGCTCTACCTGACTCATTATACAGATGTTTTCACGTAATTCGTTCATTTGAAGTTTTCTATGTTAACACCTTAGAATACTTTTGACAATTTGCGGCACATAATCTTGATACTTGATGTGTTAAAATAAAATATTTACACTCATGACTCATGAACCACTTTCGGTTATACTGGAAGTCATAGCCAACTTTGATCTTTTAAATGGAATGTCATATCTTTTATTGCTTCTTTAGATTCCCTGTAAAGTACTATAACACTTTATATTACTTCGTTTCCGGGCCAAATAAGTTTGTTGACAGTCGGTCCAATTTGTAGGTTATGCGAACATATACTTTAGTTATATTACTTTAAAATTACTATAAATTGAACAAAGTTGCGTAAACAGCAAATCAAATTAAACTATAACACCACATGAAAAATAAAATGAACTATCAAGAATTTACAACATTTATGTCAACATATAAGATTATGCAATTCTTTAATCATTTATCATAGTGAATTAATGAATGGCAAAACAAAACAGCTTCAAGTTAGTTGTAAAAGCATTACTACTGGAATTGAAGTCATATAATAGACCAGAGTATCTACTTTGTATAACTGTAATTACATATTCACTGTTATGACAGTTTTATAAACATTATCTTATGAAAAATGTATATTTGTTTAAAAAAAAAACAAATGTAGTTACATCAAATATATTTCGATACAATTTTAAATTTTTAAGGGACAGTTCTACAATATACTATAACCCAGTTATATCATCGAATATCCCTAGATATCTCTAGTTAAACGTTCTACAGTGCCTAATTTTAAATAAAATTGGAATATATTGCAGTATAACTTAACACTGCCATAATAGATAAGTTGAGTTTTGCACAAAGGTCGGTATAAATATTTGAAATCGCAGTATGCATTGTAAACAAAACATATTCATACAAACTTATTTGCTGTGAAATGTTTTTTTTTGGTTCGAAATTATTTGTTGACTGCTAGTAAATTAGAACTTGTACGATTGCAGAAAGAAATTTTGAAAAAGGAACATGAAATGGAGCAAGAAAAAAAAGTTTAGTAATTGAACATTCACAAATTAAATTAGAGCAAACAAAAAATTTTGCTTGCAAATAAGTTATAGATTTATTATAAGAAACATATAACATATACAAACAATAGTTATTTTATTTATTGTCTTCATCAAATTGTATGAATTTGTTTTGTGTATATTAAAAATTTTTAAGTTAACACCAGAAGATTAGAGTCAATGGACACCAAATCAAATAAGGCAGTCGAAACACATTTCACCTAAAACTTGCTACAAAAAGATGAAAATACATTCAAATGTATTTAATTGGACATACATTTTTTTATTCGCATTGTATTTTTAACTCCAAATATAAAAATTACAACAAAAAATATTACGCATTAAGAAAAAGGTGCCAATTAAAAAAAACTTCAATATATTAAATTGTCAATGTAACGGGGAATTATAATTGTTTAATAAGTTAATATACATATTGCTATGAATAATGGGTTGATAATTTAGCACGCCACCATCCACAACTAGTTTTCCCAACTAGGTTTTCTCAGCCAATGAATTTTCAAATCTGAGACCTCTAACTTCTCGGGTTCCACTTAGGAAAGACGTGTCTAAAATATGAGTTGAGCGCCAGGATACTTGTACACAAAAATTTATTTATCTCTTTTATATAAATTAAATTTGAACTAATCTCTCTTTAAGTTTCTTTTAAATATATTCTTTTATATAGGTATTAATTAATTAGCAATATTGGAATGAGTAGCTAAAACAAACACAGGTTAAAATTTGAAATAAAAATTTTATATATTAATACAAAAATAAAAAAAATAAAAAAATATATCTTTACAAAGTATAAAGATGCTGTATCATATAACAAAGATACTGGAGGTAAAAACATTCATTGACAATTGACCGCTAAATGAATGGAAAACGTCCTCCTTAATGACTCCGAACAAAACTTATCTAAAAATAATCAAGCTTTATAGTAAATTCGTCAAAGAAAACCACTAAAATATAATCAGATACTGATACGCGAACAAAAACTACGCATGTGCCTTGACACACACAAAAAGAAACTGAATCCAATCGGACAAATTTTCAGTTTTATAAATTATAATGAAGAATTTTAATACAAGCTGTATTATCTGTATGCCTAATAATTAAATCTCTTAACTACTAGCTTTGATACAATGGAAATATAATTATGACGTCATAAAATTTTAAATACTTACAAAACTAATGGAGACTTTTACGAAAAGGCGCTAAAGCAATTTAATCATCAAAATATCGGGAATTTAATATCTAAATAACAACTATAAATCACTTGCAATCAAATAAAAAAACCGAAATTAATTAAATATTTAAAAATATATCACGAAACTCGCACCTCTTCATTCAATGGCCTAAAGTCATCTCCCCCTTCAACTTCGACCTCTACATGGAATCCTCGGATAACAAGTTTTTTTCTTTTTTTTTCTTGTTGACCTACGAAACATGACAAATATTCAACGCAAAATTTATAAACATTTTCAATTTACAGTCATGTCACATATAAATGTACATTTTTAAACATTCAAATATATCGCGTAATTTTCAGTATTTTTCTGATGAAAATCCACAGCAATCTGTAAGCATTTAAGAAAATAGCCTTATTATTTGTTTAGTAATAAAATTATCATGAGTATATATACAAAAAAAAAAAGGAAATATAAAGAATATTTAGAAGATAGTAAAGTGTGTTTTTTATAGAGGTATAGAACTTTGAAATGGAATAAAACAAAGATGAATTTTTTAAATTGACATGAAATTTACTTTTTTCGAATGATAATCTTCTGGCATTATAATTTAAATATGGCTTCTGGCATATAACGGCCACGGCTGGCTCGGACGTAGTCTAATCTGGAGGTCCAATTTTCGATGACTGTTTCCAACATTTGTGGCCGTATATCGGCAATAGCGCGGCGAATGTTGGCCTCCAAGTGGTCAATCGTTTCGGGCTTATCGGCGTAGACCAGTGACTTCACATATCCCCAAAGAAAATAGTCTAGCGGCGTTAAATCGCACGATCTTGGAGGCAAATTCACGGGTCCAAAACGTGAAACTATGCGGTCTTGTTGAAACCACAGCTCCTGCACATCATGGTTGTTCAATTTATGAACGAAAAAGTCAGTAATCATGGCTCTATAGCGGTCACCATTGACTGTAACGTTCTGACGAGTCTTCCTTTACGCTACGCTCTACAGCAGCAATTACTTCTTCTATACGCACTGTACGACGTCTCAGTGGATGCGTATTATCATTTAGAGTAAACGTGGTGCGAAAACGTTCCATAGTTAATCGAATTAATTTCTCTGATGGACGATTATGTTGACCGTAAAATGGACGTAGTGCGCGATACGTATTTCGAACAGAACGATGATTTTCAAAATAAATTTGCACAATTTGGCAGCGTTGTTCAGGCGTCAGTCTATTCATGT
This sequence comes from Melolontha melolontha, assembly GCA_935421215.2. Taxonomy (NCBI): domain Eukaryota; kingdom Metazoa; phylum Arthropoda; class Insecta; order Coleoptera; family Scarabaeidae; genus Melolontha; species Melolontha melolontha. The sequence goes on from OW285243.1 coordinate 53,390,124, forward strand.
TGAAATGCCAAACCAAACTAAACATAAATCACTTGACAGCTGACAAAATGGCCGCCAGTTAAAAAAGTGTGGCCGACTTAAAGTTATATACCTCTATAAAAAACACCCGTTATAATAGTCGATATTAGAATAAATTGGCAAAATGAACATTTACAAATGCATCATTTTCATTTTACATATTTTCTTCTGGCTGCTGTTTGTGGAATTTTATGTCCTCATCAATGACCCATTCACAACATTGTGTAATACTGTTACTGCTACTATTATTGCTTTCGAGAGTTCCACATTAACTCTCACCCCATATATGTTATAAGATTGGAAACCTTTTTAAGACCAAAAACTCTTTCAATCCAGTTTCTGGTTCTAATATGGGATTCATCGTACAATTGTTCAGCTTGACTTTGAGGATTTGCTAAACAGGTTAATAAATATTTTGTAATATTGTAACCACTATCACAAAGTATAACTGAGTTATTGAAATGTTCATTTTCTTAGTTTTTTTGATTGCGATGCATTCCAAATTGTTTGGTCATGTGTATATCCTGGCCATCTAGCTACGATGTCACAAATTCTTAATTGAAAATCTCCTATTACCTGAATATTCCATGAAAAATATTCTTTTCTGTTTCGGTACAGCTCAGCATTATTACCACCAGGAGATTGTTTTCTCATGTGAGTGCAATCAATTCTACTTAGTACGTTAGGAAATCTAGCTACTTGATAAAATCTGTTTAGTTTCTTGTAATTCTTCTACCTTTCTAGATATATCTAGATAAAAATTGTGGCCATAGTCTGGCAATTGCATGTGTAACATTTTTTATGATTATTTGTATTAATATCATTGTATTCGTTGCATCAAATCTCAGTTACTAAAAGTAAAAACTAACATTATATAAACAAGTAATCAGCTGTATACTAATACTTGATACTTTTACTGCCAACACAGAAAAATTTGATATATTTAGCGTGTACTAAAAACGACGTGTAGAACGTACGTTGGCATAAATCTTGGGTTATAATATGGAATAAGTTAAAACATGGGATAGCTAACAGTTTTTTATCTGCGGTCATATAGGAAGTATTGTTAATCACAATCACTATCTTCACTGCTGCTTGAATCATCAATGTTAATTATAAAGCCATTGATTTCACAATGTAAATGTATTTCTCTATCATACCATTTTTTTATAATACTTTCCGTGTGTATAACACAATTTTTCCAAATTTCTTCCGTACACTGCTCTAGTGATTCCTTCCACATAGCTATAACTTTATCATCTCCATGTCCATCCCTGAAAATATGTTTATTATAATATTATTTTGTATGGTTCCAAATAATTTCTATAGCATTAAATTCGCAATGATAATGAGACAATCTTCAATATTTCATGTCCATGACTTTGTAGCAATTCATCTACTTGATACCGTTTTTCTTTATGCAAATTTTTAGCCAAGGGTAGTAGGTCAGTTTTAAATAGAGTTCGCAAGGTATATTATGTTTCGGCAAGTATGTAATAATATAATTTTTACATCAAGCTGATGATGGATGTTTCTCTACTACTAGTGAATAGTAGGGTGCATTGTCCATCACTATTTGAGCCGGTTCTTCCAAATTTGGTATTAAATATTCTTCGATCCATTTCTTAAACATTTCTCCATTCATTTCACCATGATAATCTTCTATTTGCGATTTGCTTCAAAACAATAAAGAAGCATTTGACACAAAACTATCGCTTGCCCTCGTAACCCTCAGGTTTACGCACACTCTGCAGATTATTATCTTGCAGCAATACCACTTCTCTCTGAACAGAACAATTCAAATTCTTTATGTAATTCCTAAGAAATGTCAGTCTTATCTCTGCAATGTTGGATCGTTCCACTAATGCTCTATGATTATTATTATTTTTATATTTAAATACAATATTGTGATGTACACGATTTAAACTACTGCTACACAATAAAATGTGATTTTCTGTAATTTCTGAATTTAACGGTTGTATTGTAACATGTTTTTCTAAAATTAAGAATATTAATATAAAAATAAAACTCTGTAAATACATAGAGTATAATGTATTTCTGATACTCATTTAAGAACACTCTGCCAAATCATCAGTTTTCGGCTTTTTACGAGGCCTTTTCTTTCCCGAACTAGATATAACAGGATTGTCCTTGATGCGTTTTACTGTAACTAATCCCACAATGCATCTGCCACTCGCTAAACAAAAGGTTTATTAAAATCTAAATATATTATGTGCACATGTAATAGGTATTAACACCACCATGGCTTTTCTCTCGTTCAAAATATTGCAACAAATTTAGAACAAGTTGTCGCGATTCTGAATACAATGTGCTGCCATTATAGTTTCGAAAAAATAAATTTCAAAAAATGTGTATTTATAAAAAGAAAATAAATAACAATTCGATCAAATATCAACGAATGTATATATGTTGTCAGCAACGACTGACTACTAAACGGAAATGTGTGTATTTATCACGGAGTAGGTAATAATCCCGTCTTAGTCTTACTCAAGTAAATTGCCTGAGCCGTATGTCTGTGCTAGGCGAAGCTTTAAAATAAGTACTTTCGTTCAAGCTATCCTTGTCATATAAGTAGGTACTGTTTGTTATTTGGATGTGGCGATTATTCTTTGAATGTCGTTGATAGAATTATAGATCAGTGACACAGGGATCATCTTTGGTGATTTGGAGTGTACCTCAGGCGTATTTGATCTGAACTACGTCATATTTCTACTGGAGACAGCGAAAGTTTTATGATAGAAAGTAATGTCAAACATTTAAGAAATCTCTTCATTATTTAAGTAATCTTTGATTAAAGATAAATCGATTTTTTTAATGGAACAGCCTGTGATGAGCACACCACAGTAAGTAGATAAACATTTTGCATCGTGCAAGCATAGGTTTCCCCGTGCCTAGCTCTCACAATTTTGGAGTTATTAATGATTATTTTCTAAATTAGGCATTATTAGTAGAAAGCTTTAGAAAAGAAAATCTAATGGAATTATACCATACAAAATAATACAAATCTGTATAAAAACAAATTTGTATCTGTATATGCATGGACACACAGTACGTATTTTCCTGTAATAGCTTAGCTATTCGAGAAGAAACACTTTGCACCGGCGTGGTCGGTTTTGTCCGTCAGATGGCATGAGGTTATCTGATGTCTTCGGATAGGACAAAACTTGCCACATGATCGCAAGTGTACCTACAGTCGTTTGTCTTCGTAAACCTATCATTGATAAAGTGGTTACACAGAAACGCATGCGTCTGGTAGTTGAAGCAAACGCTGGTAAATACATATACATATGTGTCCATGCATATACAGATACAAATTTGTTTTTATACAGATTTGTATAATTTTTTATCAAAGCTTGATGAGAATTGTCGCATCGACATGCATTTTGTTTTTGGAATTATACCAATTGTATTTAGATTCATCGAACTTCTTGCGAAAGGGATAGAAAAGAAAATAAATTACAAAACTGATAAAAGATTTTATATCATATGACATAGCAAAATAGCAATACATTAACAAGCAAAAAAGTGAATAAAATCAACATATTAAAGACACATAATGCGTTAAGAATGATATTCGCTAAATGTTCAAAATGATCTGCGTACCGATCTAAAAAAAAGCACCACTCTTGTTCTTAAGTCTATTGTAGTTGCGTTTCTTACTTGCTCAGAGTTCAGGTTTCGAAAACCGTATATTAGTCTAGTTATAAGCTATTCCCTGTTTTGCACGGGAGATGCATAAACTTCATTTTTTATTTTATTTGAGTCAGGTCGCGGGATCTAGGTGGCCAGAACCTAGGTCCATTACAGCCAATCTACCTACCCTCAAATATACTGGTTAATTACAGATATACCTCATGTGAAGAGTAAGCGAGTGCTCGATCCATTTGAAACCAACATTGCCGTATCAGATTGTATGGAAGGTTATTAAAAAATGGCAGTACAACTTCCTTTAACAATTGTAGATGCCTGACGCTTGTTAAATTCTCGTTATCAATTTCGTTTTCAACGTGGTTTGTATAATTATTGCAAAACATTAGAGCTAAAAGTGTTTTGAAAATTTGGTTCTCTAATAGCATGGATTTTGTTGTGCCCAATGAAGACAATTTCTTCTATTGAAAATCCTTTCACGCTTGAATTTGGATTCTATTGTCCAGATAATTTTAGATAAAAGAAATGGGATCTTCTTGTGTGCAATACTGAATTCTTCTATCTTGATCTCCTGGACGAAAGGCCTAAACTCATTGGAAAGAATGCATTATATTTTTCTTTAAAATCCTTTGATGTACATGAAATTCCTACATCTACACTACAGACGCTGCCGGTATAGACCTGGTTGGATGCGCATGAAAATATCCCAAAAGAACGATTTTTTTACCTTCGTCGCCCGCAATCGGTTTTAGAACTGTCTTCTTGACTTGAATACCAAAGCGAAATTTGACTCTATTTGCTTGAATTTAGTTTTATTTATTGTTGGTAAATGTGGGTATCTTTCATTAAAAAGTCGACATGTTCTTTCCATAATTTGAAGAGATTCACCATAAATAAATAACTAAATTCAAGATATCTATTTTCGAATAAATATCTAATTCGTCTGGAATATTTGTGAACAACATAAAACTAGTTGGACACGAAATAAACTTTGTGTCAGTTTTGACAGATCAAATTTTCCTTTCAAGGCTTACTACAACGATTTTTCTTGATAATGCTCAATTTGGAAAATAATCATTAGTAACTCTGAAACTATGACAGATGAACATAGGGAAATCTATACCTGTATGATGCAAAATATTTAACTACCTACTATGGCGTACTCATCTATAGGCTATTCTATTTAAAAAAATCGATTTTTCTTTAATTAAAGATAATTTAAAAATCAATGAATTTTTAACACCTTGTAAGAGATTTCTTAGATCTTTAGACATTGCTCGGAATCCTATACCCTTCGCTGTCTCCAGTAGAAATATGACGTAGTTCAGATCAAATACACCTGAGATATGTGGTTTTAAAAAGACCATTGAAAAAGCAAAAAATTTCACAGAACCCAAAATAATTCAAAAACGGTTAATTTTTTACAAAAGAAACCTTTACATTGTTATAGTACTTTACAAGGAATCTAAAAAAGCAATAAAAATATGACATTCTATTCAAAATATCAAAGTTGGCTATGACTTCCGGTATAACCGAAAGTAGTTCATGAGTGTAAATATTTTATTTTAACACATCAAGTATCAAGATTACGTGCTGCAAATTTTTAAAAGTATCCTAAGGTGTTAACATAGAGAAGTTCTAATGAACTTGTTACTTGAAAAACCCTGTATATTGAGTCAGGTATAAGACTCGAATGTCATCTTGGATACACAGCTATACAACGCAGAACTTCTACAAAAAAATTGTATATGAATAAATTGACCAAAAAAGCCTGATCAGGGGGAGAAAGAAGTTCTTCCTCAAAGGGCAACTTCAACCATCTATACGCGCCAATTATAGCAAGAGTCTGGACTTTCACCATGGGCTGTAGACTATTATCTTAAAAAATTGGGGAAAATATACAGGCGGTACATAGAAGGATCCAACCATTTAACGGCAGAGCAGATGTAAACCACAAGGTTAAAAATTTCTTCTTAGAATATAACATGCAATGAAATGTAGCTCTATTTTCGTAATTCTAACACATTGAATCAGTGGTTAAACCCGAGCGAATCTCCAGAATCGGTTGTAAAATGGAATGATAAACTACTGGTCCACGACTTTTGGATTGGTAGAGGTGGTTCAATCCCTTGTTTACTTCGATCAGCAGATCTGACACCTTGCGAGTTCTTTTTGTGGGGCGTTTTGAAATCGTTAGTTCACCAAACACTTATGGCAAATGTTAATGAATTACAAAACCGTGTACTTCAAGCGACGGAACAGGTAACACCGCAAATGCTCTGCAACACCGTTCAGGCGTACAAGGCATGCTGAAGCATGTATATAGCTACTACCGGAAGACAATTGGAACAAATATTATTAAGTGTTTCGTGTTATACGTTTTTAATTATATAGTATTAAAACAGTGTACATATTAAATTTTTCATTTAAAAATTTGCTAAAATTCAGAAAATATAAGACACATTAAAAAATTCTAAACGAATATTCGTTTTAATTTTTGATGATTAACGTCTTCCCATAGCCCGTGTCGGCGAATTTTGTAACACGCTGTATATGTCGAACGTGTATTTGGCAAGAACCAGTCTTTCAAAGGGCTACCTTGAATACGACAGTAGATTCTCTGCCGAAACGTCGGATTATTCAAATCCTATAAACGATTGAAATAGCCCAAACAACTACTCAATCATAATAAATACAACATTTTACATATTATCGACATCAACTTATTTGTTCATATTTCTAATTTATTACTGCTGAAATATCATATTTGTTAAAATGATTTTCCAATAACTTATTTAAGTTAATTTGTGAGATTTGTAGCGTTCAAACAAACACCAACAAAAAAAAAATATAGGCTGCCGCCTAGATGGGCGAAAACGAAAGATTGGGGTTATTACGAGATACGATTACAACAAATATAGTATCATAAATATAATCTCGTAATTAGACGTCAATAAAATAAAAAATGTACCAATTTAAATTCAAGTTTAATATATGCAAGGAATAAGATAATAACAAAAAAGACTTTTTTAAACTCGATTATTGCTTTAATTGAATAATTTTAATTATTAACTAACTTCACAAAGCGAAGCCAATGGTAGCGGTAACTTTGAAAATATATTAAGATACAACAGCCTCCAAAATTGCTTTCAAACACAAATGACATGTATCAAAATGAAGGATTTGAAATAGATGTTCCTTGTATATACGATATTATTAACGAGGTTTAGATAAAGTATTTTGTGTGTACTGTATTACTGACATTCACTATCAAAACAATTTAAAATTACTTTACTCAACTACTGACTTCAAATTTTCTATCTTCAAATGACTACGTACTGCGAGGGGTTGGTATTTTATCTCTAAAACCATTAAAGCGCCCCTTATCTTTTTCAACTTTCGGTTAAAGTTTTTAGAAATATTTAATCACTTCGCAAACGAGATACGAAATTACAAGAGTTAAACGCTAGCTAATTTACACTCTTCAACAGGAAAGTTAAACATCAAACTAATTACATAAAAACTAGAAGTAGTAATTTTGTTTAAGCTCCGTGTCAAAACTTGCAAGATACTATTAGTAAATACGGCGGAAATGCATTTAAAGTATTTTTTATATTCCATTATTACTTACTCAAAAAAAAAAAACTACAAAATACAAAAGAAAATAACGTTTTAATATTTTCCATTATTTATAGTGATCATAAAGCACAACGTTTATTACAACCAGCTGTATTTCAGAATCATTTTTATATATGTGAAAGAATTTCTTAAATATTAGTTCCATTGAAACCAACTTTTAATATAAAGGCTATTCATTAAAAACATGTTCAAGTATAAGATTAAATACTGGAGATCCTTCGACGAAAACGATGCATACATTCTATTACATTGGAAACGAGGATTTCTGCTCCTCTTTCAGACAATTTTAAATCGCTAGCTAGATAATTAGAATTTAAATGCATGATTGAGTCTGGCTTTTCTTTCTGAAATCGTGTAAATTCTCCGTCAATGCCTGATGATTGTCTCACTTCGAAACACAATTTTTTTATTGTTTAATAAAAATAAGAACATAGTTTGTTTGTTCTATTCAAATTACTGGAAATTCTAATGGCATACATGCTTTTTTAAGGTTTCTCATTCCTTATTAAGATAATGGTGAAAGACTTGAACTTTTTCTACATTATTTTTAAGTAAACTTTTCAAAAATATCTTTTCGTTTATTATTTTGACTATATTATGCGATGGAGAAGAAAAAACTAGTTTTATATATTCTCGGAATACACATAGCTTTCTTCTCGAAATTAATTTTGCATTTATATTTGTAACTAAACCTGGAACGTAATACTATTATGAACGAAGTTTTTTAATACTGAAAATTGCATTGCTACACTTTATTCGGATCAGATTCACCAAGTAAATCGATAATTCGTCGGCAATAGAAACTTCAAACGCATAAAATACTACTGTTTACTTAAAGTAGACAAAGCTTTTGTATTTTATGAAAGTCTTTCTCAAAATACTATAAATTTCATTTCTTTTTTAATTCTTTGGAATTGTCGCTCATATATCACCGTAGAGAATACATAAATAATAAGTTGTTCAATTAGAAAACAGAGTAACAGAGTTTTTGATATTTTGAGGACCAGAAAATAGATAATATATGTGGGAAAAATAAGACAAAATCCTTTCTGAATAGCATCGTCAATATAAAAGTCGATAGTATGTTCATATACATATCGCCGCAATTTGCACTAAATTTTTAATACTATTTAGTAGAACATGCTCCTACTTTGCTATTTCTGTTAAATCTCATTCAAGCTTACTCGCAAAACATTTCTAGAAAGAATTTTAATATCCAAAACTAGGCAACCCATGACTTTCCTTATGTAAAGCATGTCTGTAATTAAGTGTGTTAAGGAATTAGTAATACATCAGAACAATTGAAACATACATGAGTGGGTAAAACCTCACCAGTTTTATATAATACAAAGGTATTTTTAATAATATAAATATTATTAAAAATCTGGCGTGAAGAACACAAATACAGGTTCACTATTAATATTTTTTGTGAACGTGTCCGAACATATCCCTCCCCAGAGACGTAGATACGTATTTCGCCTTTCTACAGGCTCATTGGTACGCCCCTGCTGGAGAAAGGATTCATTTAGATCTACTGAATTTTTATTAATTGATTGCGAATAAATTTATCAGATCTTAAACGTTTTCTTAACAATTATATATGGCATAAGAGCCGTGGAACGAAATAAGCTGGCATACAGCAAATTTAAAAATGGGCATATTCCTTAAGTCATAGATCTCTAAATGTCTGGGACATCTGCCAGTGATTACATTCAGTCATTCTAAGAAAAAAGCATTAGCAGTAAAATTTTCAAAAGAACGCATACTCTTTTGTGGCCCGGTCTAAAGCAAGATTTGCTACATAGAAAACTCATACCAATCTAGCTGTAACTAGTGAAAAACTGTGTCAAGTAAATGAGTTGAGCTGGGTATTGTTGACCTGCGGGTCACCAAAATTATGTCAGTGTCAGTGTCAGAGAAGTCGTGTCTATTCAGCAAACTCGCTCAGTCATCGTGCCACGATGTTGGTATATTCCATTCAGTTTGTAGAAAGAATCGCCTTTGTACACTTTCGAGTAAAAGCTTTTGATAAATATAATGAGGATGCTAAACCACAGACGTGAACATTCAAACAAAGATATAGTGCACAATGGCCAATGTGAATAACTTGCCAAATGTATGACAAGATCGCATGAGACACCCTACGGATGAGCAAATGCTAGGAAGATCTAGACCTAATAATAGAAATATAGGAAATAATAGGAAATCAAAGATCCCGAACCTATGACCCTAGAAATGCTGTTCATAAAAGAATTTATAATGAAAGAATATAAAATTGCAATATTTAGAGAAAGAAACAATAGCACATTTAGCAACATTTAAGCACACTCGATTATTCAAATGCATGAAACACTGTAAGATATTTTTCTGCAGAAGTAAACAGTTCGATTGAAAACAATTCTACTAAATTTCTTCAAATCATGTCACTAACTATTTTAAGGTCCCTTAAAACTGATAATTATTTTTTATGTAAATGTGACCAGAACGGGACAAAATAGATTAATAGTTTGTATCTGTGCTTACGACTTATTTCAGAACCTAACTTCTACAAAAGCACATATCCTTGACAACGCAATTAAAGTCTTACTACCAAGCCATTTCCAGTTCTTATTAAAATTGTAAAGCTATCGCAATAATATACAATGCAATATGTTACAAAACTAGTTACATATACACTCTTTAACGTTACATCATTAAAATTTATTTTAAGAGCATTAGAGCGTCCTTCCTCTATTTGTATGCAATTAGAAACTCCATACGGTTTTACCTATTTGGGCAGGTATAAATTTTGATCTTCTAGAATATTTTATTAATTGAGTTTGATACACCATTAATTAATATTAAACTTTAATATAGAACTAATTTAACAAATTTCCTTAATATTCAACAAACTCATAATCAGTTATATATAAATTTATTGATCGTCTGTTAATATTCAATTTCTTCAAAATAACACAGTTTACAGAATAAATAGACTGATATTCCATATTTACTACCAATTAATGAATCGGTGTGGATTTGAACATCGAATTTCATGCAAAGTGACTCTTAAAGATCAAGAGCCAGATAATCAAGAACACACTCAAATTCAAACGCATGAACAAATATTACTAAGGAGACAAGAACCTTTACATGGTTGTACCAGTTTTCAAATGAATGCCACTGAGTCTAATTAATACAAGGTATGATCACAATGTATCATATATTTACTTAATAAACACTACACAATATTCTAATATTTATCTATATATTTTTGATATTTTTTATACAAAATTCTTATTTCAATAGTAATCTGTTTTAAAATTTACTTTTCAATTTATAGCTTCAGTCTCAGTTTTAAACATTAAATTCAAAAAAAGGCAAAGCAAATTAGCAATATCGATGCGACAATTCACATCAAGCTTTGATACAAAATAATACAAATCTATATAAAAACAAATTTGTATTTGTATATACATGGACACACAGCACGTATTTACCAGCGTTTGCTTCAACCACCAGACGCACCAGACGCAATATTACGCCACCTGGCGACGAGTTAATGGACTCACAGTAATATGCGTATTTTTCTTTTCCTGTAATAGCGTAGCTATTCGAGACGAAACACTTTGCGTCGGCGTGGTTGGTTTTGTCCGTCAGATGTCATGAGGTTATCTGGTGTCATCTGATAGGGCGGAATTTGCTACATGACCGCGAAGTGTACCTACAGCCGTTTGTCTTCGTAAACCCATCATTGACAAAGTCGTGAGACAGAAACGCATGCGTCTGGTGGTTGAAGCAAACGCTGATAAATACGTGCTGTGTGTCCATGTATATACAGATACAAATTTGTTTTTATACAGATTTGTATTATTTTGTATCAAAAAAAGGGTTTAAGTATATCAATACGTTAAGCACGTATTACGCATTTGTTATAAATGAAACAGACATGCAATATACACGTCTGTAACTGTACACATGGACATACACTTCGTATTTTCCAGCATTTACTTCTGCCTAAGACACGTGTTTCTGCCATCTACTATTAGGCGTCATCAGTTAAGCTAGTGAAGTAAGTAAAGCTTAAATCGCCTCATAAGGTATAGCAAATTTTGTCCTATCAGATGGCACCATATAATCTAGTGACATCTGTCTGACGAAACTTTCGGCATAGTCTCTTTCGTCCGTCAGATGTCACTAGATTATAAGGTGCCATCCGATAGGACAAATTTCACTATACCTTATGAGGCGATTTAAGCTTTACTTACTTCACTAGCTTAACTGATGGCGCCTAATAGTAGATGGCAGAAACACGTGTCTTAAGCAGAAGTAAATGCTGGAAAATACGAGGTGTATGGCTATGTGTACAGTTACAGACATGTATATTGCATGTCTGTTTCATTAAATTCAAATTTATAACAAAATAATACATATGCAGTTAATATTAATAAAAATTAACTTTTAACACTGCAGAAAATATAAATAAATTACCATTCTTACCATTTCAACAAACGCATATTCAATATATTATTGATTCACTTTTTATGTTTTGACTTTTATATCAAATAAGCATCCAATAAGCGCTGAGCATCGAATATACTAGTACTGCACAACCTGCCATAATTATTAAATATTTGGCGGTTTCTTTCTATTATTCAGAGTGAATATGAACCTACATACTCTGCTACGTTGCCGTTAGGCATGTTTTAAAGAAAAATCTGAACGCAAAGACGAAGAAGCAGAAGACGTCGTCGAAGAACTGCATAGCGCCAAGTTCGCCGCCCTAGGCCGTCATTTCTTCAGCACTGAAGGGTTTAAATTCAATGGCTTCAATGTTTCATTGAAATGCACATCCTTCAACGTCGATACCTTGGTGTTATCTCTCACTTCCAAGTTGTCGACTATAATCCACTTGAGTGGTACAGAGAACGATAGATTATTTGACGTGGCTCTAATAAAGCCTCTTCCCCTGCGACGTTTCCAGATCTATTATGGTACTCCTCCTTAGAGTACTTCCTCTGGCCCTGCTCTTTTAAATAAGTTTTGCAGCTTCGAGAGCAGTTTTTTTAAATACAGTTCCACTTTAGGATATTGATCTCCCATTTGTAGGAACCGCGTTCTTGTTAACCCTAGGACTACCGAGCGGGTCTAATGGACCCGAAACGATTTCTAACCATTGTTTTATCGTACTTATGGTTGGACAAATTTACTGGTATTAATAGACTTTTTAAGTACGAGTTATAGCTTTAAAATTTTGACAAAGAAATTATGTTAGAAAGATTGGTTTTGGCAGTATAAAAATACTTTCGCGATTTATCAACCGGGTCCGTTGGACCCATATGTCGTTTACTGTATAAACGTGGGTAAAGCGAGTGTGTTTTACAATGATAGTAGTTCGCTTATATACTCCCGAGTTCCCCGCTGCTGATAAACTTTTCTTGGCATTCCCCAATGTATACAGAAAGAGGAAATCCCTTTATCATGCGGATTTTGGAACTTTACGTGTTTCAGCATATTTATAGCCGCACGTCGTGAACAATGCATTAGTACTTACCGAATCTGGGTAGTGTTACTTTGTTACTGTGAAGAAACAAAATTTATATTTTGTTTAGTTGCGATGTACGATTTGATATTTTAGCATAATTTTTATCAATTCTCAGGTAGTTATTTCTGAATATTTTATTGCGCCTATTTTCTACTTTGCGTTTTACTCATTACGGAAAATGGATCGTAGAAATAAGGAACACCTTACACAACAACAGCTAGAAGCGATAGTAGCCGAAATGAGTGACGCTGAATACAATAGCGGATATGAAACTTCAGGCGATGATGGAGAGCTATATGCAGTCGAAGGCCTCATCGATGGAGGTGATACAAGCGCGGAAAATCTGATAAGAGTAGCTATGATAACCACAACAGAAATCCGGCTGGAGCTAATTCTTTTATATCAAAGAACAAACAAGTTGTTTGGTATCAAGATCCTATTTGACCTAATCACGGAAGACAACCACCACGCAATATTTTACGAGAACGTTCAGGTCCAACACGTTTTGGAAATCGCGAGATCGATACAGCTGCTTCTTCCTTTTTGATTTATTTTTGCAAACCTCTTCTTGACATTATCCTAAAGTGGACGAATGAAGATGGAGAGATTATTTTCGGTAAAAATTGAATAAAAATGGATGTCCAAGAATTAAATAAATTTATTGGAGCTCTCATACCAATACAACAATACAACTTTGGAGCAAAAACAATGGTCGAAAAATCTTTAGTACTATTATCGTTCGAAATAGATTTCAAAATATATTTCGTGTACTTAGATTCGACGATGCAGCGAAAAGACGAAGAAAAGAGAAAAAGGAGTGGTGACAAAATAGCACCAAGACGGGAATGCTTTGAGTTATGGAATACTTATTTGCGAGATGCGTATTTACCAAATTGGTGTACGACGGTTGATGAACAGCTTGGAACTTTCAAAGGCAGATGTCCCTTTAGACAATATATTCTATCAAAACCTTGACGATATGGAATAAAATTTTGGGCCATTTGTGATAGTGTAACAACCTATGCATGGAAACTGGAAATTTATCCCGGAAAGCAGAAAGAGGAAAGAGACAAGAATCAGGGCGAAAAGGTTGTAAAACGTTTAGTAGAAGAAATTGAAAACTCTGAAAGGAATGTCATCTGCGATAATTTCTTTACTTCGTACAATCTTGCAAAGTATTTGTTATTAAAAAACCTAACATTGGTTGGTACGATCGGTAAAAATAAGCCTGAATTGCCATCTTCATTTGTTGATCCAAAAAATCGTCAAGTGTTTTCCACACAGTTTGGTTTTACAGACGATGCGATAATTATTTCGTATTGCCCAAAGAAAAGCAAGCTTGTAACGTTGCTGAGTACTCTGCAAAGTGAGAAAAATGTTGATAATGACTAAAAAAAATGAAACCACAGGTAATCCTGGACTACAATAAAACAATTGGTGGCGTAGACAACATGGGCAAAATGACACGATCATACACCGTGACGAAGAGATGGCCTCTTGTAGTTTCTTATAACATGATAGACATTAGCGCCATGAACGCATACATACTATGGAAGCTCTTGAAACCTAATTCGGGTTTTGATTTGAAAAAGAGAAGAAACTTTCTAATTGAGCTAGGAAATGAGCTAGCAGAATCCTAGGACCACGAAAATCCAGAAGCTGTAGAAGAAGCGGAAGCATCTACTAGTTCTAAGATTCCAAGAAAGAAGAAGATATGTGATGTTCGTCCATTTTCAACAGACAGAAAAACAAGAACAACTTATGCACGTTCTAAAACCAATGTATGCGGTGAATACTCAATAGTTATATGTAAGAAATGTGATTAACCTACTTTTACTTTTATATAAGTCGTTTATATATTTTATTTTACAATATTTATGTCTTATTATTATTACTGCTTCGGTTTATTCTAATGTTGAATAAAATAAAAGTCTAATATAATAATGCTTACGCTATATTGAATTCAAAATAATCGCCGAATAATAGCTCAAACCAAGCATATAGTAATACGGGTCCAATGGACCCGCGCGGTAAGTAGGGATAGGCCGCTTTCCTGGTATTCCTAGGGTTAAACCTTCACATTGGCACAGTACATGCGCCTTCCTCTTTCTCTCGACAGTATCAACATAGCGTTTCTTCCGTCAAGCCCAATTTCATACAAAGAAAAGAAACCATAACAGTGAAACAAAGTACCAATATATTAGTTTTTGGTGATGAATCTTGTTTTAGAATACACATGCATAATTTTCAGAACATGGTGGAAAGGTGACGTGGCATGTACCAAAGTTTTCCGTGGGAAAGAATGCCCATTATACAGTTATAAGGATTTATAAGACACAGAAAGTCTGGAAGCAGATCAACACATTAGAAACATGCTAAATGAATAAATCAGATTTGTCTAAAATTTAGTCAACTACTTTTTCTACACCCTCTTGATTATGTATGCCAAAAATTATCCAAATAAAATCTTCGGATGTCCTTTTTTCTATGTCACAGTATATATAGGTTTTGAGTGAGAATACCTCATCTTGCCGTCAAATGAAGATGAAGTTGTCGTATTGCTTCGCCGCATAACAAGGTATCGCAGTATTTCAATATAAGATTCTCATGTCAAATTTTCATTCAATATGAAGTTTTTTTCATCAGTCAAAAAATTCTGTTTTTCTTAAAAAATGAGGATTGGTTATAATTTTACGAATATAATCCTTATTGCAAACTTTGCCGGCGTGACTTTGTTATCAACAAATTAAACTTGGACGAATTACAACCCTTCTTGACAGAGTAATCGATTGCTAGATTACACTCTCTATAATAATTGCGTAATAATTCTTTTCGCATATCGATGGTTGAGGTTGTGCTAGAGCTATGTTTGCATAAGAACAAATCTAATCAACTTGTATGATTGTCATATCAATAAGATGACTTAGGAAATAAAGTAGATAACATATATATTACGATTGTGGAAAATATCATTTCTGATCAAGCACATATATCTTATCTCAATGGAAGACAATTGTAAAACTGTAAGTGTAGATATCTTAACGTTGGTAGTAAACACGTCATACTATAGATAAATTATGATGAAGATTAGACATGATACCTTAAAAAATTTCTAAATTAACAATGTTTATAAGGCGCATACATATCTCTTGTGGACGATTTAGGATTGCAATAATTTTGTTTGTGAATTTGAGCAGTTATTAGTAGAGAACGGACACGCTTACCACATGACGCAAAGCCCAGTGCAGTACTGGCAAAGGGCTGTATTTCTAAAATATTTAATTTTATTTATATAATTGGAAAACGAACGGGTGGTGATCTATAAAATTACGAAATACATATTTATTTGTTGAAAAGTTGTATTTATAAAGTTTTTAATTTTATTTATATAATTGGAATGCAAACGGGTGGTAATCTATAAAATTACGAAATACATATGTATTTGTTGAAAAGTTGTATTTTTAAAGTTTTTAATTTTATTTCTATAATTGGAACATTTTTATTTGTTCATTTTGTCGTTCAAGTTGAGTAAAGGACTATTAATATTGACTAGCAATAGTTTCTCAAGGTTTTCTTCTGTCAATTTTGTTTTCTTTGAATTAAGTACATCCTTATAAATAGAAAACGTCCTTTCTACATCGCAACTGGTTATAGCTGCATACTGGAAATATTCTTTTATTTCTTCATATTTAGTTAGATTTTGTGGAATTGTCTCCATACATAATTGCTGCAATGTAATTAAATCTGGATTTCTATTAAGAATTGTTTCAAACTTTTGCCGAAGGCCACATCCGAAGTCACTTGGAATACTTTTCAAATTATTAACAGCCACATCTAATGTGGTTAATCTGTCATTTAATTTGAGACTTCGATTTTCAAAATAAGAGATTAGTTTTGGCAATTTTCCAAAGTGTTCGTGAAGAAAGTACAACTGATTTTTTAAATTTGGGATTTGTCTGAGCTCTTGGCACTCACCAATACTTCTAGCATCCTCATTCAGCAGTGTTACGAAATATTTTAGACTATCGAAATTCTCAGCATAATAACTAGTAGCTTCCAGCCATGTTCCCCATCTAGTTATTACTGGAGTGGGAGGCAGTGACAGAGATGGAAATTTTTCCCTGAAAAGGGCTACTATCAATGGTGCTTTTCTGAAGACTTTTTTAAAAGCTGATACAAGTCTATCAACTTCCGGAAAAGGGTCTCTGATATATTCACAGATTCTGTGGAGAGCATGTGCTACATAAGTAATATGCAGCATATTAGGATATGTTTTCTTCAATAGTCTGCCTGTTTTTAACATATACGCAGCACTATCACTGACAAATAAAAGTATTTTTTCTTTGTACGTTGCGTCCGAATGAAGCATTTTTTGCATATTCTCCTTAATGGTTTCAGCAACTGTTTCCGCATCAACTCTATTTATAACACTTGTTGCTATTACATATGAGTTATAGGGAATAGTTGGATGTAGTACACCAGCTACAACATTTACCACACAGCGTCCTAACATATCCACCGTTTCGTCGGCGCTTATCCATATGTATTGATTTAAAAGATGGCTTCTAATGCGTTCTACTGTTCTCGTATAGCACCTAGAAACATAATATTTGCGTAAAGTTGATTCATCAGGAACATTTCGACCAGTATATTTTTTCAGAAATATGTTTAAAGTGGGATTGCTAAGTTTATTTAATGAAATATTAGCCGCCATAAAAGTTTTACAGAGTTCAGATGTGTTTGCGATCCTAAGTGACCAATTTTTGACGATATTTTACGGATTGAAATAATACTTGAAAAAAATATTTTAAACTGATATCTCACATGAATTGGTTTAGAGAAAGTTTACAATAGTGATTTAAATGTGGCTATAATTATGTCAATTTTAACACGGAGTCGGTATATTTACGACATGTAAAAAAAATAAACATGAAATGCTTGGGTTTATCGTTCGGTAAATATTCTCGGAAGGCTGTCATTTATGACCAGATACAATAGGAAGGTTTTTTTTTCTAGGAAATACGAATCTTATCAAATATGGCACAAAATGGCTAAATAGTTTTTAATATTTTAAATTTAATATATTTGTGAATAATATAATATAAAAGTAGAATTAAAAACATTCTTAATATATGCGAAGTGTAATAAAACAAGTACTACTTCTTCAGCAATATTGCCTAATGGTATTGGATTTAATATCAGAAAGAATATAACAGGAGACACTCACAGAGAAATTAAATATAGTCTGAATGAGAAATTATTTTTAAGGAAGTATAAGGACAACTTAAAATTAAAGTTTACGTCATACCATATTCCATAATGAAACTTGGGTATTTTCAAAAGGCAATAGAATTAAATCATGGCAAGATGATAATATGAAAAGTGTTAGGCCCGAAGGTTGTGATGGTAAACGATTTGTTATTATACATGCCGGCACAGAAGATGGCTTCATTAAAGAGCTAGTCTAATTTTTACATCAAAAAGAGTCACCGGTGATTACTATCGAGAAATGAATGGTGACTTGTTTAGGAAATGGGTAAATGATCAAATTGTGCAAATCTTGAGGTACCATCATTTATAATAATGTATAATGCTCCTGACCATAGTGCTATTGAAAATAAATAACACGTACCTCCTCAAGAAAGAAGAAATTGTTGAATGCTTGACAAGAAAAAATTATTCACCCGCAATGATTAAGAATGAATTAATACAATTACTAAAACATCATAAAAAAGATAACATCACAGATTAAATAGTAAGAGAAAATTCACATGCAGTTTTGAGGTTGCCGCCAATACCATTGTAACTTCAAATGTAATTGATTAAAATGAAATGATTTGGGCTAAGGCAAAAAATTACTGTAATTAAAATATTGAGAGAAACTCAGAGTTAAATAAATGTGGAATGAACTTTCCAATAGTGTGATGAAATTACTTGGGATACTTGTGTTACACATACAGAAAGTTTACTTAAAAATTGCATGAGCGAGAGAAATTTCTCGATAGAGCAGAGATAGCTCTAATAATATTCATGTGAATGACTCAAGTTCTTTTATGTATAAATTTTAATTTAATTTAAAAGCATGTATTGACAACTCTCAAAATGTTTTAATTCTTTTTCAAAGAGTTACGAACATAAGTCTTATATTCTTTTCCAAATTCCAAATATATTAAAACTTATTTAAAATATATAAGCAATATATAAATTAAGTAAGTAGAAATCTAAACTACACATCGAGTTTATACGTTCCAAATCTTCTTAGCCCGGATTTATTGGAAGAAAGCTCTTTCGGTATATATGTGTAACATTCTTAAATACATTTATGCCGACCCTTTTTAGCTTTAAAGATTTTTTCAATACCGATCTATGCATTTAATTATTACAATCTGACTTGACATATTTCTTTTTAAATAATTTTTTTATCCCATACTCCCGTGAGTTTATAACATTTAAAATAATTGGTGCAAATTATAAAATAACTAGTTGACCCGGCGAACTTCGTACCGCCTAACAGTCGTGTAAACTTTTAGCTCAACTTAATTTAGGATTTTATTAACGTAATAAAATGAATACAAATAATTTATTAAGTTCAATAGTTTATTAGGATAATATAAATAAAGAAAATAAAGATTTAATAAAATTACAAAAATCAAGTATTTCAATGGCGTGTCAGCAAGACATTTGCTTCATTGAAGCTATGTATTTTGCTGCATGGGTTGCACTCGGGTTGATTCTCTTCAGTGAATGATCTTGTGATATACGACATTTTTCGTTTTGTTATCAGGCGCAAGAACAAATAATGCAGATGGTTTGAGGACACGTACTTGACCATGAGAAAAACATGCATTTTCTAGATTCAGACCACAAACACTCAAGGATTCGCCTTGTTATTTCTTAATCGTCATGGAGAATGCAAATCGAATAGGAAATTGAATTCGTTTAAATTCAAAGGGCATATCGCTTAGAATCATCGGAATCCTCAGAATGAGAACTTCCTCACCTTTAAATTTTCCTTTGAATATCGTCGCATGAATCACATTCAGTTTTCTTATCACCAATCGCGTTCCATTGAATAGTTTTGGTTGGTTTAGATTTCGAAGCATGATGACTACCGTGCTAACCTTCAGTTGTAAATTGTGTGGTGGTAAGCCAGGCACATCCAAGGAGTTTAAAAATTCAGTTGGGTAGTTGGTGGCTTCGTCTTCGTTTGTTACACATACAATAGATTTGAATAAATGCAGAGTACCAACGATTTGATTCTGAATTACTAAGTTTAAGTCATCCACATCTTTGTTCTTAGCCACCAAAATTGTTCGCTCACTCACTTTTGTGGTTACCAATGATGTTCGGCAAAACTTTTATGATGAGCTCGTCTTTCGATAAGACGAAATTGCAAAGATTCGGAGGAAATAAAATCAAACCGCTCGATTCGTCGACAACAGGAACCGGGCCATTACCGATAGCCAGCAATTGCTTGGAGATATCTTCAGCAGATGGATTGTTCAGCAATGCAACTCTCATGTTTTCTGCCAGCTGAAGTTTCTTCACATAGCGCCATAGATTCGATGATTTGAGGCAAGCATTTATTTCATCGGCAGCAGTCGATCTTGGAATGACTGGCAGTGTTTGGCGGAAATCGCCAGACGGTAAAATCATTGCGCCTCCAAAACATCTCGAGTCATTGCGCAGATCTTTCAATGTTGGGATAAGTGCTTCCAATGCTGGTTTCTGCGCTATTGTGCATTCGTCCCAGATAATAATTATAGATGCTACTAAAACTTTGGACATTGCGGAGTGTTTTGCAAGGTTACAGGCCGGTTGTTCAGTAGTTTGAAGGTTTATCGTAAATTTGAATGCTCAATTCTGGTGTTTTCCCACGAAACAATGGGTGCAGTGGCTCAGGTGGCAGAGCTAATAATGGAAATTTCACTTTGACATTAAGGCAGCACAATCGAGGCGTTTCTCAACCAAACTTTAATGCGGCACAATACTCGCAAACAACGTCCATTGGACCGATGCGAACGAAAGGATGCGAGCTGTAATCAATTGTGCAATCGCATAGAAACGCTGGTCGATTCAAATCAACACTTGAAGCAGTTCTTCTTGCGCGTCGAAGATTATATCGTTGTTTATCTGTGCGATAAGCTCGTTTCTCATTGACAAGCGAGCCGTTTCACGGGCTGCCTCTCTTTGCTCTTCTGTCTAAGAAGCACGAAGTCGGGCCATATTAACGCAGCGGTCTTCTCATGCGATTTCTCGTTCTTCTTCAGTGGATTGATTCGCAATGTTTGGAAGCCTAATTGCATTACGGCTTTGTTGGGAAAGATTAGATTTTCTGGGTCGCGGCATCGTTGACAATAATACTCGCACAATAAGATTTATTAATAACACTCGCACAAAACAAACAAATCGACCGTTAACTTTTATATGCTTTTTTCAAAACAAATCACAGACAACATGAAACAAAACAAATTTACACTTTTATGTCACTGATTTTATATCACTGAATGGACATCAATTATTACAAATGAGCTGTCAATTGCGGAAGATGGCGGAATTCCTAACCTAATTTATTTAAAAATTAATTTTCTGTATAGCTTTTTTTCGTGAATTTTTCCGATATTTTAATAGTTATTCTGCTATTCGGAGCGGAGACGAATCCAACAAATCAGAGATCATTAAAATCGTTCTTGAGTTATAAACGGTGTAACTAACCCGACTTATGTATTAAGATAATTTCCCCATAGTTTTGTTGCATGGAAAATATTTATACAAAACTAGAAATGAAACAATTGTTATGTTCCCACTTTACTCCTGTGTTGAAATGTAGGTTCTGCATATACTTTCTTTTGTTATGTTGCAAGTAACACACTAAAATTTTGAGAATATTGCGAAACATGATGTTTGTATTTTATAATAACAGTCGGTTGTTACGCGATTAAATACTGACTTGATTTGAGTCTCCAGTACCGATTTGAATCCATTCTTTGAATTTGATATCGTGACTGAAAAGAAACATTTTATGTACTGTACAGTTGGACCATGTACAATAAATATTATTAACATTCTTTAAAAATTAAATTATTAGTATTCTTCATATTCATTTAATTCTATTTTCATATATTAACATGTTTATAATGCCATGTATTGTTTCAGTTCTTCTGTAAAAAGTCTGAACCGAAATCTCAACACTGCTGCAGTAGCAGTAGTTCGGGTCAGATTCACCAACAAGGTTGTGATTTCGAGGGCCTATCCGAAAAGTACTGGGGTGAAATTCTAGAGCGAACTTTGTCTTCTAATTCACTTCAAGCCCTACAAAGACCTTGCCATCATCCTAGAATGGAGAAATGCAACGGTCTTCAGGAAATGAAGATTTTCGATACAGCAGTACCGGATTTATGAAAATTGGATAAGACTACGCAGACTTTTGATATGGCCACCGATTGCATGGGAAGCTCCGGCGAAACGGCCATCGTGTCCAAATAGAAGCCTGCGTTAGTCTATCGGATATTTTGTCGAAGCTACGTTTCCTTCCTTCGAGTTACAAGTTCAATACTTATAAGTTTACGAAGATGTAAATATAAACAGAAAATTAGATATGAAGATAAACGTACACATTCTTTATGTACATAGATGTTCACAAACTTTATAGACAGAATAAGATAATTGTCTGACGTAGAGTTAAATGTTAAAATCACTATTACATTTCAAGAAATCAAACAAATCTTTGAAAAAGAAAATGGGCTCTAATCTTTATTTACTAACACTAGTACTTATGATATAAATACTAATTACTCATGTACTCTATTTTCAGTTATGTGTTGAAGTCAAACAGGTTTTTTTATGTTAAATATAGCTGTTAAGGGATATATGCAATAAGAGAAATATCGATTCTTAAATATGTCATAAAACCTAATTACAAATTTGAAAATTATTCAAATACAGTAAAACCTGTCGAAATGTTAGCGTAAACCGAAACCAAACATGGATTACGATAAATATTTATTAAATATTAATGAAGCTGTTACACATTGTTATAATTTAACAACTGTTTCACATTTCGTAAGACATCTTTACATGTACAGAATGTAATAGATGTTATATTTAATACGATATGTAGCGTTTAATTTTGAAGGTACGGTAATTTATGTACCTTTTAATATCAGGCAGTAAAAATGGTTTAGTACTTCTATATTCATCCTGGCACGAACACTAGTTGTCGGCTCAATTATAACCGTTTTAAAGTGAATACTGTACAAGACTGGAGAGAGTAAAACTTAGTAATGGAAAATATCCCTTATAATAATAATAATAAAATTTATTATTTTCTAATGTTTTCTTGAAGAACTTTTCCCTGCTCAAGTCCTTAATGTACTTTGGGATATGATTATAAATATATGTTCCAGCGGAGAGCAAAATGTAGCATAGACCGTTCATTTCTAGTGCGCAACTTATGAAATAAATTTTACAAGTCTCTAATTCTGAAGAATATTCAATTAGAGACACAGTTTCAATTGTAAGAGGATATTCAAACACATAATCAAGTTTTTTATAAAATTAAAATATTTAGAAAAAATTGGTCCCTTTTTTTGTATTTTTCTGACTGGTATTTCCTTGCGTTCCGTTGACCGACCTTTGTTAACTTTGAAAGTCAATCGTAGTCCTTAGCTACGAGTATAATAACTAGAGTAGCCCACTTTGTCCGGAATGCAGGAATGTATTGTGTTTTGGTACAGCCGGTCGACCTCGATAACAGCCTTGAACGACAGTTTCATTCGATGTATTCAACAGTGCAGACGAATGTATAGATATTATGCAGTGTGGTAATGCTGAAGGAACGACATGGTAGGAAGAGACTATTGCCCGAAAAGTAAACCAATTTATCGGGAAGTATCCTGACTTAAAATATAATGTAAATAATATAAACAATTATTAAATTTACCGCGTAACAATGATCGATCCGCTAAATGTACATCCACATAGTATTATAGCTCAGGCCTAACTATTCCCACTGCTGCTATTTGCATCGGGCAGATATCCCTACAATACATCCCTGCATTCTGGACAAAGTGGGCAACACTAATAATAAGAGACGATGAGCACGATTGTAGTAACAACAATCAGCAATATGTGTAGGACGAAATGACGTAAAGGCGTAGCCATTCTATAGAAAACGCTTATACCGGCGAGCCTTTCTTGTTCGTTAGATGTCACAAGATATCTCTTGTCACCTGTCGGGATAAGATTGAGATTAGTTGCAGGAGCGAACCATAAGAAGTCACTTCATGATCCCGCACCGATGAGATTATATAGTTCGAAACACATATGTCTACGGTTGTAGTGCCCATTGATTAAATGCGTGGTGTATGTTGCCTATGTTTGCCTATGTCTTACGTACTTCCATGGAAAGCTTTGGGTACCACCAGTGCTACGCGTACTACAGGTTGAGAACCTCTGCTTTATAACATTAACATGAAATAGCGACGGTGTAGGTAACAGCTGTTTATTACGCTATGTGACGATGAAAATAAAATTTTGTAGGTTAATGTTAATAGCACAGGCCTGCATAAAATTTGTGATGACGTGATTTTTGTTTGCTAGGCTCAGTTTTTATATAGCAATAACTAATTAACATACAGTTGGTCTCTACCACCCCCAGATTTTTTTTGCACAAAAGAAAAAGAAAAAAATATAAAAAATCTTATGAGAGGCGTTTTAATACATTTTAAAATGAATGTACTACTTCAAATTCTATGTATTAACCCAAAAATGATTTTCTGTTGTGGTCTTAAAGAAATTTGTTAAATAGGCTCTCATTACCTGATGTAAATCTTTTATTACATGTATTAATTTTGGACAAGATTTCCGGGAATTTTTACCTGCTAAATCCTATTTATTATGCTTTTACTTTATTAGTACTGCGAAGAAGGATTTCAAGTTTATCACTCCAAACAAAATGTACATTTTAATGTCATTTACTTCATTATAGCTCTGAGTGTCGATCAGTAAAACAAGTAAAATTAATTTGCCTTTAGTGTTGTGCGTGGTATTTGATAAATATACATTGCTTAAAAATATGTCTAGCCGGTGTTGCAAAAACAAACCAGATGATTTCTGTTATATTTGTGGATATTTCGTCTTGAAAAAGTTTAAGAGACCAATTGGTGAATTTGTGAAAAATGCATATTATGCTTATTTCAAAATCAAATTAAGAGATCAAGATAAAGATTGGGCATCTAACGTTGTTTGTAAGGTATGTGAAGAAGGTTTAAGACATTGGACCAAAGGGAATAGAAAAAGTCTTCCTTTTGGAATACCGATGGTTTGGAGAGAACCGCAAAATCATCATGAAGATTGCTACTTTTGTCTTTGTGATATTAAGGGGCATAGTAGAAAAACTTTGAAACATATTTTGTACCCAAACAATATTAAATCAGCTATCAGATCAGTTCCTCACAGTGATCATGTACCTATACCTATACCCCCCAAAGTACTACAAGAAGATATTGAAACCTCTTCAACTTCTGGCTCCGTACAGATGGATAGTGATTTTGAACCATCAACCTCAGGTCAAAGCCAACCTCAGCTATTTTCACAAGTCGAACTGTATGATTTAGTAAGAGATTTGGGACTTTCAAAAGATCTTTCTGAAGTACTGGGGTCTAGTTTGAAACAAAAAAATTTGCTTACCCCAGAAACTACCTTCAGATCTTCCTTTAGCTGAATATGACAGAAAAACCACCAAACGAAGCTTTTCTCAAAAACGAAAACGTTTTTTTAAGAAGCATAAAGAATAAATAACTATTTCTAATAGTTTCTATGTGTATATTTTTGTATTTTTTTAATATAATATAAAACTAGCTTATAAATGAAATTAATCGTTTTTTTTCTATATTTTTTGATTTTACTGGTTTGAAAAATAACCTTACGTGATACAAAAAAAATTGAAGCAGATTTGAAATCAGCGCTACCCAATTACTAGAAAACAGTTAAAATTTTTAATCGACATTCAAAGAGTTGAAAAATGCAGGCCTGTGTAATTAACATTTTATTAATATCAATAGTAAAAGCGGTATGTACAGGTATAAGAACAACAAAAATTTAAACAAACGAATCGAAATTCTCAATCAAGTTGAATGATATATCTTATAGACAAAAGTATGGTAAATCTAATTCAATTGACAGGGACTGTATATCAAAGTAGGTATGTTGACTTGTGCCTATAAATAAAGATATTTAAGAAAATTCTGCTATATAAAAGGCTCTTAAAATATTAAAATAATATATTTTATAAATTACTTTTCAAATAGCACTAGTTACACAAAATCAAATCGAAATGTTATTAAACAAATCACTGTAATAATTTTATAAATATTTATAGTCTGTACCACCTTGGAATCGGAGTATTGCTCTTATGTAGATCGTAGGCGACGTTGTAGAATTTCAATGTTGGATAGGTATTAGGTATATTTCACAACGATAATAACAGCTTATTGCCGTATCGACGTTTGTGGTTATGTTCAAATATCCTACATATTTTTATATTTTTCAACACGTATTTTATATAAAATACGCAGAAAGACAATAAGTCGGTTTGCCATTTATCGATAATGAAACACACAAAATTTCATGTAGTTTATTTACTAGAATGAAAAGCATATGCATGTACTGAAGTTATAAGTAAGAGATACTCCATAAAACAGATATATTTACACTGGAAGACGTAATGAAACCGCGTATATATAATTTATTAAGTATCAGAATACAACGAAGAAGAGGATGATTCGCTAATATGGATAATAAATTGTTTCAGATCATCTTGTAATTCATCCAGTTTCCACACATCTTCATCAATTCAAATAAATAAATCATAAGAAGAAACAAATGTAGTAAATAAGTCTTTTTTACCTTTTATAAAATGTTTAATAGAATTTTGCCAGTTTTCGACAGAAACATTTTCGTATCCCTATTGGATCAGTTTTGGCATATTATTTAGGGGAAACCTAGGATCGTTGGCCATAGAGGAGAGATGGCCCATGGCGATATTTATTGTAATTAGTAAGAGGACGGCGCCACTAGCCTCAAATTATATTAATTTTCGTGTCTTACGCTCATTCGTGCAGTACAGATGTTATAACGTAATGTAAGGAAAGTTATTAAAGTTTGTTTTTCAAAAGGTCCTGCTAAATTTAACAAGTCAATTTTTAGAAACTTATAAGTTACCTTTTCATTGGTTTTCTGCCCCGCGTTTGTGTACATGGTTCGCAATAGCTTAGAACTAATTATCTATCCTATTTTTTTATTGACAACTCCGCTTGTTGGGAAATGGAAGGTATGGCCACCCCTCCTTTACAAATAGGAAAGTCGGCCACTACATATATCTAGAATATAATTTTAGTTTATAGTCATATGTGTAACATTTGCACGGATTGCAACGGTGTAACATGAAAGGCAAAAATAAAAAACCGAATTAGTGGATGAAATGCCGCCAGGCATTTCATCCACTATTTATGAACCAAAAATCTCCATATGTCACTGCACACACTTTTTATTTGTGGCTGCGGCACGTATTTGTACCAAGAAAACCTGCAGGTAAAACCTTGTTTATACTGAATTGGCATGCATACCATTCCGCAAGTATTGGCATGTTATAATATGCAGGTAATAACGATATAGCCATAGACAGAGCTGTATTTAAGTCTTTGAAATATAATTTTTATGAAGTCTGCAGACTGCGTATAAAAAATCATTTAGACGGGAAGATCACGCAGTATTAATTTGGTCATTTGTTAAATAAGAGTTGGGGTAAATCAGTCACGCTTCAAAATCCAATTTCTGACTTCAGGGCAATAAGCATTTTTCCGTTTAATCCGGCTCCTATTCCGGAATATGTTTTGGCAGTTAGTGACCAAAATACGAATCAAGCCATCGAGAATAATGACGATATTATCGATGCAAATGAAACTATATCTACTACGACAGACAATCTTGTAGATGTAGTTCAGGAACCAGAGACCAATTACAAATCAGAGCATATAGACGAATCAGATCCTAATAGTTTGGCATGCGCTTCCAGAAGAAACGCCATTCAAATTGTTAGCAGAAATGGCACACTTACCTTCGATAGCAATAGCAGCAAGAAGACGTGCAAAAGCCTTTGCTTCCATTTTAGTATCTCTGGAAAACATTCAAGCTTCTAAGGTCCGAAACTATAAGAAACGTTCACAGTTTACTAATAAAGAAAATTATCCTAGAAAAAAAAATTACAGAAACATCAAAACGGGAACAAACGGTAAATGAATCTGGAAGCAAAAATAAAGAGAAAAAAGGAAAACAAGTTTGCTCAAAAGAAGTGCCTGTTGACGATGACGATGAAAATGTTTGCCTTATTTGTACTAAAACTGGCAAAAATGAGATCTGGTTTCGTTGAATTTTATGTGGACGATGGGTACATAAACTATGTAGTGGAAGTAATACTCAAAAGCAATATATATATATATATATATATATATATATATATATATATATGTGACTTTTAGAAATAACGCTAAATGAAATGTCTATTATATAAATGAATAAAACATTCATAAAAAAACATTTTCGTACTTCATTTCCTAAGTGCAGAGTATGGCTATCTCACCCTAACAGTCGTGGCCATCTTTCCTGAATACCTTAGGAGAGATGGCCATACTCACCGTTTTTTCTTTAAGCCAGTATTTTCAAAAGAACAAAAAGGACTGACTTAGATCTGTTAAATAAGCATGGTATAACCTGTGTGCGACACTGTACCAAAACTCAATTTTTTTATAGTGTTTGTTTTCATACAATCGCAAATTTAAAAAATTATAGCCATCTATCCTAGGTTTCCCCTACTTTAAATGCTGTATTATTATGTTTTATATAATTTTTGATCTGCGCCCATACCATCTCTATTTAATTTAAAATACAGTGATATGGTGACAAGCGTAATATTGTGTGTCCCATCTATGTTGCTGCCTAGTACATACTTATTATATCTACGCTTCTCTTGGGATAATATTTGTAATAAATCCCGTTTAAGTAATCCGTCTTCGATAGCAATATTTTTGAAATTTAACTATTGTAAAATACCTTCTTTTCTTGAAGATGTGGTAGGTATTTTCTCTAACTTCCGGCCGTGGTAAAAAGCATTATCGATAACAATCACAAATTTTTCTGGTAAATTAGGTAATAAATGGTTTAAAAACCAGTCTTCGTACAATTCGGCACAAAGCTCATCATGCGCATCTGCAGTATTTTTTTTTACATAAAAAACTAAATTCGGCTCCTACAACAAATCCTTTTTTATTACCAGCATGAATTAGTGCAAACCACTGTCCTCGACCTTTTTGATATGCCCGTTCTTAGGTTTTCTAAAAAAGCTTGTCTTGATGTGCTTACAGTACTATCAACCCAAGCCTTAGAAATGTCCAACATTTACCCATGATTCAACAGTAAATATAATTAACATTTGGAACTTACTGCAAGTGAGAATTAATGAATATTAAATCACATTCTTACATGTAAATGTCGACTTATATGATGCGTTCAAACTACAATCCGACAAACTAAGTTTGTACCAGTATGCAGAACACACCCTTTCGCGACAACGAACTTCCTGGTAATTAGGTTAATTAAGAAATAAGAAATACTGAAAAAAACAAGTTAATCAACGGAAGGAAACGTACAGACGGCGTTTCGTTCTGGTTGGAACTTTTCAATGCACGGCATTCCTCGAAGTTGTTTTTTTCAGTATTTCTTAATTAGTAAATATAATGTTTCTCCCTTCACTACGATATCAATCATTAATCATCAATATTACTTTCTTCTCAACCTTTTTAAAACAGAAACCATACCTTTTAATAACCAATACAATGTAGTTGAAATATTTGGTATATTTTCTTCGTTCTTATTACATTTGGTATCATATCTATCGTGCGTGGAATGTTTCGCAATAAGAAACTGTGAACTTTGCGTCTGATAAGTGCTTGGGTATTTTCATCACATAACTGCAGTCGGGTGTTCTTTAACTTGATCGTTTTACTCCTTTTTTCTTCTACTTCTACAGGTATTGTTAGCTGGGTCTCCTTTTATTTTGGTATGGCATATATTATACATTTACCACAACCTAGTGCTTTGCAGGTTTCTTCGACAGCCTTGAAAACATTCATATTTTTCGAACAATATGTAAAGGTATTTAAAATCATTTCCTTTGCCCATAGGTAATAGCATTCACGTTGCGTAGAGCGCCTAATCCCAGAATCTTTGATCTTAAAAATCTTTCATCTTAAAAATGTAACATCCTAATTTCTGTCAGATAATAAATTATTTTTATTGTACTCGCCATGGATTACGTTTTTAATGATTCACGTATTTTTAAAAAAGAACTAAAGAAGATATAGGGATATGTCACTAAAGAAAATATCACAAAAGTAGGGAAAAGCACAAAAATACAAAAATCAAGATTGATAAACAAACAGGACCGAAATTTTATTGATATAAACAACAAACAAGCCAAAAAATGTTCTTGAAAACATTAGGTATGTGAAGGGACTTGACAACGTTCTATGTACCAAATAAGAATAGTTATATTCGAATCATCATAAAATAGCAAAGGTGGGATATACTCCATAAAGAGCCCTTCTATTCCAATGTGGAATCAACTATAGCTATAAATCTACCAGACCAAGATTAATTTAATTTTTTGGCGGACCTGTTATGCACAGCAATTGAAATTAGACATTTATATCCAAAATAGAATTTGTATAAAGCTCATATGAATGTAAGGTATGAGATTACGATATACGTATAAAATTTATGGATGAGTGGCTTTTTAACCGTGGCTGTATAACATAATCAATTACTTCTGAATAAGAGAACGTAATTCGTTAAGATTTTTTATAGCTTAATTAAATTTGAAATTACACTATATCAATTTTCATGTTCTGTGTTAACATATAGCTTACAAATTAGCGTGGTTAAAACATTATGTTTTGATGATACTTTATTCTATCCTTAGTTAATTGATTGCTCATAGAAAATAACAGAATATTTAGCCTATTTGTTCTAATTGCTTTGAGATATAATATCTTACCTCCAACTGCACTAAAAATATCGTGTTTATTATCTATAAAATATACCGTTAGTAATAGCCGACTTTATTCTTATTTATCTTTAAAAATAATTATTGGGTATCCAAATATTATTGAAGTTATTAATCATTTAACTGTTAAGTGTTTTTAAGTAGAATTTCCAATTGTCAACAAAACACTCCAGTGACTCGTAATATATATACATACTTATGTATTGGAGGACAAAACAAAGACAAAAATTAATGAAAATAACCGCAGACATTCATATACATAAACAAAAGTATAAATTAATAGTATCTTTTAACTCTTATTGTACGTTTTTCTGTCGTTATTTTTCACTTTATCGTGTCAATAGCACCATCCAATTAACAAAATAAAAACTTTAAGCGTAGGCGAATCGGGACCATCTTAATAGGTGTAAACAAAGTGTTTTGTTTTTCTAACTTTCACTGGAAGTATCAAGATAGACAATTCAAACGCACGCAATCAGCTTACAGTTATTAGAATTCAATACACATTTATTTATTGTACTATACAAAATATGATTCATTCATATTTTGCATTCTCTTGATAAAGGCGTATATAGCCGAAACATGTAGAGTTTTTTAAATACATATATTTTGAAGTAATATACAGACCTTTAATCGCCTACTGATTAGGTTTACCATATCATACCAAGGTCACGAAGTTATTATATATATATATATATATATATATATATATATATCTTAATAAAAAAGTAAATTCTGGTCATGAGTAAAAGACTCACCTAGTATAATATATGAATGAAAATAATTTTAAAGTGCTGATAAGAAATTGACTAAAATGTGAAGTTAAACTATTTGCACATAAAAGTAGGTGTTTTAAATAAATTACAAAAAATAATAAGATCACCAGATTTTATAACGTCTGAAATGATTTGACCAAATATGGAAAAGAATCAAATTAGCTAAGAATCTTAATCTAAGAATTGCATAAATAATTTATCAAAAATCTTTAATAAACCTTACATAGATATTGACACACTGTATACAAAATTAATTATTTAATTGAGTAAATTTCAATTTACAAAAAGTTATACCAAAATAAATCTATTAAGATTTGCCCACACTGTATGTTCAGAAAATATATTAATCAGATATGAAATAAAATTGCTCACAAAGCTTAGTTATAATAAAAAATTATATTACACAAATTAAATAGAAAATTATCTTTATATAATTAAAAAGAAATAGATGATGCCTCAGTTAAATTCTTCGCAATAAGGAAAAAAATGGTACAAACCAAAACGATAATTAGAACGTAAAATTTATAAATTTAAATCAAGAGAATAAAAAAATGCTCAGTAGACAAGTATCTGAATACGGACAGAAAAAAATATGACTTATTCAAAATTATATTTAAATTATAAACAAGTTTATATTCACGTATTTCCGTGTAAGCGGTCGATTTAAACCAATTAAGTCTTTGCGAATATGATAAATAATGCTACCGTATGTGTGAACTTCACTATTATTTGATACGGAAATTTCTACGTGGTAGATGCAAATCGACCAACAGCTGCTTACATCCAAGTTCTAACCAGTTGATTCGAAAATAGCCCCATACAAGGTCTCTAATGAATTTAACGAAGAAAGAAAAAAATATAAGTAACAGAAACGAAATTAATGAGAGAAACAATGTCGTTTAAAGACATTCTTAGTTATGGACTCGACTAGTTCAATGAACTTTTAATTCCTACAAAGTTAAAGACTTGCTACGCGGTCGAAGAAAGTGTCAATTTAAATCTGTGTCATCACGATGCCGACCAACCTTATAACAACTTCAACGTTGCCCAGTAGAATTTAATACCCGCTATAAGCGAACACATACCATGTTTAAATTAAAATTCTACCAGTTGGATACTTCACAACCCTGGCAATGAAGGCTTAAGCACAAATACTTGAACGAAAGATTAATTAGAGCGAGAATGTCTTGTACGCGTCTTTTGGAGACGACGATACGCCATACAGCAAAAAAATATATATTTGAAAGAATATTCCAATTATCCCACATTTAGTTATTTTCAAAAAGGAAGTCGACCTCAAAGAAAACATATTATTAATTTACAACCTCTTTCCTTTTAAATTTCAACTAATTAATACCGCAAATTTGAAAGGCCTTGAAAGGCCTTGAACGAGTACAATGCCTCCAAAATCACTTGCTTTCTCATATACATTCTCAACATACATATTGGCTTAATGTTTTCGAAGCTTTCAAGAATAGACAATGAGAGATAACTATAATCTAAACAATCTAATAAAACTGTAGAAATTGTATTCAATTGTCAATGATAATTGTATCATTAAAGATGTTTCGAGATATACTAGCGATTTTCAGGGTAAGAAATAAAAAATTCTACCAAAACATATGGACCGTGCCATCATGCATACTTTTCAGATATTTTGATAGATAGAAATGTAAGCTTTTTATACATTTTTACAAAATTGTTTATATTGGATTGAAAATTACGTTAAAAAATAATTCAAACAGTGGTTATTGGAACACAGTGTACAAGCATTAATAATTTGCTATAGTCTATTTGCGATTGCAGACGACGCATAATCTCGTTACAGAGCGTTGCTAAATTTTGTTTATATTTTTAGATTGAATTCCTTTTCGGTTATGGTTTATAAATTAAAATTACAGAAAACAACATGAAATAAGCAACACAAATAATGACAATTATAAAGGATACGTAACATAATCCTAAATAAGTTATTGCGGTATTCTATGTGTAATTTTAGGTTACTACGGACTATGACGTGCCTGGTCTGGAATCCTAAATAGACATATATTTGTAAAACCTGTTTGACTTCCCATTTGTATTAATATTCGTTCTGTATATGAATTATCTTTTTACAATTTTATTATAAAGGTTACAATAAACGTTATATATACAAATATACATATACCAAAAGCTTGCGCTTTGATCAGCACACTGGTACATACACCGAATTAAGTAAACGACATGAGAAAGGAATACCATCTGATAACTTTGTAATTTGCTTCCAAACAAAAGATGAAACCTGACATTAGATTTTATAGTTATTAGCGTTTGATGAAAGTGACAGAGTTTTTAGACCAAGACGGGGATTTTGCGAACAGCATTACTATCGAAAATTCTATCACAAGTGATCATGAAATAACGAGTCAATTGTCAGGTACTGAATCTGATAACCAGATCAGATGCAGATTAGTGAAACTGAAGAGGATAGCGGTACAAGCGATCCAGGGAAAAAATAATACTGTAAAAACAGATACAAATGGGCTGCCACTGAACCAATACGAAATGTAAGAAGACCAGACCACAATATATTAAAGTTGCCAGGAAATAAAAATGCTTTACCAAAAATTGAAACACTGGAAGCATGGCTGCAAATTTTCTCACAAGGTATACTAGATATAATAGTGCATTATACAAATTTAAAAATTCTGGCATTTCGTAATAAGGTTGATAATGAGCATCGCACAGTGTACAAGGTCGCAAACGTTATTGAAATCAATGCCTTACTGGGCCTTCTGCTATTAACTGCTGCTTCTAAGTCTAACAATTGTATCATTCTTTTCAACAGATGTACTGGTCGCGAAATTTTTTCGGCTGGTAATGTCAGCAAAAAGATTTGCCGTTTCATTAGTTTGCCTGAGATTCGATATACAAGAAGAGAGAATTTAACAAAAATTCAAAAGGAGCTTACTCTTTGTGAGCCAATGCACCTGCCGATGAAATGCTAACCGGTTTTAGAGGCAGGTGCAAATTTAAAATGTATTTACGAAACAAACCCGTAATATAAAGTCCAAAGCTTTGTTGATGTTCGCACTCAATATATATATATATATATATACAATACATATATTTATTGTGGTAAGGGCACTGACTCGTTGAAGGATATTACATGGAGAAAAACGATTTTCTATTCCACTGCAAGCTGTCATTCGTCGTCCTAAACCAATATTTGGAAGCAACAAGATTACAGGTGATAATTGGTACTCCTCAATAGAGCTCACAGACCAACTTTTCCAAAATAAACTTAGTTACGTCGGAACTTTGAAGAAAAACAAACGGGGAATACCCAACGAATTTCTACCCTACCCTCTGAAGTAAGACAGGTAGAATATACAATATATGGTTTTACAAGAAATAAAACATTAATTTCCAGAGTTACAAAGAAAAACAAATCTGTTATCCTCATTTCTTCAATGGATCACTCCAAACAGGATGATAACAGTTTTCCTGCAATTAATGCATTCTATAATAATATTAAATCTGGGGTTAATGCTGTGGATGAAGAAAACACTAAGTGTTGCTGTAGCAGAAGAACGCAACACTGGCCTAAGACTATATTTTACAGAATTGTAGATATGTGTTCAAGTAAATGCATATATCATCCATTAGTCTTGTGCCAACGCAGATAAAGTAGATAAACTCGATTTTCTTAAATTATTGACCAAACAACATGATCCACTTCTTCATAAAAGATCACAGAAAACAAATTTACCAAGAGCGCCAAAAGCCACTATTTTCAGAATTTTGAAAATGGCACATAAAGCGGCAGTTTGATGCTCAAGACTAGAAATCAGAGAAAGTACTGTTCTGTCTGTGACCCAAAATTAAAAAGAACGACTGCGTATTTATGTGTTTAATGCAAACAACCAATTTGTTTGTAATGTTCTAAAAACTTGTGTTTCATGCATCGAAAAACCAGAGGAGTTCTAAATATTGCTTTTTTCTATGCGGTGTTAGGCCATTGTCAATTTTTTACAATTTCAATTTAGAAGGTAATGTTGTAATGTATTCTCTTTTTGTACAGTTTAAACCTTACGATACATGTTTTGAATACAATTTTTTTTGCAAAATAAAAATCAAAGAAAGACGTTTATTTTTGATAAAAGAATTATTGTTTCTACTTTCACATGTTTTTGTCTCATTATAATAAAAAACACGGCATTTTTATTTTGGTGTTCCAAGGACTCCGCAATGGATTGCGTGTGAAAATTTCCTGCCTCGCCGGTTAAGGGTTAAGTCACTGACAAACTTTGAAAATATATTAAGAAAAATACGAACTTTAAAACACCTTTTTTTAAATTTTTTTTCAATTTAGTAGTTTAGTCGTTTTCAAAGGTTTTATTAACAAATAGATGAATTTTAGTAAATGCTATATTATAAAATATTTTTCATAATAAATAATATATATTTTGGAAAATATAAATTTCAAGATATTTTGAAAACATCACTTTAGTAAATTGGATGCGTTTGTGTACGCAATTTAGATTTTGGTCAAGTTACTCACAAAATTCACCCACATGATAAATGAAAAAATTTAAATTTGCTCTAAAGTTTATTGTGATTGTACACTTCTCACATAAAATCCAATATCTTAAGTTATGGAGACGTTCTTTGGAAATATTTTACTTTATACAATGTTTCGACGTCTATGTTCACGGACTAAATTATATTCTAATCATAAGCAATATTTTAAATTTTATACGTATTTGTTATGTTTACATACCTACTACGATATTTTGTGTTTTTCTGTAATTTATACTACTATCTTTAAGATGTCTGCAAATTAAAATCAGTTGTTGTAGCTAAAGTTAGTCATTTGTGACAAGTTTGTAAACTCAATATCTACACCAAGTATTCTGAATAATGAAGTAATATTCTATGTATTTAATGATACACAATGTTGTATTAGATTTACACTTTATTTAATAATATTTAATATATATAACAGCTGTTTCACCGTACAACGGTTTCTTTAGATATAACAAGCGGTACTTTACATCAAGTAAAGGCAGAATCGATTCAATCCTATGTATTTTGGAGAAATTGTAAACTTCAAAGGAGGCCACATACTCAATACGAATTAATAGTAATATTTAGTACACAGCTTTCCAACAGTTTACGAACTTGATAGAATTGATTTCTAAGGAAGAAATTATGTATCGCCATAAATTATAATAGTTTTACTCTCTGTGCCAGTTCTACAGTTTATCACAGGTGTTCTTTATAGTGGTTTAATATACTTTCATGAAAGGATTTGAAGATTTTTGTAAAATCGAACAATATTATTCAGTATACTATGTACAATTGCAATTTCTAACTTATTCTATTTTTCTAATTTATAATTTTTAAATTTGTTTCATGAGTAGATGATAGCTGAGAGTGATTTGTAGCAATAAATATTCTCATATACTAAGTTCAAAAATATACATATCGCTTAGATTTAGTAGTATTTTTCAAATCGAAGTAAAACTCAAAACCTTATAAAATATGATTAAGTAAGCATTTCGATTAATAATGTCATAAATATTGAGAAATCGATTAATTGTAGAATATTTATTGCAATCTCAGGCTTAATCACTATATGTTAAATATGTATTAAATTCAAAATGCCGAAATAGATAAAACAATTAATAAATAAATTTATTATATTAATATTGGTGAAACGAGTTATTCTGGAAATAACGTTGCATACACCTCGAATAAACTTATGTTTTTCTATTATAAATGTAATGTAATGATATTTAGTTTATTCTCTATTTTTATCAAATTTTATTAATATTTAAGGTTAAATACATGAAAGTCAGATATATTCTATAATATCGGAGTTTATAATTTATAAGAATATTTTGAATGAAGCTTCACAGGAAGTAAATATATAATGCCATTAATATTTATAATTCAAGTTTTCTATTTGCTTCGGGGATTATTATGTAAAAAACTGCTTTTCTTAAATTCTTCTAAAATTATCTCAGGTTCGTATACTACAAAAAAATGATTGACTTTTTAGCGAAATCTACTTTTGTACTGCAACTGTATCTTAAGATTGTTCGTCCAG
Source organism: Melolontha melolontha (assembly GCA_935421215.2). Lineage (NCBI taxonomy): Eukaryota > Metazoa > Arthropoda > Insecta > Coleoptera > Scarabaeidae > Melolontha > Melolontha melolontha. Next base: position 53,427,965 of record OW285243.1, read on the forward strand.
TATAAGCGTCTCACAGTATTAGTGCTGTCATTACGGACCATCAGTGTCTAGCTTAGTTTGTTGCCCTATATTTCGGTGCTTTCACAACAAGCGTGATTCTTTAGATTGGACAATTTTCAGTGTGTTAAAGTCTTTCGAAATACTTTGAAATATTGTTAGCTAACTCTATACAATGCCATGAAATATCTTTCCATTTTGAAGGTTCTGAAGACAAATCGAGAACATGAAAATTTTAGAGCTATGTAGCAGGAAGTGTTGCCGAACTTTTTAAATCGGGATTAAGGAAACAATTATTGATGAGAAGGCTAGACTCACCGAATCCGACCGGATGATAAGTGAGCATTCTTAAACTGAGTTCGTAGAGAAGATTCCTCTGCCAATGACACATATCTCTACTTAGTCAATTTTTATGATCTTTTGAGCCACTTTATAATAAATGGTTGTCGACTACCCACTTGGCAAATTTAAGACCCTTATGTGTGCATTCAAGTTGTACAGTAGAAACACAAATATTTGTTCGGTTCCAATTTCCTTCGCAGCCACAGAAATCAAATAAATAAATAAATAAATAAATAAATAAAGGATACATATACTCCGCCTTAGAATAAGGAATGATTTAAATAACCCACTAAAGTTCAGTAAACACGAACTAAATAATTTGACGTCTTAAATCTAAGTAGTGCTAAGTAAAGTAATCGTTTTTCATAATGTCTTTAAATTTTATTTACTTGTTTCAATAAACTGTGTAAGTAATTTCATGTAAAATTTAAGTTAATAAATAAGCGCTAACAGGTTAGGTTTGAATATAAATACATATATAATTTTACATATTACATCAGCCTGCTCAAGAGCCACTGAAATCACATCAATAAACAGCTTTTCGAAGCGATTTGAGTATTATTTTGAGGCAAAGTATACCGTAGTCGACAAATTTTAATTTCTGGTACGAAAGTAGAAGAGGAAAGGAGCGCGACGAAGAAAAGTAAAGCAAGACATATAGAGAGGCTGCCAATGGATGTATGCAAGTAGATGAAGTAGGGTACGATAAGGTTCAGTCAGATTACAGCTAGTCAGTAGGCTTATTGCTTCAGAGGGATGTAGAACGCATCTTTGAAATACGTATATAATTCGCTACGAATATTTACAGAAAAATATTTATTTCATGGTGTATTACTTTTATGAGGGTGTACAACAAAACTTTTATACTCCGCGTATAAATAAAATGAAATATTAATACTAAATTATGTAAAAAAAAAATAAATGTAACTCTTATGAAAAGAAAATAAATGTAACTCTAATGAAACGAAAATAAATTAACTCTTGTCCGATAATAATAAAAAATAGATATTCTAGATTAAATGTTCAATTAATCCACCCCGTTGTTCTTGGCAGTATGCCAACCTATAATAAAATTCTTGGCCGACATTATTGAGCATGTTAGGTGTTAATGTTAAGAATGCTCTCAATATTTTTTCTCGCAAATCATTTATGTTGTACTTTCTTTCATAGGGATTACTGTAACCCTTTTGTTTGATATGTCCTCATAGAAAGAAATCATTAGGCGATAAATCTGGAGATCTTGGCCGCCAACCGATTGTGCTATCCCTGTTTATAATACGACCATTGAAGGCGTTTCTCAAAAACTCCTTCACATTTCTGGCACTATGAGCCCCAGCTCATAGTGCCAGAAATGTGAAGGTTTCACAAAGATGGTTGCCCACAACCATCTTTGTGAAACCAGACTTCTTCCAAATTGATATCATACGAGGGAACAGCGGGAATAATGTTGTTATTTAATCAATATAAATATTTATCAGCATTAAGTGTGCCATCGATAAAAAAAGGACCGACAACTGAATTATTTAAAATACGAGCCCATACATTTAATTTATCTGGATATTGGGTATGTACAGGTACATTGAGGTGTCTATTATCCTTAGACCAATAGCCAGTTGTTTGTTTATTGTGATGCCCGTGTCAAGAGAATGATGTTTCGTCTGTAAATAGAATATTCTTTAGAAAATTTTCATTTTCAATAAATTCTTTCATCATTCTCTCGCAAAATTCTAACCTTCTGGATTCATCTTCAGGAAATATTTCCTGACTTTCACTAAATTTTCGCCACTTGTACCCGTTTTTAGTTTTTAAATTCTCTGCACTGTTTTTTGTTGGAAGACAGATTCTTGGGAAATCTGTTTTGCATTACTTTCCCCCGCCGCGCAAATTATTTCGTTAGTTTTTTCTTCGTTAATATTATGATTTCTCTACTCATCGTCTTCCAAATGCAAGCATTCTCTATATTTCGTCACGCATCTATATTTATCAAACCTGTGAATAATATTTAATATAGTTCTTTCAGTTTGGACTGGACGAATTTCAAACGTAAAAGTAAAATGTCCAATGATTTCTAATGAACTGCTACAGGCGTAATACCATTTTGTAATTTGTGTCTTTTCTTGAGTTGTAAAAACATGCATGTTGAAATCCACTATTAATATACGCACGTAGAAAAATAAGTGGTGTACACTCGATAAGTGTTTGCAAGGGAGTAGGGCATAATGCATGGTAGGGCATGTTAGATGTGTACGTGTGTCCACCAGTCTGCTCCTCCCACCACTGTTTGAAAGCAGGCATCGTTGGATATAACGAGGTCATCTTTTGCACAGGCTATATACGCAAACAGAAATTAAAATTTGTCGACTACGGTAGAGCGTTACAAAATTTTCGTAATAAAATCTGTTAATATCATTTGGGATATTTTTCTGTAACGAGGGATAAGCTGAATTTCTTGAAAATAATAAAATCTAGCAGACTGTGAAAAACACTAAGACAGTGTTTTTTTTAGAACAACTCTTTATTTGTCAATTGATGTTTTGCTCTGAAGTTACGTTCGTTATAACTCAGCTACTTATTTTTTAAAAGTAAAAGGAAACGGAACTAACCAGAGAGCACCTTCGCATCATATTTTATTATGATTTTAAAAGAGTTTTAAGCGCTTATGAGTGCAAAGAGAGTTCAGATTCAGTTTTCACTGAACAAGCACCTTCCTTGGCTACAATTTACCAATGGCATAGGGAATTTGAATGCCAAAGGAATTATGTTCAGCATAAAAAAGGAGCATGGCGTCCTCCTACGGCTGCTGCCGACAAAAACATTGCTGCTGTTAAAAGAATAATTGAAGAGGACAATAAAGCCACTTATGCGGTAATAGAGCATTAACTCAAGATTGTATTCTCAGCTGTTAAACACGATCACCTGCATTTAAATGAAGTGGTAAATCGTTTTGTGCCGCATCACCTTTTTGACTTCCAAAAAGCAGAGCGTGTAAGAATTTGCCATGAAACTTTCAATTTCTTAAATAATAGCAAGCACCAATTTTTTTCCATAAAATTGTGATAGGTGGCGAAACATATATTCACTTTTTCGATCTTCCTACCCAGCAAGATAGTTGTGTATGGATTCACGAAGATGAGGAGACTCCTACAATGACTAAGAAGAAACGAGCTATGAAAAACGTTATATAAGCGGTATTCTTCAGAAGTACGGGCTTAATAAACGCAATTAAGCCAGATGGACAAAATACAGTTACAGCTAAGTGGTAGAGTGAAAAAGGTTTGCCCGAAATGTTCAGTAGACTTCCAGAAAAGGGAATTATACTCTACCATAATAATGCATTGGGCCATATGGTAGTTTTAACTGAGTGGAAAAAACATAAAAGTAATAGAACATCAGCCGTACTCCTGATTTAGCAATAGCAATTTTTGGGGCTTAAACGCAATTTTCGGGGTAGAAGGTTTTCGTCTGAATAAGAGATTTGCTGTTCACGCCTATTTTAAAGGTATCCCGAAAGAAGTTTAGTCGGGAGCTTTTAAACAGTGGAAAGAAAGAATGGTCAAGTGTATCATTGCTGAAAGGAACTACTTTGAGCATATTTAAAATGAAGTCCTAGAAAATATTAACCGTGTTTTTTATTCTCACTAATTTCAGCTCGTCCCTCGTATTACGAGTATTAGGCGGCATAAAAATTTCATTTTTAAGACCAATTTTTAGTTTTATTCTTTAATTTAATAGCTACATCTCAACTTGTCGGTTGTTTATAATACTTTTCAAAGGCTTTTTCGCAGTGTCAGAAATTTATAACAAATGAAGCTTAATATATTTCATTACCCCTTAAATGGAGTGACCGGAAATTTTAACACTCAATGCATTGCGAAGTCCTTGGTAATTCAAAAATAAAAATGCTGTGTTTTTTATGGTAATGTTAATGAAAAACCTTTTTTTATAAATAATCAAAGACATATAAGGGGACAAAATTTTATATATTTATTACTTATTACTAACAAACAAGACAAAAAAATGTAAAACTAGAAACAAAAATTTTTTATCAAAAATAAACGTATTTCTTTGATTCTCATTTTGCAAAATGTACAAAATAGAAACTTTACATATTGAAAACATGTATCGTTAGGTCTAAACTGCAAAAAAATAGAATACATTAACTTCTAAATTAAAACTGCAAAAAATTGACAATGGCCTAAGACCGCATAGTAAAAAGTAATATTTAGGACTCCTCTAGTTTTTTAATGCTTGAAATACATTCTTACATACATTACATACATTAAATTCTTTAGAACATTGCAAAGAAGTTGGTTGTTTGCATTGAACACATAAATTAGCAGTCTATCTTTTTAATTTTGGGTCACAGACAGAACAGTACTTTTTCTGATTTCTAGGCAAAACGTCTTGAGCATCAGCTGGCGCCTCATGTGCCATTTTCAAAATTATGAAAATAGTGGCTTTTAGCTCTCTTGGTAAATTTGTTTTCTGTGATCTTGTGGTGACTCATATAGTTGCTTGGCCAATAATTTAAGAAAATCAAATCTATCTACTTTATCCGCGTTGGCATAAGACTGATGGATGATATATGCATTTACTGAACACAATTCTGTAAAGTATAGTCGTAGGTCAGCGTTGCGTTGTTTTGCTGCAGCAATACTTAGTGGTTTTTTCGTCCACAGTATCAACTCCAGATTTAGTATTATTATAAAATGTATTAATTTCAGGCAAACCGTTATCATCCTGTTTGGAGTGATGCATTGAAGAAATGAGGTTAACAGATTTGTTTTTCTTTGTAACTCTGGAAATTAATGTTTTATTGCTTGTAAAACAATATATATTGTAGATCCCACCTCTCTTATTTTAGAGAGTAGAAACTCTTTTGGTATTTCCTATTTGCTTTTCCAACGTAAGTAAGTTTATTTTGGAAAACATAGTCTGTGAGCTCTATTGAGGAGTACCAATTATCACCAGTAATATTCCTGTTGCCTCCAAATATTGGTTTAGAAAGACAAATAACAGCTGGCGTTGGAATAGACACTTGTTTTTCTTCATATGTGACATCTTTTAACGAATCAGTGCCCTTGCTACAATAAATATATGTATCGTATATATAATTGGTGCGAGCATCAACAAAGAATTAAACTTTCAAACCATATTTTACGGGTTTGGTTGGTAAATATATTTTAAATTTGCATCTGCCTCTAAAACTAATCTGCATTTTATCGAAAGTTGCACTGGCTCCCAAACAGTAAGCTGCTTTTGAATTTTTGGTAAATTCTCTCTTGTTGTATATCGAATTTCGGGCAAGCTAATAAGACAGCAAATCCTTTTGCTGACATTACCAGTCGAAAAATTTCTCCACCAGTCCCATCTGTTGAAATGATTGTTTCAATGGCCTCATTATTAGACTTAAAAGCAGCAGTTAATAGCAGAAGTCCCAGCAAGCCATTAATTTAAATAACGTTTGCGTCCTACTCTGTTCGATGCTGATTGTCAGCCTTATTACGGAATGTCAGCATTTTGAATGTCTAGTATATCTTGTGAGAAAATTTGCCGCCATGCTTCCAGTGTTTCAATTTTTGGTAAAGCATTTTTATTTCCGGACAACTTTACTATATTGTGGTCTGGTGTTCTTACATTTCGAGTTGGTTCAGTGGCAGCCCATTTGTATCGGTTTATATCGTATCATTTTTTTTCCCTGGATCGCTTGTCCCGCTGTCCTCTTCAGTTTCAATAATCTGCATCTCATCTTGTTTATCAGATTCATTGCCTGACAATTCACTCGCTGTTTCATGATCACTTGTGATAGCATTTTCGATAGTAATGCTGCTCTCAAAATCGCGGTCTTAGTCTGAGAACTATATCACTTTCATCAAACCATCTTAGCACGCATGCCTCAAAGATAGGATAGCTTTAACTGTTTTACAATTGTCAGACATCCTCGCCAATTTGAAGATATTTCAAAAACTGCGTAACAGAGTCCCACAGACCCTAAGGTCGTTGTTGTACGCACTTGCCTTGATAATAGACTGATGTGGTCTAAGCTTGCGACGGGTCCTCCCACCATAGGAACAATGCGCGCTACATTAACAACAAATACGAAAGTTATTGAACATTTCATACTTGCTAGAGTGCCAGGGACTTCGCAACGCCGGTTGAGGGTTAAGCTCATAATAATTAGAACTTTTAAAGCAAGTCCTTTTTTCTCCTTACGTTAGAGTTAATTGTTTGTGTTGTAAATGTTCTCCATTCCAAAGTTGCATATTTCTTTCAATGCTCGAAACATGAAAAAATGTGAATCTAATCCGTTTAATTAATTCATAGAATACCTACCTAGCATACTTATTATTGTTGTTTCTTTTTGATGCCTTTTGAATATATTCCCAAAAATCATCTATACTAGGCATACGCATATACAAGGGGGTATTAATAACTACTTAGTCTACCATATAATATGCCACTACATTTCAATATAAAATTTTATTTACTCAAAATAATATTTGCTAAGATTTACACCTTTAACACAATGTTCTTAAAGAAACATTAATTGTCGTGATCTGCAAATCAGTCCTCAACGGTATATATCACCACCATTTGTCGAAAGTCCTTTACCTTTAAAGTATTTTCTCAGTTTTGTGTATAACTGATACCATAACTATACTAAATCCGAAGAACAGGTTAATTGGTTAACCACTTAAAAACCAATTTCATTTTTACGATGCAGTAGACGACTTGTGAGCAAGAGCGTTGTCTTGCAAAATGAGCACATCTTCAATTCTGCGACGTTCTTTCACAATTTTCTTATGTAGTTTAGTTAGCAATTTAGTATAATATGCTCCTGTAAGAATTCAACCCTTTTCCGAGTAATCTGCCATAATTATTCAATATTTGTCCTAAAACCTGAAGCGAAAATTCTGCAAGCCGATTTTTGAATACGAAATTTTTCGAGACGCGGAGAATCAGAATGCTTCCATTCTCTGTATTGCTCTTTGGTCTCTGAATCGTAGCGATAAATCCACGACTCGCCTATGGTAACAAACCGACCAAAAAACTTGCAGAATCTTTTTCGAAAGACCAGCAGATTTTCTTCGACGTTATCACTCGAATGCACTTCCGATCGGCATTCGAGAATATCGGAATCCATTTCGCCGTAAGCTTTCCCATACGCAACTCGTAATGAATGATGTGAAACACCCGTTCATAGAAAATGCGCAATGCTTCTACAATACACTTGACATCAATTCGTCGATTTTTTATGATCACACGAACAGAATCAATGTTTTCCCGAGTATTCTCAGAAATTGGTCTTCCAGAGCGGGGGTCATCTTCAACATCTGATTTGCCTCTCTTAAATTTTGCAATCAAGTTTTTAATAGTGATTTCTATGATAGCACAAACATTTTTTGTCTGATTATCCTTTCAAAAATAAATACATACTTAGAATCTGCCCGAAACTCGTTTTTTTACGACCCATACGACAAACACCTTCGCTCTCCTTTCCTTGTAAATACAGAACACACTGACATTATAAATGTTCAGATAAATATTTGACTTTGTTATATTGGTGTGTATATTTCTTAAACAAACATCTGTAGGATATTTTGACACTTCAAATTTAACTTTTACATTTTTAAAGTATGTTTCATTATTCGTTAATTAACATTTCGTTCAACTTTCATTTTGATATAAAGTAAGATACTGATTCAAAAACTTAATTGAACAAGTGAAAATTAAATTCAGTTAATTATTAAGGCATTTTATATTTTTTGGGTGAATTCGATTTATATTATTAAAGGCATTAGATGTTATGTATGTGACTTTAGTAATTTCAAATAATATGTTTATTAGCATCAACATTGACTCTGAAAAAAGGAGTGAATAATAGACCTGTACTTATTTCCTATTAGAATTTAGATTTACGGTGAAAATAAAGTACAAAATATGTAAACAATTAAAATCTAATAGTACTATGGACGTTATTTCAAAATAAATCCACCAGAAAATATTGGTACCAATTTCTGTCTATTTCTCGAGAGAAATACAACTCTAGACTATTTCTTATATTAATGGAACAGTCAAGGTATTGTATATTTCTGTCATAAGCGTTAATATTTACCAGTTGCCCAAATTCTTGTAATTAGTACTAATGTGAGTCAATACAACACCCAATAAAGTATTCGTAATTTTCCTAGAAAATACTAGTGTTAAGGATTATTCTCTATAATAAATACAGTTAAGTGATTAAATATATAAAAGACATGTAAATATAAAAGCGTTTTGTTTGTTAACTCACATTAGTATTGAATGTTTAAATTTTATGTGTGATAAATTTGTGATTTCTAATTTTTATTACATAATTATGAAGTAAATACTATAAAAATAAAATAGAAAATAATAAAAGTGTACCTAGATTTGTTAATTTGTTATTTATTTTGTAAATATATAATTATTATGAAACTCTAAGATTACTTTATTGGGTAATAATATTTAAAAGACATATATTTGTTGTTTTTTAATTAGAAAAAATATCTATTAAAAAAGTTATTTCTACTTGTAAGTAATACTAAATGAACAAATATTATCATTCAATTAGCGAAAGTAAAAAGACGCTGTTTAATCTCTCTCTCTCTCTCTCTCTCTATCTATATATATATATATATATATATAATTCCTTGTGTTTATATATATATATATATAAATATAATAACTTCGTGACCTTGGTATAGTAAACCTAATCAGTAGGCGATTAAAGGTCTGTATATTACTTCAAAATATATGTATTTAAAAAACTATACATGTTTCGGCTGTATACGCCTTTATCAAGAGAATACAAAATATGAATGACAGGATATAAATGTCAAGTAATTAAGTTGCTATGGTTTAAATTATTCAAAGATACATTCTAGTAATAATAATAAATCATGCCTTAGTATTCCAAAAAATAGATAACAAGTTGTGAAAATATGTGTTGTTCGCTGCTAGCAATTTGTGTCTCCTTCTGGGTATGAACTTGTGTGTTGGTTGCTGCTGGCAGCTTGCGTCTCTCTATGGGTGTGTGGTTTTGTGTGAGAGCGTAAGTGTAGGGTTTTGTATGTCGGTGCGTTCGTGCGTGTGTTTAGTGATCGGTCGCATGAATTTAGAGAGGTCGGATAACCAGCCGTTGCGTAGGGCCGCCAACCCTTTCCCGACAACTTCTTTACAAGTCCGTGCAGTACTTCGACGGTCTGACCCCCGCCCCAACGAGGCAAGGCGCAGACAGGCGAAGCGCACCCTGTACGGGGTTGCTCATCGCAACTAAGGGAACACTCTTAGTGGCTACCTCGGTCGACGATGGTCACACTTATGCCATCTTAACGTTTTCCGCCGAAGCGGGGGCATAGCACACACGTCGAACGTGTGTGTGCTGTTAACGGCAGCCTAGCCAGGTTGTCGCCCAGGACCGGTCCTAGTGGTGTGTGCATTGCGCGGCGACGAGATATATATATATATATATATGGTAAACCTAATCAGTAGGCGATTAAAGGTCTGTATATTACTTCAAAATATATGTATTTAAAAAACTCTACATGTTTCGGCTGTATACGCCTTTTTCAAGAGAATACAAAATATTCTCATAATATCATATATATATATATATAATTCCTTGTGTTTATATATATATATATATATATATATAGTAGCCGGCCGATTGAGTTGAAATTTTGGCACAACGTTGCATTCGAACACGCGAATTTTAAATTATTTAAAATTCTTGGGAAAAAAGGCAGTTATTACCGAAATATGTAAGAGTTGAATTATTTTAAATATATACATATTGAAGTAAAACTTAGATGGCCGACTAACTAAATCCTATAATATACAAAGGTCAAGAAAAGAAAAGAAATAACAATATACAGTGTGGCTCAAAAGTCGCGCAACCGAATGAATAAAAAGAAATGAAATTGTGTAGTACAAATACAAAATTTATTCTTCTATAATAAAAATAATACAAATATGTTTGAACAAAAACTGACTCTTTGGGATCACAGCTTATGTTCGAAGTGTCCTCCACTTCTTCAATGCATCTCAGACATCGCTTTTTAACCGCGTTACAAATGCGCCGAAGTAATTGTTTGTCATCATTGAGTTTGGCGACTTCTTCGGTTATAACATTTTTCATGGTCTCAATATCCGGCAACTGATGATGGAATACCTTATCCTTTAAAATACCCCACGCAGCGAAATCTAGTGGGGTTACGGCCGGAGATCTCGGAGGCCATTCGACTTGACCTCTTCTTCCAATCCATCCGGGGAAAAATTCATCGAGAAATTCGCGAACAATTAAAGCGTAATGTGCTGGAGCACCATCTTGTTGAAGAGTTAAACATTGACCAGCAAACACTGGGTTATTGGCAAGTTCTTCACGTAGTTCCATCAACAAATCGAGGTATGCGACACCTGTTACAGTATTGTCGAAGAAATAGGGGCCGACGATTCCAAAGGCGCAAACACCAAGCCATACCGTTACTCCAGGCACGTTTAATTCTTCTTGAATGGTGATATGCGGATTTTCAGTGGACCAGTACACACAATTGTGTCTATTGATGCGCCCATCTAATTTAAATTGAGCTTCGTCCGACCACAAAATTGTTTTGAAGAAATTTTGAAAGGCTTCACATTGAATGACATACCATTCTGCAAACTGTAGCCGACGATCCGGATCATCTTCTGTCAATGCTTGTAAGAGGCGTGGTCTGTAAACCTTCAAACCTAGTTCCTTCATTATTCGCTGTAGGGTAGAACCAGAAATATCCAGTTCATTTGCGGTTTTTCGGACAGATCGCACAGGCGATTCAATAAAACTCTGAGCTACAGTTTGTAAATTATCATCTGTCCTCAGACTACGTGGCCGGCCTGTACGCTTGGAATCATCCACAGAACCGTTTTTTTCGAATCTTTTTATCAAGCGATAAACAGTCTCACGCCTCGGAACTTGACAGTCAGGGAATTTTACCGCGAAATCAGAAAGAATGTGTTCATAATCTGCATGGTAACGATAGTACGAAGACACCAAGAATACCCGTTGCGCTACGGTATACCGATAATGTGGGCTTGTTGCCATGATAACGCGTTCACACACTTACAAACTCCGACAAGATATTGCTTCACACACAGACAACGGCTGTACTGCCGACAGACCAGCCGTCAACCTTGCATTAGGGGGAGATGGCGCATGTGTATTTCATTTTGACGTTGCGCGACTTTTGGGCCACGTGGTATATATATATATATATATATATATATGATAAATTCTTAGAGTTTCTAGACTTTTATATGAAATATTTACAAATATTATCAATTTGATAATATTTGTAAATATTTCATATAAAAGCTGAAAAATTCTAATTATTTAGAATTTATTAATTGATATATTAAATGAACGGCTAAGAAATTATTTAAAATATTATATATATATATATATATATATATATATATATATATATATATATAATGCGGATACAAGTCTATCGAAAGGTGAAAGGTGTCTCTAATATATTCACAGATTCTGTGGAGAGCATGTGCTACACAAGTAATATGCAGCATATTAGGATGTTTCCTTTAATAGTGTGTCGGTTTTTAACATATATGCAGCACTGTCACTGACAAGTAAAAGAATTTTTTCTTTGTACCTGTCGTCCGAATGAAGCATTTGGCGCATATTCTCGTAAATGGTTTCAGCTACTGTTTCCGCATCAACTCTATTTACAACTTTTGTTGCTATTACATATGCGTTATATGGAATAGTTGGATGTAGTACACCAGCTACAATATTAACCACACAGCGTTCTAATATATTAAAAGTTTCGTCGGCACTTATCCATAGGTACTGATTTGAAAGATGGCATCTAATGCGTTCTACTGCTGTCGTGTAGCTCTTAGGAACATAATATTTGCGTAAGGTGGATTCATCAGGAACATTTCGACCAGTATACTTTTGAAGAAATGTTTTGAAGGTGGGATTGTTAAGTTTATTTAATTGAATATTTTCCGCCATTAAAGTTTCACAGAGTTCTTCATTAAAATTGTCAGATTCCAACGGGACTAATTTCTGTGTATGTGTTTGCGATGCTAAATGACGTTTTAGTTGCGATTTCTTGGAATTTTTTAACGATATTTTACAGACTTTGCAATCAATTTATGTAATTAAGTAAATATTAGGTAAGTTTGTATGTAATTAACAGCTGAAACAATGAAAAAGAGAAACTAACTCACCGTACTTTATTTATCTGGCGAAATATAAACTAATAAATATAATAAAGTATGAAGTCTCCTACGCCCTCTACTCCCATGAAGAATTTAACTGTAATATTGAAGTAATTGCGTCACAATTCAACGACAAAAAACAGATATTCGGTTCACGGAATGAATAATGCTTTCAATAACTGCGTGTTGTCTTAGCGATGTTATAGACTATTTATATGGTCCATCGTAATTTCGGCCTGATGCGTCCGGTCTCTAATATCTTATGTCACAATTAATATTACTAGTGCTGATGTTATTTATTTTCATCCTCTATAAATAAAATATAAAGATAAACTAAATATTTGAACACTATTTATAATTTACGCTTGTCGAAACGTATACATATATATATATATATATATATATATATATATATATATATATATATACAGAGACTTTCACTTAAGATGCAATATACAAACATATATAGGTTTTTTATTTCCATAGAAACTAGGTAATACATTCTTATATTGTCCCACGTAAAATGCAACATATCAATATAATTTGACATTAGTTAAGTCAAAAGTAGCAGTATTTCTATTTCGATATTAGCTTAGTATCAATCTGAAATGATATACACAAAGGAAGAGAGAACTCAGTTAGTGACATGGTATCTTTCGGGATACAATTCAATAAACGATATTTATCGGAAATGTAGTTTTAATCCTAAAACACTACATTGAAATAAATAGGCTTTACTGTCAATAATTTGACAAAACAACCATGAAAGATATCATATCGATCATATCTATTACATATTGCATTTTATGTGGGACAGTGCAAGTGCATAGTATTTTCGAATCTATGGTTACTACATTCATATATTGCAAGTTACATGAAATTCTCTGTATACCGTATGAACACCGGGAGTGATTGATCTACCACAATGTAATAAGACGAAGACGAATAGCGAGTTTATGTGGTTAGGGTTGAGAGAGTATATTCAATCTGTTCTACTGTCTAACTGTACGGGCGTTCCATTTTTTTATCCAACACATTCTACATACGATCCAAGTACGAATCAAATAATCTCTCTCTAACACATTGAATATTCCTATCAGTCGCTCATTGTGTTCAAGCAAGGCGAATATACTTGCAGTTGGCCAGTCATTACTTATATATCCATCGATCGCACGACGTTGTGCACACGGTATACATATCTGTACATGTATAACAAAATCATTCAAATATTTTCGCAAATGTTTAACAAGAATAATGTGTAAACAGTACATTGTTAACAAAAATAAATACTAATTGATAAATATTTCACTTGACCTTATAAAGTTTACTCTTCTTTTTTTCTATTGTGTTAGTTATACACACGTAACCTACGTAAACCTAGTCGGAAATTTCGACCACATAATATAAATGAAAATAGAACATATTTCACACAGTTTCATTAGCATCTAATATTTTAATCAATAATCTTACCTAATAAATGCGCACTACAAAGCAGTAACTAGTACTAATTATTCCAAGTATTGGAATAAATTAGAAACATCAACTATTCTGAGAATCAGTCCGTAGTTTAAGAAAGCAGCACTCAAATACATGAAGTGCCTCACCCAGTCATTTCTAAGAAAACAGATTTGTTCTATAAATATTTGCATAAGAATATTATATACAAAGGCAGATAAGTGTCCAAACATGTTGACTAGAAATATTCGAAAATGGTTGAATAAAGTAAGATTATAAGAATATAGAACAAGGAAAATACTGTTAATTGAAGATAAATAGACAGAATCAAAATTGGCAAAAGAAATTCCAATATTTTATATTTCGTAACTGTAAATCAATTTTATGATCTATGAATAGCACGATTATTGAATTAAACATAAATTATTAATATTATTATATTAATTAAACATAAAATTGAATTAAACATAAAAACTTAAATTAATCAAAAATAAATTCTCCTTACTAATTTACGGTTGCTTTCCAAAGATCTGTCAATTTTTCGATTCTAATTTCATTCCTGAATAAAATCTGTGGTTTGAAAGTGAAGAAGTCGTCAACCCACGGCGTTTGTCGACTCGGCCAGGGATTAGACAGGTAAGAAATTTTACCTGTCAACTCGGCCAGAGATTTGTGGGCTATAGGATTAACGGATTATTAATAAATTTAATGACACTGTAAATTTCTTCGTAATTGATACTTACTGTTAATAGTTAGGTATTGTTATATTTTATATGTTCACTTGGAAATAAATAAATTAAAATACCACTTATCTTTATTAGCATGCATTTATTTTACAAAAAATAAATATATCTCGTCACGCAATACAATACTATATACAATATTACACATAGTACCTACTTCAACTTGGCAAGTATTTACAACTCACTGATTTGACAAAATAAAATCTACAAAAAAGGGATATTTATCAATACGTTTTGCACGTATTACGCCGTTGTTATATAATGAAACGGATATGCAAAATACATATCCGTAACTGTAAACAAGGACAAACACCTCGTATTTTTAGCATTTACTTCTGTTCAATACATATGTTTCAGCCATCTAGGCCTCATCGGTTGAACCAGTGAAGCAATGTATATACAAATTAATACAGATCTGTTAAAAAACGGATCTGTATCTGTATCTACATTTACGCTAAAATCGTCTCCAAGCCATAACCAGTTTCGTTCTATCAGGCGACACCAATTTAATCAGTGACATCTGACGGAAGAAAGCGACCAGGCCAGAAAAGGCGATCTTCCGCTCGAATAGCAAGGCTATTACAAATAAGCGGAAAAATACGTATATTGGTGCTGTCCATTAACACACGCCAGATGGCGGTAAATATACAAAAAAGGGATATTTATCAATACGTTTTGCACGTATTACGCCGTTGTTATATAATGAAACGGATATGCAAAATACATATCCGTAACTGTAAACAAGGACAAACACCTCGTATTTTTAGCATTTACTTCTGTTCAATACATATGTTTCAGCCATCTAGGCGAGGTGTTTGTTCTTGTTTACAGTTACGAATATGTATTTTGCATATCCGTTTCATTATATAACAACGGCGTAATACGTGCAAAACGTATTGATAAATATCCCTTTTTTGTATATTTACCGCCATCTGGCGCGTGTTAATTGACAGCACCAATATACGTATTTTTCCGCTTATTTGTAATAGCCTTGCTATTCGAGCGGAAGATCGCCTTTTCTGGCCTGGTCGCTTTCTTCCGTCAGATGTCACTGATTAAATTGGTGTCGCCTGATAGAACGAAACTGGTTATGGCTTGGAGACGATTTTAGCGTAAATGTAGATACAGATACAGATCCGTTTTTTAACAGATCTGTATTAATTTGTATATACATTGCTTCACTAGTTCAACCGATGAGGCCTAGATGGCTGAAACATATGTATTGAACAGAAGTAAATGCTAGAAATACGAGGTGTTTGTCCTTGTTTACAGTTACGGATATGTATTTTGCATATCCGTTTCATTATATAAAAATAAAATCTAGTGATATTTTTCTTATCATAAGCACTAATTAATTTATTTACAGTATCCATTTTGTCTTTAGTATCTTTGCGTAATTTCTTAATATATGTGTTAGATGTTCTAATTTTAATGTAAACATCAGTTTGAAACAACAACAGAACATTTACAAATTGCATCAAGTTCGGATGACTGAAGTAGAAACTACTATTAAATTTTGAATGGAAAGATTCGCAGCTGTTTGTCGTTCTATATAAAAAATTTGATTTTGAGGCCGATATTTTTGGAGTAAAAGTAGCATTTTGAGAAATATAATATTTAAATAAATAATTTCGAAATTCAGTTAACTGAGGTACACCTGGAGGTAATAAAAAATACAATTCATTATTAAAAAAGTCCAATATTTCGTTTTCATCTAAAAATTGCACACCAAAATATAACTTTAAATAATTTCCAATAATAGAGTCCTTATTTTTATATACCTGTGCTAAATGGAGTTCTTGAATTTTGCGATACCAACTTTGGCATAAGTGGAATCTGCAGCCTGCTATTGTCGCAGAAGGCCATATTACAGCGCTTGCCTTGTGTATAGCGTGTTCAAAGTCAATCATTATTTCTTGTGGTTGCAAAGTTAGTCCAGCATCACTGCACTTTTCCTTAAGGCGTTGGAATAACAATCGGTAGGTGTCTTCTGTTTTGTTTGCAAGCAAACAAAATACTAGGGGAACATAATGGCCGTTCTTGATACCATGAATTGTGAACATCTGGTAGAAGAACTTTGTACAAAATGAGAAAGTGCCATCAATATAAATTTTTTCCACTGTACATAGAAAATACAAGTTTGTATAACAGGAAAATATTACTATTTTATCCAAACTGTTAACATCTAACACGAAATCTTCATCCTTTTCTGTATTGAGTGTCATGCTTCGAACATGTTCTAAAGCCTCTTGCCGATTTTTTGGTAGAACTGGAAGTATTTTTCATCGGGCAATGTACATGTTTCGTCTGATGCAGTCTATACCTTTACTTACAATCTCAGTATCGGGATTTTTTCGTAACTCACTATTTATTAATTTTCCAGGTCGTTCACAAATGTCTTCTGAAGCTTTCCGTTTTAGCAAATTACTTAAAATTTGCCTGGGAAGATTTATGTCAACGTCATGATTGTGAGACTCGTGTGTATGTACAATTTTCTGCTCGTCACTTACAGTTGTATAAATCCGCATCGGGCACTTGCGGTTGCAACACTTCCAGCGAATTTGTCCACTTTTTGTTTCATTTGCTCTTGAAAACTTATACTTATTCACCAACAAAAGTTTATGGCCCCTTTCACTGTACATACACTGCACATCCATTCTTCCGAATTTGCGGTATTATACTTAACACGTTACAACACAACAACAACAGCCTGTGGTTGAAGCACTACTAACGATAACACATATTACATTTGTAATATGTAACTATTTATATTTATTTGACTAATAAACTGTGTCCAATCCCTGGCCGAGTCGACAACGCCGCCCGTTAATCCTATCATTAAGAAGAAATACTTTTGGCCCGGTTGACCTGTTCTACTAATTCTCTCCCTCAACGAAAATCTCGGGTTAATTACTTTCTGGCCGAATTGTCATACGCCCGTCAACCCAATTTTGAAGTGTGGTATTGTTATTCAAGAAAATTCCTCCGGGGTTGTTTGATAGAGAGCGGAAGAGATGAAAATCTGATGAACTGAGATCAGGGGTTCTTAGATATCCGCTTTTGTAATATTAGCAGTATGAGGACGTGCATTATCGTGCTGCAAAGTGATTTGATATCTTTTCGGGCTTTTTTCTTGAATTGCAGCTTCAAGCCGACGGAGTTGTTGATGGCAGTAATGCTTATATTTTTAGCAAGCAATTCATAGTAGATGAATGCACTATAATATCCCGGAATGTGTGGATGCATTTCGCTTTTATTGGAGCTTGTCAACAAGGGGGTAGATGTGAATTTTTCATTATCCTAACAACCAGGAAGGTGACGTCGCGACGTGCAGCGTTCTGCATACTGGTGCAAACTTGATTTGTCGAAACGTAGAAATTAACGCAACACATTAGGCGACATTAACATGTACAGTAAGAATTAAAACTCATTAGTTCTCATTTGCAGTAAGTTCAATATATTAACTATATAAACGCGAAGTAGCTATAGAAGTGAAAGACCTGTCTGTCTCCGGGAAACTGTGTGTTGGCCAGCGAAATGCATTCACATATTCCGGGATATATGTAACTTTTCACGAATTTTTCATTATATATCTCAAAATTTAAAATTTGAGATCGCGAAAATAGATTTAATGTTCTCAATTGATCTCCGGATTATTCGAAATGGAAAGATAGTCTCTGTATCATTACGTATAAGCTAATTAATACCAATATACATATATAAAAGTAAGTAAATGTTTCAAAATATTTTGAGACAACTTTACTGCACTACTGAATTTCTAAGATCTAATCGCAAAAGTGTTTAATAAACTACGAAGAGAAATAAACATGAATATAAGAGGAAAATGATAAAATTGGTGTTAAAAATTATAGTCAGACAAAATAATTTATTAGTATAATTTTATAGTGTAGTATAGTGTATTTTTTGGTAAAAGTTTTATACTATTATTAGTTAACAAAATCAATTGCAAACATGCACGACTGTGTAAAACCCTCATCATTTGTATAGCATGACTAGATAGCATTTTTCTCACAAATATGAATTTTGCGCTGGTCGGAATTGGCGGTCGACCGCCATTGTAGTGTGATTGATAATTTAATCAATCACAGCCATAATCTTGTTTTCTCTTAAGACATCCATCAAGCCATTTAGTAGCGATCGTGCACAGATAAACGAAAAGAGAAAAGTGAAACTCAGACGAAGAAATATTCAAAATTACGTATCCATATTTTAACTTTTATAATTTGCCAAAATATGTCTACATGATTAATACTGGGTGTTCAGAAAGGGTAGACAGTATTTGTAAATTCAATAAAAAAAACTATAAGTCAGAAAAATATTTTTAATCTGCAGACAAAGTTTTGGAAAATTAAATGCTAAAGATTATGTTGTCCAAATGTTAACCCTCGCGCTGCTGGCACTCTTCTAACCGAACACGGAAATTAGCCGCCACTCGTCTACACATCTCTCTGGAAACAGCGGCCATTTCAGTGCAGATATTGTGTTTGAATTGCAGTAGAGTTCCTGGTTTGTTTGCATACACTTTCTCGTTAAGGTATCCCCATAAGGAATAATCAAGGAGTGTAAGATCTTCTTGGGTCCAGTTAATGGTGCCTCGATGAGAGATCACTTTTTCCGTGAAAAGTTGATTGACAACCTCAAGTGATTGGATTGAGGTGTGTCAATTCGCTCCATCTTGTTGAAGCCATGTTTCAACATTAAAACCTTCAAATTCTTGCACTTGTGGAACCAAAAACTTTCTTCACATGTTACAATACGGTTAACTGTTTACCGTAAGTGCTCGCACTCGCCGGTCCTCAAAAAAATAAGTACAAATGATGCCTTCACAAGATATGACAGCCCACACAATAATTTTTGGACTATGTTTAAGTGAAAGTTCGCTTCGTCACTAAACACAGTATTTTCAAACGATGGGAAACGTTGAAGCATTTCATTTACAAAATTCAGCCCGAGAGGATAGTCGGTAATGTTCAGGTTTCAAATAAGCTGAATTTTGTAGGCTGTAGGCTATAAATCTTGCTTCAGAATCTTGTGCAATTTTTTAATGTTAAGTTCTTGACTGCGTTTCTGAAATGATTGAGAGGGATTTTCATGCACTGAAACTCTCACTTCTTCAGTCGTTTATTGGCTTCGTACAGAGCACGGGCGACCTTGATTGACAATTTTTACAGTCTAACCGGTATTTTCAAACATTCGAATCCATTTTCTGATGGTATCGCCCTTCGGTACATTCCGTACGTTGAATTCTGCACGATATAAGCGTTGAGCTGTGACTATTGAATCACCATTGGGATAATAGGTGCGTACGCAAAAAGCGCGTTGGTCTCCTGGGTACACTTTCATGGCTACTACATCTCCAAAGAGCAGTGCAACAACCTATCCTTACCGCGCCCATCCAAACCGCGTCGTTATATGGCCGACGCAGATACAAATACCCCACTATCCTTTCTGTACACCTGGTATATAAAAGGCCGGTATATCGTGTGAATAAAAATAATATTATTTACATAATTATTTCTGAATTATTAGCAGCACAAGCATGCATAGATATAATTTAGAACGGTATACACGACGGTTAATTTATATAAATTCTCCAACAACGCCACTGTGTTAGTAGTGGGAGTGTTTTAACCTGCAAACGGTAATTTTGAGTATCTCGTTTTAGCTTGTAATTTTTTTTTTCTGTGTACTGTCGTTGGCTAACAATGTCATTTATCATGAGTTCGATTTCTGAGATATGTATCAAGTAACGTTCCGTGATGGAATTTTTAAAGCTGGAAGGTTGCACCCCCATTGAAATTTACAGGGATTTGAAAGCTGTTTATAGCAACTATTATATAGATGTGAAACATGTTCATAAGTAGGTTTGACAAAACCCTGTCATAAATGCGATATGAAGATGTTTGACAAAAAGAGACCAGGTCGACCAGTATCGTACCGAATTTAGCGAAGGGGTCAATTCATTGAGATACTGCAAAACTTTGCGATCGCTAATGAATCATATCCGTAGAGTAAGGCCGTAAAGAACGAATTTTTCTGGCACCATGACAACACTACACTTGATATTCACAATTGTTTCGCATCTTGTACAGTCCTGATATGGCATCTTCAGATTTATGTTCGTTCTCAAATTTGAAGGTTTTGGAAGGTCGACGTTCTTCATCAGACACTAAATTTCAGGCTGCTGTTCGCTATTGGTTCAACAGTAGACAACAATGTTTTTTTTTATCGACGCAATAAAGAAATGAATTCAGCGTTTGAAGAAATGTGTTGCACTAAATGATAATTATGTGGAAACATAATTGGGAAGATCCATTAAAAAACGCATATCCGAACACGTAAGAGATATAAAGTATAGTAATAAAAACACAGGTTTTTCGACACACTGTATCGAACAAAACCATTTGCCCGATATGAATAGCTCCACCGTGTTACATAACGTAATAAAAAGTAGAAGACTAGATTTATTAGAAATACTAGAAATTAAAAAATCACAAAAACAAAATAGAATAATTACGAATACACAGTTAGAATTTGTTAACACTCCCATAATAGACGTGATTGTAAATATGTCCCAACCAGCACCCTAGCACTAAAATATAGGTATAAAAGTTAAAAGGACACGTATTGTAAGTTAGTTTTAAGATACTCTTTGACAATGGCATAACAGCCGAAACATATGTTAGACATAGATCTAATAATAAAAAAATTGTGAAATAGCCAAGTGTGTTTTTATAATAATTTGTTAATTACAAAATGTTTCACCAAGAAGTGTCTGCTACATCAATTAATGAAATTCAACAAGCAAGCGAAGTAAAATTAGCAGCAATTTATCGAAAAACGTTACTTAAAATACGTAAATGTAACAATCACATATGGTTCAATAGACAATGCGATAAAGAAAGCCTCATCCCGAAATTTATGAAAATAACATGTCATAACAAAAGTAAAGAAGCAAAAGACACAATACAACAGAGTTACAAAATATGGTTACAAAAAGAAACAAAGAAATGGTATATCCGAAGAAACAACTTAAAATTACATCAAAAAATTATCCATATGAAACTAATTCAAATTCTACACCCAATAATATTCGATAATATAGACCGAGAGATCCGAGAAGAAGTAAATCAAAAAAGTCACGAACAACATAAAACTCAGTTAAGGAAATTAGGAAATCTAAGAAATAGTAAGTTATCTTTGATATCCAGTAACATTGTACCTAATAAAATAGCAGATAACATAAAATTTTATCCAAAACTAATAAATCTCACCACAACACAGTTTTCAAAGTCAGAAACTAAATTATTGGAAAAAGGTTTGAAATACAACCCAGATATTAATAATAAAAATGATATTAATAACTTAGCAGTAGATTTAGAATTAGCTTTAAAACCAATAGAAGCACATAACTTAGAAAAAGAAAAAATAAAGAAAATAATAGTAACAGAATATAAAAAATTAGAAAAGAACAATAAAAACATAGATGAAAACCGCAACATAAAAACTATAAAAAAGAAATTAAATGATAACAACCTAGTAATTACAAAAGCAGATAAAGGAAATACAGTTACGATATTAGAAAGACCTAAATACAATGATAAAATTTATGAATTACTCAACACAAATAAATTCAAAAAATTAAAAAACGACCCCACTAATAAATACCAAACCAAAATAAGACAGCTATTAAATAATAACAGTAATCTAAAAAACAAAAACTTAACAGTAATGAACCCGAGTATCCCAAGGTTATATGGCCAACCGAAATTACATAAAAATAACACCCCAATGAGACCAGTAGTATCATATGTAAATGCACCCTCATATAAACTATGTAAATATTTAAGTAAAACATTACCGGAAAAAATAAAGTTCAAATCCGATTATGCAATAAAAAACACTATTGAATTAACCAATAAATTAAAAGAAATCACTTTACCAAATAACGCGAAATTAGTATCCTTCGATATTAAAAGCCTGTTCACTTCAATACCAATTCAAGAGATAAAAGACATAATAGAAAACCAAATTAATGATAATATTTCAGACAACATAGAGAAAACACAATTAAAAGAGATATTAAAGTTAATCCTAGATCAAAATTACTTCAAATTTAATAATGATATATATTCACAAGTAGAAGGATTACCTATGGGAAATCCTCTCAGCCCAATATTGGCTAACATTTATATGCATAACTTCGAAATAGGTCTATTTAACAGAAATAACAACTTAATCAAACAAATCCTTTTCTGGGCCAGGTATGTCGATGATATAATTTGCATCTGGATAGGTACAGACAGGCAACTAACAGAATTCTTGAAATTATTAAACTCATTAAACCCCAAAATACAATTCACAATAGACAAAGAAGAAAATAACAAATTAAATTTTTTAGATATTACCATATACAGAAACAATAACAATCTAGCATATAAAATTTACAGAAAACCAACATTTGCAGATAATATAATACATGCGGAAGCGAAACAAGATACTAAAATAAAAATGTCAACATTCCACAGTTATATACATAGAGCAACTCACATACCATTGAATACTGAGGCTTTTAAAGAAGAAATAATATATATTAAAAAAATAGCAGAAAATAATGGATACAATCCCAACATAGTAGACAAAATATTAAATCGAAAAGAACAAAAGAATATTCAGAAAAAATTCTTATATCCGGAAATAAAAGAAAATAAATCCATTTGGCACGCAATTACATATATCCCCCAAATCACAGACAAAGTAAACAAAATATTAAGAAAATTAGATATTCACATCATATGTAGCAATAAAACAAAATTAGGTACAATGTTAAATAATAACAAAGATAAAATAGAAAATATAGAAAAATCAGGAGTATACACAATAAAATGTAATGACTGTGAAGCTATATATATAGGGCAAAGTGGAAGATCCATTAAAAAACGCATATCCGAACACGTAAGAGATATAAAGTATAGTAATAAAAACACAGGTTTTTCGACACACTGTATCGAACAAAACCATTTGCCCGATATGAATAGCTCCACCGTGTTACATAACGTAATAAAAAGTAGAAGACTAGATTTATTAGAAATACTAGAAATTAAAAAATCACAAAAACAAAATAGAATAATTACGAATACACAGTTAGAATTTGTTAACACTCCCATAATAGACGTGATTGTAAATATGTCCCAACCAGCACCCTAGCACTAAAATATAGGTATAAAAGTTAAAAGGACACGTATTGTAAGTTAGTTTTAAGATACTCTTTGACAATGGCATAACAGCCGAAACATATGTTAGACATAGATCTAATAAAAAAATTGTGAAATAGCCAAGTGTGTTTTTATAATAATTTGATAATTATGTATATTGGTAGTATGAAAAATTTACTTCATTTTGAATAAGAAAAGACTTCTCAAATAATGAAAGCAATCGCATTATTTTGTCTTTCGTTATTCTTATTTTATAGTGTTGGAAACTTTATATATCAATCGGCCCTCGTATATACTATCAAATTTTGCTTAAAAGAAAACGCAAAGTACGAAGTACGTATAGAAATAAAAGCATAGCGGGTTATAAGATAATATTATGTGTATACATGAAAAATATTCTCAAAACAAATCTTAATAAATTCATAAGTTTAGTAGCCACCAGCGTTAAGGTTATAACTTCCACGTTATGCCTTGAGCCCAACTATCTAACAATATTATAAAATATATCTAAGTTACGAAAAAACGGCAGTCGGAGTTACATGTATGCATTGCATCCAGATAACTTGCAAAGTAGAAATAAATAATTCACGAGTCTCTTATTCTTACATAGTCAACGACGAACCCATGCAGCCCTTTTAGATACACTCTACCTCGATTTAATCCAAAGGAAAAGCTACTATAGAAAATGGGGTCCTACTTTAAAAACATGTCTCGAAACGAAGATCCTATATTCATACATATATTCGAAGCTCCAGATGTAACCGGATAGTTTGACAAAAGTGGTTACATCTACCAGAAGATTTGTATTATGTATCTCGCATAATCAAACAAAATCACAAATTATTAAAAGTCAAGTAGTTTATTTAATTATAATAGAAATACATGATTGAATTTAAAAAAAGAATAAGCTGGATAATGCAAACTTGACTTGTTTTATTATTAGTATAATATTACTAAAAAGTCCAGGCGTCGTGGCTATAGAAAACAGTACATCCCAGGATGGTTAAATAAATTTTAAGAACAATACAAACGATATTCTGTGTGTCTTAGTCAACTAGATAAGACTCGAAAAAGTAAATGTAGAGAAATTACCGAAATCATGAGTTTTACTCACTCTTATAGAAAGAGCTGGTTTCTGATTAGAAAACTAAGTTCGGCAGCATTACCCCTAAACAAACTGAACCACGAATATTTCAAATAATGTGCCCGTCGACAGCGCCTTTGCTAGAGATATTAAAAGAGGAATTAAAGATACTTTTTCTGGTCTCCCTCAGAATTCGCAATAATCATCCCCATTTTCAATTCGGCCATTGCCCGGCTCAAGTTAAGAAAGGTTTCTGGTGTTGACAATGACATTCCCGAATTCATCAAAAATCTTGGAATTGCTGCCCAAGAATGATTGAGAAACTTTTATAACAATATCTTAGGTTCTGGAGACATCCCTAACATTTTCCGGAAAGCAAAAATCCTAGCAATATTAAAACCTTGTAAGTCCCCGGAAGATCCTGGAAACTACAGACCTATAGCTCACTTATCTGTTTGCTATATACTTCTAGAGAGTCTTATCTACAATCAAGCCCCTACCATCGACGGGATTACTAAGAAGGAGCAAACCGGTTTCAGAACGGGAAGAAACTGCTGTGAGCAAGACTTGGCGGTGACAACACACCCTGAAACAGGTTTTCAGATGGGCCTGATATCATCCGCTGTTTTTGTCAATCTCTCGAGTGCCTATGACACAGTCTGAAAGAATGGAATAATTTTAAATTCAAAAAAATCATCTCATAAAACAAACTGATCCAGTTGAGCAATCGCCAAATCAAAGTCTGGCCTAACAATGAAACCAGTAATGACAAAACCTTGAAAAATGGCCTTCCTCAAGGCTCGGTTCTGGCTCCTCTAATGTTCAACATTTACACCAATAATCTTCCACTTCCAAAATCACGAAAATTTCTATGTGCAGATGATACACGCAAACCAAGAATTTACGGGATAGAGAATTACAACTTACTGAAGATCTACATTTTAGATGAATATTATAAGAAATTGCGTTTACAACCGAATCCTTCAAACTCCGAATAATGTGGCTTCCATTTGTGTAACAAAGAAGCCAATAGAGAGCTGCATGTTAAATTTGCTGGTAATCGGATCAACCACAATCCCCACCATAAATATCTCGGCGTAAAGTTACACCGATCTTTGACGTTTCAAGCAGCACCTATATGAAAAAGTCATATGGTGAAGACCCGCAATATCATATTACATAAACTTGCCAGAAATTCATGGGGAGACCTTGCGAACGGCAGACATTACACTAGCTTTCTCTCCTACTGAATACTATGCTCCTGTCGGGTATCGAAGCTCTCATACCAAGCTAGTAGATGTTCAACTGAACTATACAATGAGCATCGTCACCGGTACTGTTAGATCCCCTCCTAGTCTCCAGTTACCGATTCTTTATAACATTGCCTCACCGGATATAAGACGTATCCAACAATATACAGGATGATTTGGCAAGCATCTCCAGGGCTTGGCTGAAATCTAGGAGACCAATTTGGCTGGATGTGAAACTCCAGCATCCCATCAATATGAATGATTGCTAGATAGCCCTCCTCGACCCAAACCCTGAATTGAAGAATAGAGAACTAATTTATAATCCTTTAAAGCCTCTGCCGGCAATGGCCTCAATTAAATAGGTTCCGTATAGGCCACGGAAGGTGCAACTCAATGTTGTATAAATGGAGACTAGCAGATATTAGTCTCTGCGACTGCGCACATTTGTAACAAAACCACATAGTAAACGACTGCCCCAGAAGAAGTATCATTGATGGTACCCACGAACTGAGCCAAGCAACACCTGCAGTTCTCGACTGGTTAAAAAATTTAGATATTAGTGTATAAATTAGTTTTATGACCCTTTTTGTCCTA
This sequence comes from Melolontha melolontha, assembly GCA_935421215.2. NCBI lineage: Eukaryota > Metazoa > Arthropoda > Insecta > Coleoptera > Scarabaeidae > Melolontha > Melolontha melolontha. Next base: position 53,454,909 of record OW285243.1, read on the forward strand.
AAAGTGATTTACTTAAATTTCGATTTCGCTTCTCATACGGAATAAATAAGTTACCATTTTCGAAGAGTTTCATAAAATTAAGTATTTTTGGTATGTTTATATATCTCTGTGAAAAGTTATTTGTTTTTTCCTTCCTTCCACAACTATACTGTCTATCATGCAAAATTTATAAATTTTATTATATTTTTTTTTTATTTAATTGAATCGGCCGATACTTGCTGGAAATCCATAATATGTAAATGGGATTTAAGTAAAACACTTATACTAATTTCCAGTATATATTACACTTTATTATATGTATTAATAAAATGACGACATGTTTCGCTACGATGTAGCTTCTTCAGATCTTATATTACTACTGAGCACGCTCTTCACAAATGTATGGTTTTTTTCCTAAACTATTTCAATGGGTTGCACTTGCCTACATTAGAATCGTCTCTTACCGATATATCGTCTAAAGTTATTGTTATCTTAATATTTGATGAAACCAGTTTAAAAATGGGGAATTATTAAGGTCTAATTGGTCATTTAACAATATATCTGCATATCTAAGTTTATTTATTTCTAAGGATTCCAGTAAACTTAACTTTAATCCTTTTTGTTGTGACTGTAAAATTTCGAAATCTTTATTGAAACTATGATTATTTTCCAACAAATGAAGTGCATAATTGGAATCTGTCTTTTTGTAATAAAACTTTTAAAATGTTCCTGTATTCTTTTCTCAAAGCTCCTAGCAGTTTGGCCTATGTATGTTTTAGGGCACTCTATACATGTTAGTTTTTATAATCCGGATTTATTACTTTTGCTTGTCTTGGATTTATTATTTTTTATGAATTTCCCTAATGAATTATTTGTTTCATAAGCTACATTTATATCTGTTTTTCGTAAAATTTTTACTATTTTTACACTTATCGGTCCTATGTATGTTACTAATTTATAATTTATAACTATTTTGAATTTGACAGTAAGATATATTCGTGTAGTGATGGCCTAATAATGGGCAACCCATTGAGTCCGTTATTATCAGAGATTTTTATGGATAATTTAGAAAGTCAAATTAAAGAACATCCAAATTTTAAATATTTTATATACTGGCACAGATATGTAGATGACGTATTAGCTTGCTTCAGAGGCACATATAGACAATTAAACCAATTTTTTGAACACATAAATAATCTACATCAAAACATTAAGTTCACCATAGAAAAAGAATCAGATCAAAGTATAAACTTCTTGGACCTTACAATTTCTAGACAAAATAATAAACATGTCTTTTCAATATATCACAAACCCTCACACACAGATGTTATCATTCACAATAGTTCCTGTCACCCGGTTAGTCATAAACTAACATCATTCCATTGTATGATACACAGATTAATATCAGTACCTTTAAATAATGAAAACTTCTTTAAAGAATTAAATATCATTAAACAAATAGCGCAAAATAATGGATATAACCCAAATATAGTACTGACTATAAAAAACACGTTTAAGTTCGGCTGTTATTATGTAGACAGCGCTGAATATTCCTTCACGCTCTGTCTGAATAATTTCGGCTAGATAGTAACGTAGTTATGTTTGTTTTGAATGTGTCTCTTCTCCAACAGGGGCGTACCGACGAACATGTAGAAATGTGAAATACGTATCTACGTCTTTGGAGAAGATACATTCAAAAATACATAAATGAACTTGTATTGTGTTCTTCACAACCCATTTTTAATAATATTTTTTATATTATTAAAAATACTTTTGTATTATACAAATTTAGTGAGGTTTTACCCACTCAAGTATGTTTCAAATTATGTTGCCAAATATAGTAGATACAATTTTAAGAAAAAAGAAATATAGGAAAGCAATAGAAAATGTGTACCCAATAATAAAACATAAACCAAGCAATTATAAATTAGTAACATACATAGGACCGATAAGTGAAAAAATAGGAAAAATTTTACGAAAAACATATAAATGTAGCTTATAAAACTAATAATTCTTTAGGGAAATTCATAAGAAATAATAAATCCAAGACAAGCAAAAGTAATAAATCCGGAGTATACAAACTAACATGTAAAGAGTGCCCTAAAACATACATAAGCCAAACTGGTAGGAGCTTTGAGAAAAGAATACAGGAACATTTTAAAAGTTTTATTAACAAAAGGACAGATTCCAATTATGCACTTCATTTGTTGGAAAATAATCATAGTTTCAATAAAGATTTCGAAATTTTACAGTCACAACAAAAAGGATTAAAGTTAAATTTACTGGAATCCTTAGAAATAAATAAACTTATATCCAGATATATTGTTAAATGACCAATTAGACCTTAATAATTCCCCACTTTTAAACTGGTTTCATCAAATATTAAGATAACAATAACTTTAGACGATATATCGGTAAGAGACGATTCTAATGTAGACAAGTGCAACCCATTGAAATAGTTTAGGAAAAAAACCATACATTTGTGAAGAGCGTGTTCAGTAGTAATATAAGATCTGAAGAAGCTACATCGTAGCGAAACATGTCGTCAATTTATTAATATATATAATAAAGTGTAATATACATATACTGGAAATTAGTACGAAAGTTAACGTTGTGGGATTTTGTCTCACTAGTGACGGAAATCAATTTTCGCTGCAGTATTCGGTGACGAAAAACGTCTTTTTATAAAAGGTCGTAAAAAATATTTAATATTATATAATCACATTGCACTAATTTTATACGTTAAGAAAAACCGACAGTATAAAAAATGTAATACTCGTACGACTATTCCTATTATTTTATGTCGCTGCGTTTATAGCAACTGCTATGAACATGTAAGTATGACGTGTACATATATGAGCAGTTTACAAGTTCTAACTTGATGTGTACGTGCCTTTGTAATTTGGTCTCCTTCTATAATACTCGCTGTGAGAGCTCGTTTTGAGCATGCATATGGATGCGTTTGAACAAATCGTGGTCTCACCAGTATAAAAGAGGCGCTTGCGATTACACAACTTCAGTTAAGTTACGAATGTCTGGTGCTTTTATTTTAGTGTGCGGTCAGTCGGGAAACTAAATTGTTTTTTCTTAAATTTCTTATGCGAAATTGATTAATTTGTGAAAAAACGAAGTAAACCATCTACATCCAGTGAATCGGTTGGTAAAAAAACAAAGTTGTACCATGACAGTTATTTAAATTAGGGTTTTACCTCATTGGATGGAAAGCCACAGTGCGTTGTTTAGTATCAGGTTCTCTCCGATTAAAGGATGAAGCCATCAAAATTAATTCGAGATTTGGAAACTAAACATCCGGCTCATAAAAACAAACCCGTGGAATTTTTCGAAAGAAATTTACATACCTTGAGAAGTTATTAAACTTCTATTTGTAAGTCAAGCCATACTGATAAAAGTGTACTTGAAGCACCTTATCTCGTAGCATTAAGAGTAGCTAACATTTACAAACCCTATATAATCGCCGAATAAAAAAAAATTAAAAAACTCCCGCTTTCTAACGACACAATATCATGGCGAATCAATGACATGGCTGCCGATGTTCGCGATCAAATTCAAATCAAAGTTTTGAGAACTTTTTAGTATTCAAATTGATAAATCAACAGATGTAGCGAACATGTCTCAGTTCTTATGTTTTGTAAGATATTAATGTGATAGGGGCACATAAATCAAAGAAAATATGTTTTTTTCGGAAAACAGGACCGGGTCATGCAACAGAACAATATCTTTTTGATGTGTTTTATGAAGCTACTAGAAACTATACTAACATATATTGGACAGAATGTATTGCAGTATGTAGTAATAGTGCAAAGACGATAAAAGAAAACAACAGTGAATTAATGAATATATTAAAAGGTCGTCTTATACCAATGGCGGAATGGACGCATCGCTTTCTTCAAAGATATGCTCTTGTCGCGAAGAAAATACCAAAAACTCTCAATCAAATTCTTTGCAAAGCTGTAAAAATGGTTAATTTTATTAAAAGCCGATAGTTACAGAACAGGCTATTTGCTAAAATATACGATGAAATAGGCGAAACTAAAAAAATCTCTTCTTTAACATACAGACATTAGATAGTTATCACGAGGGAAAATAGATTTTTCCCAGATAAACAAACGCTATTGTGATTGTTTTTAAAGAATAGTGAGTGTCTGTTGTTGTTGGCTTACTTATCTGATGTAGTGTGTTTTACAATGATAGTGGTTCGCTTATAAATTCCCGAGTTCCCCGCTGCTGATAAACCTTTCTTGGCATTCCCCGATGTATACAGTAAGAGGAAATCCCTTTATCATGCGGATTTTGGGGACTTTACGTGTTTCAGCATATTTATAGCCGCACGTCGTGTACAATGCATTAGTGCTGGCCGAATCTGGCTAGTGTTACTTTGCTACTGTGAATAAGACAAAATTTATATTTTGTTTAGTACCTCGTAACTCGTTAGAGTACTTCCTCTGGCCTTGCTCTTTTAAATAAGTTTTCCAGCTTCGAGAGCAGTTTTTTTAAAAACAGTTCCACTTTAGGATATTGATCTCCCATTTGTAGGAACCACATTCTTGTTAACCCTAGGAATACCGAGCGGGTCCAATGGACCCAAAACTATTTCTAACCATTTTTTATCGTACTTATGGTTGGGCAAATTTACTGGTATTAATAGATTTTTAAGTACGAGTTATAGCTTTAAAATTTTGACAAAGAAATTATGTCAGAAAGAATGGTTTTGGCAGTATAAAAATACTTTCGCGATTTATCAACCGGGTCCGTTGGACCCATATGTAGTTTACTGTATAAACGTGGGTAAAGCGAGTGTGTTTTACAATGATAGTGGTTCCTTATAGTGGTAAACCTTTCTTGGTATTCTCCGATGTATACATAAGGTGGAAATCCCTTGATCATGCGGATTTGGGGCCTTTACTTGTTTCAGCACATTTATAGCCGCACGTCGTGAACAATGCATTAGTGCCTGCCGAATCTTTGTAGTATTACTTTGTTACTGTGAATAAGGCAAAATTTATATTTTGTTGAGTTGTGATGTGCGATTTGATATTTTAGCATCAATTCTTATCAATTGTCAGTTAGTTGTTCCTGAATCTTTTATTGCGCCTATTTTCTACTTTTCGTTTTACTCATTACGGAAAATGGAACGTAGAAATAAGGAATACCTTACACAACAACAGCTAGAGGCGATAGTAGCCGAAATGAGTGACGTTGAATACAGTAGCGGATATGAAGCTTCAGATGACGATATAAAGGTAGATGCAGTCGAAGGCCTCATCGATGGAGGTGATACAAGCACGGCAGAAGAATCAGATAGCGAAGAATCTGCTGAGGGCAGCGATGATGACCACAACAGAAATCCGGCTGGAGTTAATTCTTTTATTTCAAAGAACAAACAAGTTGTTTGGTGCCAAGATCCTATTTTACCTCATCACGGAAGACAACCACGACACAATATTTTACGAGAACGTTCAGGTCCAACATGTTTTGAAAATCGCGAGATCGATACAACTGTTTCTTCTTTTTTGATTTATTTTCGTAAATCTCTTCTTGAAATTATCCTAAAGTGGACGAATGAAGAAGGAGATATTGTTTTCGGCAAAAATTTGATAAAAATGTATGTTCAAGAATTGAAGAAGTTTATTGGAGTTTTGATACTAATAGCACCAATACGAGAATACTTTGAATTATGGAATACTTATTTACGAGATGCGTATGTTCCAAATTTGGTGTATGACGGTAATTCTGGAAAGGAAAGGAGCTAGCAGATTACAAGGGCCACGAAAAACCAGTAGCAGAAGAAGAAGCTGAAGCACCTACTAGTTCTGAGATTTCAAGAAAGAAGAAGAGATATGATACTTGTCCATATTCAAAAGACAGAAAAACCAGAACAACTTGTGCACGTTGTAAAACCAATGTATGCGGTGAACACTCAGTTGTTAGATGTAAGAAATGTAGTTAACCAACTTTTACTTTTATGTAAGTCATTTATATATTTTATTTTACAATACGAGGTGCATTCTAGTTCTAAGGCCTCCGATTTTTTTTCTAACTAACTACTCACCCGAAAACTATGAAACTGGTGTTACTTCCCGACGTAATCTCTCTGCAGACGCACACATTTTTCGCAACGTCCACGCCATGATTCCATGGCCGCGGCGTAGGCTTCTTTAGGAGTCTGTTTCGACCACTGGAAAATCGCTGAAGCAATAGCAGCACGGCTGGTGAATGTGCGGCCACGGACAGTGTCTTTCATTGTTGGAAACAGCCAAAAGTCACTAGGAGCCAGGTGAGGTGAGTAGGGAGCATGAGAAATCACTTCAAAGTTGTTTTCACGAAGAAACTGATGCATAACGTTAGCCCGATGTGCAGGTGCGTTGTCTTGGTGAAACAGCACACATTTTCGTAGGATGCACCTGTCACCGTAGTGCCCTTTGGAACACAATGGGTAAGGATTACGCCCTCACTGTCCCAGAACATAGACACCATCATTTTTTCAGCACTGGCGGTTACCAGAAATTTTTTTGGTGGCGGTGAATCTGTGTGATTCCATTGAGCTGAGTGGCGCTTTGTTTCTGGATTGAAAAATGGCATCCACGTCTCATCCATTGTCACAATCGACGAAAAGAAAGTCCCATTCATGCCTTGGTTGCGCGTCAACATTGGAGGCGATCTGTTCAACTGTCATTCGGCGACCCCCAAAACAAGTCTCTCCACTTTCTCGATCATGTCGTCAGACCGGCTTGTGCGAGCTCGAGGTTGTTTCGGTTTGTTGTCACACGATGTTCTGCCTTCATTAAACTGTCGCACCCACGAACGCACTTTCGACACATCCATAACTCCATCACCACATGTATTCTTCAACTGTCGATGAATTTCAATTGGTGTCACACCACGCAAGTTCAGAAAACGAATTATTGCACGCTGTTCAAGTAAGGAAAACATAGCCATTTTAAGTATCTAAAACAGTTCTCATTCTCGACGCTGCCGCTACAATTCCATCTGCCGTACAGTGCCATCTCTGTTACGTATTGACAACGAACGCACGCTCATTTTAAAACAATGCACATGCTTCTATCTCTTTCCAGTCTGGAGAAGAAAAATCGGAGGCCTTAGAACTTGATTGCACCTCGTATTTATGACTTATTACTACTGGTTATGTTTATTCTAATGGTCTTTTCTTATGTTGAATAAAATAAAAGTCAAATATAATCATGCTTACGCTATATTGAATTTAAAATAATCGCCGAATATTAGTTCAAACCCAGCATATAGTAATACGGGTACAATGAACCCGCGCGGTAAGTAGCGATAGGCCGTTTTCGTGGTAGCCCTAGGGTTAAGCGTCTTGAATGTGAATTTACAAGGAAGTGATAAAAACATTTTATTAATGACAAGGTTCATGCTTTCATTAAAAGACTTGATATTTGAATTATTCGCCTTCAAAACAAAAATTTGCATGTATTCCCACTCACTTTGGATTATATTGAGAATAATTTGAATGAAAAAGGCACTCTCAACACTCAAGGCACAACTCAGCTATTATTTACCACAGTTTGAATTGCACAAGATGCATTTGCGTGAGCTAAAAACACTGTTAAATTACCAGTTGAGGTTCACGACCAGCTCATCGAAATGTCTGCCGACAAAACGCTGCAACTGCAATGTACATCTGAAGTATTGTTGAATACGCTTTAGCTTGCTCGTCAAAATGAATATGGAAATTTAATCACAGAAGGTTTGAAAATATAAATCCCTTTATTCTTATCTCTGTGAAAAGTATTTTTCGCCTATGGTTGCGCTAAAAACTAAATACATAAATCGTCTCTTTTCACTCATAAACAATTTGCTTTTGGGTGTTTCTAACGTAGATCCACCACGTATGGAGAAACTTTTAAATGAAAAACAAGTGCAACCATCGCGTTAATTTCTCTTCTTTACATGTGTACTTATTGTAAGTAAAATATTTATAACAAACGTGTTTTCATTATTGTTTAGGCTATTCCACGACCCCCTTTAATGTTACCGCGACCTTCAGGTTGAGAATCGATGGCTTAAATCATTATACACCGCATACATAACTTTAAATTAATTTAGCTGCAATGCATCTTGTATAAGCTAATAATTGCATATGTAATTTGGTTTTTACCAGAATTACATAATTTATCAAAACCTCATATCGTAACATTATTTTATACTCTATATGATACTGAATTGTTCTTTTTATAGGACTGTTAGATTAAAAACCTGCTTAATATTCTTATATACTCCTACATACCTTACCACAAAAATTGAAATTATAAAACCAACTTAAAAAAAAACACGAAATTTTGTTTTCGATTTCGCAGTCAAAACAAGTACGTTTAAGGTCAAGTGTATATCGCATATACAGTGTTTGCACATTAAAAACCTATTATTAAATAAATATTTGTTAAAACTTGTCACCTGCGGGGTCTCGTAAAACGGTTAATTACCTTGCTTGTAGTTAACGTTGTTAGATGTGCGTTATTGAAGAATTTAGTATCGTACGTTAATAAGGAAGATTTGATGTCATCAATGGCACCCTAATAATCATTTTACATACATGAGATTTCTTGTATGGTAATTTTTAACATTGACATAATATCAAATTGATTGATTTTTTTGAGGTGACTAAATTGAAGGTCAGCTAAGTTTTGTACTTTATTATTTGGTATAGTGAAACAGTATTAAATTTAGTGATAATTAAAGTAAGAAAAATAGTTTCTACAACATGCAAGTCATTCATTACCTATTCCAAACTGTTCTGGGTATAAATACGATGGTCGCCCAGAAAGTGAAAAACGTTTGGGTGTTATTCAGTTCAAACAAGACATCACAACAAAACTTCGGTCACATTAACACTCGACCAACTTTCCGATACAGTGGCCACTATTAGTGACATTTCTCTTAACATGGCACAAGTTTCGCTATTCTACTCACCTACCCGCTAAAAAGTATAACCAGGAAGTCTCAGCTTCTTTGAATTCTTCATCATTTTCAAACTGCATCAGCAAAACCCCGCAATCTCAAAAGACAGTTGCCATAAGTTTCCTATTCAGATTTGGTTTTTCTATTCTTGTTCTTCAAGTGTGAACAAGGTGTGTGCGATGCCATCCATTGACTGCCTGTTGGATTCAGGAGTTTCGTAAGAAATCTATGGGCCATCTCCGGTTATAAAGCTGATGAGGAATTGATCGCCATAAAATAAAATAAAAAGTATAACCAGGAAGTCTCAGCTTCTTTGAATTCTTCATAATTTTCAAACTGTATCAGCAAAACCCCGCAGTCTCAAAAGACAGTTGCCATAAGTTTCCAATTCAGATTTGGTTTTTCTATTCTTGTTTTTCAAGTGTGAACAAGGTGTGTGCGATGCCATCAATTGACTGCCTGTTGGATTCGGGAGTTTCGTAAGAAATCTATGGGCCATCTCCGGTTATAAAGCTGATGAGGAATTCATCGCCATAAAATGGTATCGAGTAAGACAATTTAGTGATACACGCCATATAAGTCTCTTGTGGAGTTACGCTAAAAGTTTGGGAGTCTAGCTAGCACATATTTTTTATAGCCTAAGTAATCTGTGATCACTTTACACAAGAGAGATCTCGAAATATTTAGGAAAAGTCATGCAGAGTGTTCAAAGCGATGCACCTGTTTTCGAGAAACTATTTTGTCCTCTTTTTCTTTCAGCTCACCCGTGACGACTAATAACCATCCACTTCGATTTTCGTCGTGTACGTTTGTGCTTCCTTCATTGAGCATAATGCACCATTTTATCACACAAGACCTATACATTGCACTTTCACCATAATCTTGTTGGATTTGCCTATAAATGTCAACAGGCCGAATATTCTGCGTATTCGAAAACCGAATAACATTGTGGATTTTATTCACATTTGCGGGATTTTCTATTGTCGGTACCATTTTAAAAAATTGGCCGGCTAACCTCACAACAACAAGAGTTTACTCAGATTTAGACACAGAGACAAACTAGCACGTATGCAGCTGCAGTGTAAGTTGACCTATGCTCGGTGCTATGCGCGAACGTACTTTACTTTCTTGACGACCCTCGTATATTGTAATGAACTATATTCCCTTAGCCTTATTTTTATGTTAATAATACTTCCAATAGTCACAACTTAAAAGAATTAATTCCGCTATTTTTATAATGAAATCGTCTGTAGCTCCACTATAATAATTTTAGATATGTTATCGGAAAAAGAAAACTAATTCATCAACATTTTTCTACAGATTCGGAAATTTTTCAATGCTAATAAATAATTTTACACATTCTAAAATGCAAATAGTCCAGTCATTCTGTCCTAAAATAGGCCGTGAATTAGAACGAGCTCCCATCAAGCCAAATTTTTTATATGTTGTTGGAGGAGGTTAGGAACGCCTAATTTGAAGTTCTTGAACGAAACACTTGTGACTATTTTCCGCTATTTAGAAAATAAGGGTGGATTTTTGTTTCCGTTGTAACTCGGCTCCTCGTCGTTCTACGGGGAAGTTGTATTGTTACTTTTTGTTCCTTTTTTTTATTCTCTAGAATTTGTGTCATATAACTTTTTCACCTAACATCGTCTGTTCTTGAGATATCGGCGAAAATAGGACAAAATTTAGGGTACGAACTAAGTTTTCATTTTTTTTTCTTCTTTATCGTCACTAGGGCTGGGCGAAGTATCGATACATCGTCCAATACCCGATACCTAATATAACGAAGGTATCGATTCTAAGGTATCAATTCCAAGGCATCGATTCCTTTACTCTTGAGTAAAATTCATATTTTTTGACAAACCGTGTATACGACTGAAAAAATTTAATATCTGATGATTGCATTTTAGATTTTAGAACATGCAGAATTTTTTATGAAGAATAACTTTTTTCCTAAAATTAATAATAAAAAAGTTTTCCATATGGTTCCAACTTAGTGAGACATAGTGTATATATTATATAGTATATATTTCAAAGGATGTTGTTGAATTTTATATTATGCGTAGCAAATATCCATATTATAACATAAATATAATAATTATAATTATTACAAAAAAAATATCACAATATTGCAAATTTCATACCGTAGATATGGTAGAATCTCTTGAAACCGATATCAAACAAACGATACTTAGAAAACGGGTTATGAATACTGATTCCTAGGTATCGAATCAATGTATCGATTCCAAGGTATCGATTCCAAAGTATCTATTCCAAGGTATCGATTCAAGGTGTTGATTCCAAAGTATCGATTCCAAAGCATCGATACCTATCGATACTTTACCGATTCCAGTACTCGCTAAGTATCGATCTATCGGGTAGCGATGTATCGGGTAGCCATGTATCGGCTAGCTTACCTTTATGAATTTTTCTAAATGTACATAAAGATGCAATAACTTTTTAAGTAAAGAATTTTTAAGTATATATAATATTATATATATTATATAGTATATATAATATATATAATATTATATATATTATATAGTATATATTTCAAAGGATGTTGTTGAATTTTATATTATGCGTAGCAAATATCCATATTACAACATAAACATAATAACTGTAATTATTACAAAAAAAAATATCACAATTTTGCAAATATCATACAGTAGATATGGTAGCACTGATAAATTAATTTTATAACTCTTGAAACCGATATCAAACAAACGATACCTAGAAAACGGGTTCTTCTTCTTCTTCTCTGTTTTGGGGTGGCCACCACGTCCAGCCACTTGAGCACACTGCTCTTTGTACTATCCCCAATAGATCTCTCAATTCCACTCTGTTAGTCTTGTGTCCTCGATAAAAGCCACTATCCTCCTCAGGGGAAGTTTGAGTACACTCGAAGAATCCAATAGATCTCTCCCGAAATATTTCTGTCTGAGTTCCTGCAGTTCCTCACACGTGCATATTACATGAAGGCTAGTTTCCTCCTGTTTTTTCATATCTCCTACACCAGGGCTCGCTAACCAAGCCCATGGTGTACAAATGCTTCCTTAAAGGACAATGTCCGGTTATTAACCTGGTAATTATTTTAATTTCTTTTTTGCTACTACGAATTAGGTTGGCTGAAAACTTCCCGTCCAGCCACCTTAGTAGTGTTTTGGTATGGAGTTGACCTTCCGTTAACCTCCATTTATTTTTATGTTTTTTTTTCTAGCCATAACCAGATCTCCCTTTTAGCGGAATCTTTAGTTATTCCACATACAGGTTCTGGTCCTATGAAGTTCCTATTAGTCCCTTCTTTGGCCAGTTTGTCGTCTTTCTCATTGGCTTTAATTCCCTCATGTCCTAGCACCCATATCAGCGACACTGTATTGTCTTGTGCCAGGTTATTGAGGACTTGTTTACAATATTTCACCAGCTTAGACCTGGTAGATGGGTTCATAATGGCTTTAATAGCCGCCTGACTATCAGTTATTATGTTAATTTTTGTGGTGACAATACGCCTCCTTGAGGATACCCTTTTGTTGCCCTCATGGAGATCGTTTTGTTTTGCATTTGGGCATGAACTACTCTGCTACGCAGCATGTTATGAACCCAGTTGCATGTGGTGTTTTTTATTTTTCGATCTCTTAAAGATCGAATAATAGAAGACATCGAGGTGTTATCGAAAGCTCCCTCTATGTCTAAGAAGACTGCAAGTGCAATTTCATTGTAGTGTAGGCTCCTTTCGATCCCTCTTACCAGGCTATGCAGGGCACCCTCACCTGATTTTCCCATCTGGTATGCCCATTGCAGTGGGTGTAGAGGAGATCTATCCAGAGCCCCTTCTTTAATATCTAAATATATAATTTTTTCCATAGTCTTTAACATAAAAGAGGTAAGACTAATTGGTCTAAATGATTTAGGGTGGGTATATGTTGCTTTTCCGGGCTTCGGAATAAACACTACCTTAGTTTCTCTCCATGCCCTAGGGATATAACCCACAGCATGGCTAGACCTAAATATCTCCAACAGAGGACCCATAATTTCATCAATTCCCTCTTGAAGGAGCTTGGGAAACACTCCGTCTGGTCCTGCGGATGTATATGGTTCAAACGATTCTACCGCCCATCTAATTAAATGGGGCTTGAAGATCTCATTTAATGTCTCCCAATCATTCCTAGTCGCCCTCCAAGAGGTGACAACTTGATTGGTATCACAATAATCCATACGCTTCGAACCTGGAAAGTGTACTCTTCCACGGTAATGGTACACCTCCCGTCCGATTTTTGTATAGATCTAATTGCGTTGGAAGGATCTTTTTTGAGAATTTTGTTTATTCTGGCCATGTCAGGAACACCTTCGATGTCCTCACAGAATTTTCTCCAGGCCTTCCTTTTGCTCTCTTTGATTTTAACATTGTATTTATTGAGGAGAGCCTTGTAAGCTTCCCTGTTTTTTTGCCCTATTAAATGACCGGCGAGTTTCTTTCCTTAAATTGGTTAACTCTGCATTCCACCAGGCAGCCCTGTTAGCTATACGGCGCTCCCTACGGGGACAGTTATTTTCATTGCAGGAAAGAATGGTCCATTGCAACAATTCAACAGCCAACTCCAGCTTTTCCACATGCCATATTCTAACAGGGATATTTCGGGTTGCAGCTAACAGGTCTTCCTTGTAAGAGCCCCAGTCTATTTAATCTGTACATAAATCATAGCGGATATACGCATGATCAGCGACGGCTCGTCAGATACATGCCACCCCCTTACAATATCCCGTATTCCCAACGTGCATAAGGTTACATCTATAACTGATTCTTGCAGACAGTCAAGTTCAGTACCACAGAGATAGCTAAAGAGAGACTTACCCATATAATTGTTATCCTTGCTTCCCCAAGCCTTATGATGAGCATTGTTAACTTCCCTGATAATCAATTCCAGATTGTTCTTACTGGTATATGCCACCAAGGCCTCAAGATCAGGCCCTGGTAGCTCTGGAGAGTCAATGGGTAGATATAGACACGCAATTGTCGTCTTCAATATCCCCCCTTCATTACTCAGTCTGATCCTGGCTGCAGTCATGTCCCACTGCATAGCTCCATGATAGGCATCACGTCCAGGTCGTCTCTGAAACAGGTAGAAGTTCTAATTTTAGTATCTGGGGCGCCAACCAACAGCTCCCTTCCTCTAATATGTAGTCCTCGCACCTTACCTCTACTTATCCATGGATGAGGAGGATATCAATATTTTCAGCCAGCGTCCTTTGACAAAGTGCCGCTGTGGCTGTTTTCTTATGTTGAAGATTTATTTGGAGAATCTTCTACTTTTTGACCCTTAAAGGTTTATGCCTGAGGTTCTCCTAGAGTACCCTCATCCTGCATCACCGGTTTCTGGTCTTTCTTTGTTTCGAGGGTTACAAAGCTAGCCCTCTGAAAGCGATAGTAAGGTCTCCAATCAGTCCTCACCAACGTTTCCTCAGACTCCTTGTCAATCCGAAGGCCCACATGTAGGCTCTTTTCGGAAGACCTGGAACTGAGGGTAATCCATCGGTCCACTTTAAGCCCTGGATTTTGCCTATTGAGTCTTTTCAAGACCACTATCAGATCCTCTTTGTTAGTCTCTGGCAGAAGCGCTAAAACTCGTTACTGTTTTGGCCGCTCCTCGCTCTTCACGAGTCTTCACTATCAATTTTACTGTATTTCTCGATAACTGAATGCCATGCCATACATTTACTTTGATTACTACTCTTTCTGGATCTCCACGCATTTTCACAAGACACCTCTGGATTTAAAATTCCAAGAGTAGTTTTAAATTACTTGATTGAATGAACAGAATCATCTAATACTTCAGTCATATCATTATTAACTTCTTGAGCCGAGAATCTCTTTTGCAGAGATATTTTATTCATTTTTTAATTAATGAACTGATCAGCTTATCAATCAATGCTTTATCGATTAATTAACGCTCCAATGAATAAACAAAGTTATAATTTAGAGTTAAATACAATATACAATACAGCGATAAATAATAGTTTTACGATAGAGTTAATAACTAACATGTTAGCCAAACTACAGCAGTCAAAAATCCGATCAAAACTATAATTATAATTCCATTAACACATAGGTAAATTTTGGTTTGAAACACACAATTCCTTACGAAAAGCAATAACAAGCGATAAAGATAAAACGGACAGTAGATAAAACTTAGGGGTGTACAAGTGGACATGTGAAGACTGTAAAAAAGTGTATATAGGTCAGACAAGAGGAACCTTCCAAGCCAGAATAGCAGGACACGAAAGAAGCTACAGGGATAAGAAGACAGAGTCAACTTTTGCTAATCACTGTTTCGAATATAATCACAAATTCAATTCTAATTTCAAAACATTACATATAGTAGACAAAAGTGAAAAAGAAGCTTTATAAATTAATAAATTTCATAATTTATGAATAATTTTAAATGACCCGGTAAAAGTAAATCACTCAACCCTACTCAACTTAAAACTACAATAGGTTCTCATACCCTCTCAGATTAGAAGTTTGGTTTTTCACTTTTATTTTGTATTTATATAAATAGGTATCAAATGTAAGTTTATAGCGTATATTCATCCACTTGAAACCAGTGTGGTGAAACATATATTTAGTATGTGTCTACAATACAATATATTTTGTAAAAATAAACAAAATTGCGTTTTATATTTGATATAATGAAGTTTCAACATGTGTCTCGTACGACGATTACACTGGCCTACAACCACTTTGGTGCTGGAGATTTTAGACCCGATTTTAAGTATGTCTTACATGCGATATCAAAAATGTTACCCGTTTTCTTCTGTCAGCTCTAGTTCCCGAGAAAAAAAACACAATTCACGAAAAAATATATATTTTATTGACATTAAACATCAAGAAATTGTCTTTTGAGTGATTTTCTAGAATGAAACTGACTTGGGCAATCTCGCATGATTCCCCAGCAATAGTCAGCCATCATATGACTGTCCCACCTTCCTTGGTATTTATTCTCCATTGTCTTTAGGTCTTGGTGGAAACGTTCCCCTTGTTCTTCGCTTAGATCTCCTAAATTGTGTTGGAAATGATGTAGATGACTATTGAGAAGTGTAATTTTATACTCATATTACAGCCTAAATCTTTGAATCGCACCAGCATTTCCTCTACTAGTTCTACATAGTTGTCAGCCTTATTATTTCCGAGGAAATTTTGTGCAACTGCTACAAAAGATTGCCAGGCAAGCCTCTCCACATCATTCATACAAGTCTCAAAATTAGTTGTGTCTTTCATCAATTTACGTATTTGAGGTCCATCAAAGATACCTGCTTTTAGTTTTTCAGTACTTAAACCAGGAAATTTGTGAGAAATAAACTGGAAACATTGACCATTTCTATCGAGAGCCTTAACAAATTGCTTCATTAGCCCTAATTTTATATGCAATTGCGGAAGAATGATTTTTTCTCTTGAAACCAAGGGTTCATTTATAACATTTCTTTCCCCAACAACAAGAGCATCTCTCACAGGCCAATTTTTTGCAGTCCAATGACGTGATTTAGCTCGACTGTCCCAGAGACAAATAAAACATGGGTATTTAGTATAACCACTCTGTTGACCCAATAAAAAATTAACCATCTTCAAGTCGACGCAGATCACCCAGTTATGTTCAATATATTTTATTTTTTGGAAAAGATTTGAAATTACCTCATATTCTTCTTTTACACATGTTGAGTGAGCAATTGGAACGGGAGCATATTTATTTCCATTATGTAGAAGAACTGCTTTTAGACTTTTAGACTACTGTCAATAAAGAGACGCCATTCATTGGGCTGATAGATCGTTAAACCCATGAAAGCCAGCAAACCACTCACATTACAGCAATACGCAAAATTTTCATCAGATGAAAAAAATTTCAATAACTTTCCCTCTCTCGTGCGATATGTATACACTCGAACATCTGAGGAAAGACAATTTTATTCTTTTAATCTTGACGCTAGTAACTCAGCACGTTCCTTCGAAAGATCTAAGTCTCTGATGAGGTCACTAAGCTCATTCTGCGAAAATGGCTTCCGATCTGATGTTATTCCGCAGTATTGAAAGTCATCATCTACTTGGGAAGAAATAGGTATTTCAGCTTCACACTCCTGAGATTGCTGCACTACCTGGTGAAAAGTTGGTATTGGAACATTTTCTGAACGAGGAACAGGTCTTTGTACTGAAGAAATATTGGGGTATTTCCATTTATGCCGATTGTTTTTGTTGATGCCCACTATATTAGTCATACAAAAGTAACAGTCGTCATAATGATTTTTTTGTTCTCGCCATATCATAGGCACTCCAAACTTCAAAGACTTACGTTTCCCTCTCTCCCATTGTCGCAAATGTTCAACGCATATTTTACAAACACTATGAGGCACCCACACTTTATCTTGGTGTAGAATTTCAATACCGAAGTAAGCAAAATATAAACGACGCACTGTGTTTGTAATCGATTTACGCTGATTTTTCAGTATGTATTCACCACAAACATAACAAAATATATCAGGATCGTTAACACAACGTCTGGACGTACTAGCCATAATGAAATAGTAACACAAACTTTATCGATAATATTGTAATAAAGACTAGTTACGAACAAGACCATAACAAGACCGACAACAATTCACAATGAGGGTAGTAGGTAAACTAGAGCTGATGAGTTAAAATGACGTATGTCAATATACTGTACATTACCTACTTTATCGACAATTCAAACAAACAGAGATGCACCAGAAAAATTTTTTTTTTCGTAGGCCTGTGTTATTAATTTAAAATTATATAATGTGAAGATAAATATTTAATGCGGTAAGGATTATTTTCCACTAAATGAATATTGAATAACATACTGTTTTAGTACAACAATATCAATAAATTCAAAAATCCATAAAGCTATAACTTAGTGAATTAAACGAAACGCTTGGATGCAAGGCCTAGTTACAAAGGACGCGAAAGTAAACCCTAATGCAAAGAATCAAACATTGTATATATATATATATATATATATATATATATATATATATCAATCGGCTTTTATATGAAATATTTACAAATATCAAATTAGTATGTAATTGCAAAGTAGGTGAGGATGTAAACATTGCTGTCTACAAATTACAAAGCAAATCATAAGAAACTTTTTTAATTGTAAATATTATCTACTGTTATGCTCGAAAAATGATCCTGAGACCTTTTGGGAATTTTTAATGAGTTAATTTCCTTATTTGCTAACTTTAAGTCATCATAGGCTATTCAAAATTCAATATTTTTGTTTAATATAATTTTATTTAATTTTATTACAAATTATCGATCATCATAGGCTATTACAAACTTTTGTATCTTCACATTATTTTGTATGTTCAAATATTTTGGAGGTCTGTATATCCATTTTATTTTCCGGACTAATTTTTATATTTCTGCGCAGTCCGGCATTTTGGAAAATTTTATGCGCAGTCATG
The DNA here is from genome assembly GCA_935421215.2 of Melolontha melolontha. Taxonomy (NCBI): domain Eukaryota; kingdom Metazoa; phylum Arthropoda; class Insecta; order Coleoptera; family Scarabaeidae; genus Melolontha; species Melolontha melolontha. The sequence goes on from OW285243.1 coordinate 53,473,320, forward strand.
CTTCGTATATTTTTATTATTATTTCAATTTTTGTTTCTCCTTAAACAATTCTAATATTGTGGTATTTTTTTTTATTAGAATTTTGTAAATCTATTAGGGTGCTTTATTTAATTGTTTAACCTTTTTTTTAACTTAATTTTGCGTACTGCTTTTCATTCGCTTATGGCGACATCTTCGCGGCATTTAGTTTACTTCCGATTACAGATCGCTTGACGGTTGGGCGAATCTTATATTGTCTAATTACCCGTTATTGTTCTTAATTAATTTCCGAATTGTCGTTTGATAGCTTCCGCAATCACTCTTTAATCTCGTCAGGGTTTTTGGGTAATTATTTTCTTTTCTTTCAAATATTCCGTCCGTAATAGTTTTTTGTGACTATGACGTAGCTTATTTCTCGAATATGTAGCCGTACCGTCGTTAGTAAGACTCTCTTTACTATCTTAGCTCTGAAGTATTCAGAAGTTTGAAATCTAATAGTCAAGTTCTGAAATTTACTAAGTGTATTTTCTGCTTATGCAGGTTTTGTCAATCTTGACTTTATAATATTAAATTCACTTGTGAAGTGTGTTAATTCGGGGATGTTTTCCCTGGTTCCGAAAGTTTTTTTTTCGACCACGTGTGCTTCAGGTGAGTTTCTAGACATGGGGACGACTGCAATTTTACCGCAGCATCGTTCTCCGTTTTTTTTTGTTACTTTTGGATTTCCATTTATTATTTTCCTTTTCACATTTATTTAGGGCTCTTGGTACCGGCTCACGAAAAATTGCTGATTTATTGTCTGCGCGGGAAATCATTCATTGGCCGCATTCCCGCCGAAAACGCTCCCACATACATCGAGATACTGGGACCCAGAATTCCTAAATATTGGGATCTTAAGCAAATAATCACGCAAGGTGGTGTGGATAGAACTATAATTTGTCTTATATTCCTTTTACGTGACTAAGTTCCCGGAAAATTTGTTATAATAGTTTTTTTGTAAGGACCACGTGAAGTCCTAGAACGTGGTGTGCGAACCACCATTTTGGCGATAATAGATTTTCTTTTTTTATCACTTTTATTTTCTTAAATTAACCAAATCACTTTTCTTACCTAAATTGTTGAATATTTTTCTTTTCTTAATATATTCTTAATATCTTACAAATTGATCTGAGTGGCTTAATAGTGAGTAATTAGTGTATATTTGATTCATTATTTTATTTATTCAGTAACGTATATTGTTGAATATTTTATATTTAAAATATATATACATATCCTAACATAGTATAAATAATCTTTTTGCTACATTCGTAGTCATTTTCACCTCTTAAGATATTGTTTTTTTTTTTGTAAACTCAACTTATACATTTTACATATACAGGCTGAGCCTTTAAATAATTGGAATTTCCAATTTTGTGAATACATTGCGTATTTTAAATTGTCATATTATCTTTCACTATAATTATCTAACTGTGTGTACCACCTAAGTTTCATTGCATATACTGTGTGTAGCGTAATCAATGTATGTAAGGTACATCAAAGCTTTGTTGGACTACTGATGCAAAGATTTATAACTTAATACACGTAGATATTGTCTATTACTTTCCAATTTTGTAATCTTGATTGTTCAATTTTATTTCGATTCAGTTGACTAGTACCTAATCAGTTTGTATCATATTTTTTTTATTTAATTGGTATTCATAATAAATATTATTGTTACTGTTTAACTTGGTGTTTGAGTTTGATTACTTTCTCTCTTAACGAGCAAAAGTGATAGTTTTTGTGTACCAGGTATACGAACACCCCTCTTAATTTTCTTAAGCCCTTATTGCCCGAGGGTGTTCTACGTTAACCAGGAAACTTGCCAGACCGAACGTAGTGGTGCCCAAATAATATCTATGCGTTGTGTTGGCCCACGACGCTCCCGCATTTTAATACTGAGCTGGCCGGTAAGTTTTTCGAGGGGCCTTTGTAGACCAGGGGCGGAATTAGGCCTTTTCCTAATTCCAACTGTGGTATTGTTACCTGTACTGTTTTAGGTGTAACACTACGTTGGGACTTGAACCCAAGTCTACGGTTTACCGGACCGTTGCTTTACCACTTAAGCCACGATAGACCTTCGTTCAAGATATTTCGAAATGCATATATAACGTAATAGTGTTAATTATTCAGATGTCAGTTATTGAATGTAAATGACAAGATTTGAAAGCAGAAGTCAGTTTTGAAAGCTGATGTCAGTTTTGATAGCAGATGTCAGTTATTGAAAGCAAATGTCAGTTATTGAAAGCAAATGTCAGTTAATGAAAGCAGATATCTGTTTTGAAAGCAGATGTCTGTTATGAAAGCAAATGTCAGTTTTGAAAGCAGATGTCAGTTATTGAAAGCAGATGTCAGTATTTTGAAAGCAGATGTCAGTTTTGAAGGTTTAAAATTGCTAATTATTACTCCATGGCTATATGAGTGTTTAGATAATTTCTTAGCCGTTCATTGAATATATCAATTGATAAAACCAGATCTTAAATCGCCAACAAATTGAATTTACCATAACATACAAAGGTCACGAAATATATATATATATATATATATATATATATATATATATATATATATACGTGTGTAACGATTATAGTCAAACTACACAGCAATATGTGCTGAATTTAAGACATAATTACTGCTATGTTCATCAGATTTAACGAATAAATTTCTAATAAAGTGCACCAGTTAGAACTACAGTAATATCCACATAAGATAGATATGCTAAATACTAAATTTTGAAAGCGCTTAATTACACAAATCATGGAATTATTCTATTCAACATTAATATTTTGATTGAGTGCCTCTTTAATTCATTTCTTTAGGGCGCAGCTTAGTTACAAGTCTCAACATGTTTTTTCAATGACTTTTCGTCCTTCGTTCATTTCTCTTCAATATTTTATTATCGGCATTAATTTCAGAATTTCATTGTTACTTTAAAAATGTATCGCTTTGTATATATACTATAAATAGATTTAGAAGTGAAGAAAATGGGCGTAAATCGGTGAATTTAAGAGCATTATCATTGGAAATAATCTATTGGAACCAATTATATATCTAAAATTTAGAAAAACTTGCCAATTGGTAATCCATACATTGGTTTTAATTAATTCTATAGCATTGATTTCTATAACTTATTCATATTTCAATGTCAGGTCATGTCATAAGATAATTGGCTTAGTTTTAAATTATATTTGAAGCATACAGAAGAAATAATTAGCCAATTTAAAGAATTACATTTTCAGTTTCATTGTGTATTTTATTTGTATACATAAGTTTCTGCTATTGCCTTATTGTTAGTGTTTCTGGAAAAAGTATTGTCACTCTTTGCAACAAAAATATTTCTAGGACGTCTGCATAATTTTAATTTAATATGATTTATGACAAAGGTTGAACCTGTAAGCGTAAAACAAGTATTTGTGAAAACTGTAATTAAAAGAAAATATTGTCATTACAAAGTATCTCACCTTTATTTTACATCTTACGAATAATATACACTGCAGAATAAGTAACGGTGAGAATTTAAATGTTATAAAAGCCTAGAATAAAAATGAGGTTTGCGTTAGTTAGGTATAGTAATATTACGTGCATATAATTGAAGTTTTTTAGACTAATTAATAAATTTAGATCCAGTAATAATCTACAGTTTCTGAAATATTTAAGACAAAACGATTTATTTTATTATTTATATATTATTTAAATTAGTACAGATTAAAGAGTTTTGAGTTAAATGGGCTAACAATTTACTAAAATTTTACTAAAATATAAATACGCAATCGATTTTTATAAAAAAATTTCTTTGCGTAACCAATAAATTAAAAATTAGTTTTACATTTCAACACTAACTCTTCTACTGCGGGAAGTTAGAGCTTAATCTGTTAATCATATTTTTTCCTATTTCTTGGAGATGGTAGTATATAAATACTAATTTCAAGGTTCGATCAATTCTTAATAAAATCTAATTAGATGGAAAATTTTATTATAAAAATCTATAAAATAGATTCCACATAACTTCTACAAATAAAAAGCTATATTCAAATTGTATGCTAATAACTGATAATTAGTAAATAAAATGTTAATAAATACAAGAAGACTCTTCTATAGTATAAAATTCGAAATGAACAGTAACTATAGAACCCTAATACTAGAAATATTATCTTGTAACTAATTATTGAAGGCAATAAACATATTCATAACTATCATAACTAACTCGCATTGGTAATAAAGAGAGTCTAAAAGTAGCAAAAGAGATTCTGGCTTTCAATTGGAAAAAACAAGTAATATATTTATACCTAGTATAAGATCAGCAAATTATTATTTATAATTAAAGATAAAATTTATATTTTTTTAATATTTTAGTCATAAAAGTAATTGGGTTTGATTTTTTTATTGAAATTAGTTTCTAAATTATTTTTTAATTAACTTCCACTTATTTAAACATAAAATAAAATATTAAGATATTTAAAGTTTTCCCATTTATAATTATACCAATTATTTTTCCAGCTTGTACAACTTAGAACCCGTATTTTTTACTTACTAATGGTATTCCATTCTACCTTTAGCTTCCCGATACACACTTATAAAATCATACAGAAATATATCATTCTTGAAAGCTTAGGGATCCAGGTAATTTTTAACCTTATTAAGAATACAATATTAATTTATTAAGTATTGAGAATAAAATTATATGTACACATATCAAGGTTAGTAAATGTATAAGGTTGCCTCGTAATTCTCCAATAATCTTATTGCGCGGGAAAGCGTCACTCTGCCTGCCTATTCAAATTAAAATGATTTTGACTTTAATTTTATCATTAGCTAAATAGGTATAAATCCAGTAAAATAAATCACTGTTTTCTATAGACAAAACGATTAGTTTATGTACGATCTAATCACATATATTTACATAAAGCATGTCGTCCTTTGCTTCAAGGTATTGCTTTAAGTAATGGCTAATGACTGCTAGTTATTTGTAAATAAAATTACAATCTCTATAAACAAAAAACCTTATTGAGTAAATACAATACTTTAATTAACATTTTTTCAATTTTTTAATGTTTGCTCTCACTATTTTGTAAAACACTTGTAAACAATCAAATAAATTTTATATATAAGCACATAAAACACTATTAAATTAGAAAACAACGCTACAAACACTGCAAACATCAATCTAGACCGGTAATTTAACAATTAGTAAACTAGACAGGATGCCCGATACGCCCAATATGGCTATCGCCATTAGTTACGAGGCAACATTACCTATTTACTAATCTTGTACACATATAAATTTAAATTTACAACATACTTCCATTATCATATCCATAATTCGGTCTCATTTTAAAATTTCCCTATCATACATACAAGTTGTGTTTTACAAGTTATTTTTTAATTAAGTTCTTCAAGATTTGGCAATACACTAAGACAAAAGTGAAACAAATTAACAAAACTATTTTAATAAACATTTATGCCTCAATTTCTACTGACCATACTGCATTTTATACGTAAGGCTTTGCTCCAGCCATTATTAACCAGATAGTTTCATCGTTTATGTTACGTCTGCTATAATGGCATTTACTTCTCCATCTCCACTGCTACCTCAGGCGTTCCTCGAGCCGTCAACATTGGTCCACTACTGTTTGTTACTAACGTCTGATTGTGCAAAACGATTTAAACACTACCACTGGTGTAACAATAAGAGATAAATGTATCTAAATTCTTCACTGCTGGAGTTGCCTTGCCCAGTTCGTGGATACCATTCCGTTGTAGCAGAGGCTAGTATCTGCTAGTTTCCATTTCCACAGCATTGAGTTGCACCTTCCGTGGCCTGTACGGAACCTATTTAATTGATACCATCGCCTACGTGGGAGGGTTATGCCCAGCAGAGATTTTGAAGGTTAAAAAAATTAAATCTCTGTTCCTCAATTTAGAGTGTTGTTCGAGGGCTATCCAGCAATCATTCACATTGATGGGGTGTTGAACTTCTGTATCCAGCCAAATCGATCTCCTAGATCCAGTCGCTTCTGAGAACACTCTCCAAATCATCGTGTATGGGGAGATCAATGTAGTTGATAATCTTAACCCATTCATTCTGTGCTGCAGCGAGACGTCTGATATCCGGCGGGGCAATGTTAGAAAGAATCAGTAACCAGAGACTAGGAGTAGATCTAAAAGTACCAGCGGCGATCCCCATTGCATCGATGAGTGAATATGTTGTGAGAGTTTCGATACCAGACAGCAGCACAGTATTCAGCAGGAGAGAAAGCCAGTGCAATGGCTGCCATTCACAAGGTCTCCCCATTTACTCCACATGGTTTGCTGACAAGTTTATGTCAAAGACCGGTCCAACGTTACACCCAGATATTAAGGAGTGATGTTGTGGTTGATCCGACTACCACCAAATTCGACATTCAGCTCTCTGTTAGTTTCCTTGTTACACAAATGAAAGGCATATGATTCGGATTTTGAAGAGTTTAGTTGTAAGCGCCACTTCTTATAATATTCGCCTAAAGCTTGCAGAACTTTAGCAAATTGTAATTCTCCATCCTCTAAATTCCTGGTTTGGGAGTATAAAGCCAAGTCATCGGCATATAGGAATTTTCGTGATTTTGTGGGTGGGAGATCATTTGTGTAAATGTTGCACATTAAAGGAGCCAGAACCGATCCTTGAGGAAAGTCATTCTTCAAGGTTATGCCACTACTAATTCGATTGTTTAACCAGATTCCGATTACGGGGATGGTTTGGCATATTCTGGATAAGAATTTACTATTCGAGAGAATTTACTATTCTGCCAGGGATGTTGTATCAAGAATTGTTACGGAAACACAACTTCACCTTACCTTCAGACCGAAGCAAGCAAGCGGATGCTAACTTTATGATTAACTTAACAATGGTATCGACATTCCGAATAAACTAGAACAAACATCTTTGTCAAAGCACCTGTTGCTCATGTGGCTAAAATGCAAAATTGCTTTTTGTAATACTTTTTATTCTTCCGTCACAATTGAACCGTAATTACCCATTGGTAATGTACGAAATTCTATCAGGCTCCAGTATTTTATATAATTTCTTTCTAATTTGAATTGTTAACTTTTATTTTTATTTATTATTTCTTCTATTTCTTCTATAGTTTAATTTGGACCCTGTACCATTTTATTATATTGTTCTCTTAATGGAGAAATCTCTTGGAAGAGAAACACAATTATTATTATAATTGTTATTGAAAGAAACGAATTTGTACTATGAAATTTTATTTAAATAAATTAATAACAAAGGTTCTGAATATATACATAAACACAGAAACAAAATAAGTAAAGGACATCATCTATGCGTTTAAGAGGTAGAGATATTCTTTATTAATTGAAAATAATTATAATGTAATAATAGTTAGAATTAGATACGTTAAAGGATCTGTAAGATAATTTTAATTAATATAAAAATCAATTAACTATCATTTAAGAAAATATTTTTTGCAAAGCGTACAATTACTTGAAAAGGTTATTTTGATTTATTAAAATAATATGCTCAAACGAAGTTTCTTCCTGGAAATACTTGTTTTCTAGCAAAGATTGTATTGTATTTTTGTGTATCACTTGTATAGCTATGTGGAAGGAAAGGGAATGAAATCGAATGTAAGGGAAATAGAGAGAGGAGTACCCCAAGGTAGTAATTGGGACAGTTCCTTTACATAATTTACGTAAATGATGCGACAAACAGTAAAATTGATGGTGGTTACCGACTATAAGGAACACCCGGGTAGTTCTGCGATTATTATAGAGACAGCGCTGAATATTCCTTCACGCTCTGTCTTAATAATATCTGCGAGATAGCTAGGTAGTTATGTTTTGTTGAATGTGTCTCTTCTCCAACAGGGGCGTATTGATAATCATGTAGAAATGTGAAATGCGTATCTACGTCTTTGGAGAAGATACATTCAAAAATACATATGAACTTGTATTGTGTTCTTCACACCCCATTTTTAATAATATTAGGTATATATTATTAAAAATACTTTTGTATTATACAAAATTGGTAGGTTTACCTACTCAACTATGTTTTAAATTATGTTGTTATATACGTATTCGGTTTACGCCGACAAGTAGTGAATACTCGATAATACAGTTTTTTATAGATATGGTGGTTACCGACTATAAGGAACACCCGGCTAGTTCTGCGATTATTATAGAGACAGCGCTGAATATTCCTTCACGCTCTGTCTTAATAATATCTGCGAGATAGCTAGGTAGTTATGTTTTGTTGAATGTGTCTCTTCTCCAACAGGGGCGTATTGATAATCATGTAGAAATGTGAAATACGTGTCTACGTCTTTGGAGAAGATACATTCAAAAATACATATGAACTTGTATTGTGTTCTTCACACCCCATTTTTAATAATATTTGGTATATATTATTAAAAATACTTTTGTATTATACAAAATTGGTAGGTTTACCTACTCAAGTATGTTTCAAATTATGTTGTTATATACGTATTCGGTTTACGCCGACAAGTAGTGAAGACACGATAATACAGTTTTTTATAGATACAGTGGTTACCGACTATAAGGAACACCCGGCTAGTTCTGCGATTATTATACAGACAGCGCTGAATATTCCTTCACGCTCTGTCTTAATAATACCTGCGAGATAGCTAGGTAGTTATGTTTCGTTGAATGTGTCTCTTCTCCAACAGGGGCGTATTGATAATCATGTATAAATGTGAAATACGTATCTACGTCTTTGGAGAAGATACATTCAAAAATACATATGAACTTGTATTGTGTTCTTCACACCCCATTTTTAGTAATAATATATATTATTTAAAATACTTTTGTATTATACAAAATTGGTAGGTTTACCTACTCAAGTATGTTTCAAATTATGTTGTTATATACGTATTCGGTTTACGCCGACAAGTAGTGAATACACGATAATACAGTTTTTTATAGATACGGTGGTTACCGACTATAAGGAACACCCGGCTAGTTCTGCGATTATTATAGAAACAGCGCTGAATATTCCTTCACGCTCTGTCTTAATAATATCTGCGAGATAGCTAGGTAGTTATGTTTTGTTGAATGTGTCTCTTCTCCAACAGGGGCGTATTGATAATCATGTAGAAATTTGAAATACGTATCTACGTCTTTGGAGAAAATACATTCAAAAATACATATGAACTTGTATTGTGTTCTTCACACCCCATTTTTAATAATATTATATATTATTAAAAATACTTTTGTATTAAGTAAAATTGAGATGTACGCGGATGACACGTCGTTGCTGATAACGTGTAATAAATATGAAAATGTAAATCATGCACTGCATGATTTACATTTTCATATTGAGTTCTTGAGCGAGTATTTTTAGAACAATGTTTTGTACTTAATAATACCAAAACAAAAAAAGTGGAATTTACTGCAAAAAAAAACGCAAGAGAAATTGTTCATATTTAATTAATGCGTAGGTTTTTAATATATTGTTTCTTCCATGTTTTCTTTTGTATTCTTCTTAAAGCAGTAGTATTAGATATTATTGTTTATTTTATACATGGGTATTGACGCCCTTACATATGGCCTCAAAGGACAAAACATGTTGTAATTTTGATTATCACTTTTATAATTGGAATGTACTGTTATTTTTATGAATTAAAACACACTGGGTATTTTAATATTTTATTGTGAACTGTAGATTCTTATTTTTCCAATGTAGTTCGAACACGGAAATACGACGTCTGCTTTTTGGTTGACCGTACTTGAGTGTTTTTTTTCGATAGTATCATCGTCTCTATAACACATGCATGCACACATATTCTACGTCAAAGGACCTCCTCTCGGCTTAGTATACATACAACATACATAATATATGCGGATAAATATGAAAATATATTTCAATACACACACATATAGTGTATTAACACAATTTTTCTTAAAGAATTTTTTAAATAAATATTATTCAATTAAATACTAATTTCATGTTTTAGTTCCGCTATAAAATACTATTTTGTAGATGGTTAGATAGATTATCTTATTCAATAAGTACCTTATAGTTCACTGAAAAATGGTTCTTCATTAAAGTCTATAAATATTATTTTTATAAAAACTTTACAAACGCGTCATGCAGCCGACAATACTGTCACCACTAAGTATTTAGTTGAAAATTACATGTATAAATCATGGCTGTCGTATACAAAACAATTAAGTCCATTTAAGTTAATTTGTTCCTTCCTGTTAATCTTGTAAGCTTTTTTCACTGGAAACATGTTTTGACGATCAATGTCCTCGTAATTTAAATAATTATTTCTCGCACATTTACATATACTACTTGAAGATGTAAACCAACAATTATTGCATATTGATCTCTTAACAATTTTTGATTACTTTTTATATTTTTCTCTTATATTTTCAACTTTGACCGAATAAATTACTTAATCCTACAAAATTATTAGTGATTTAAAGGTGACCTCACTTGTCAGATTCAGAAATTATATGCTGATGTATTATGTATTTAATAATAAATGCAATTCCGACTTATTTACAAACCAATCTGATCTGGAAACCTATATCTAAATGAAGTTATAAAAGTTTTAATTATTTAAATATACAGTACGAAAGGAGTTTTTAAGCACTTATGGGAAAGTATGAAAAGTATAGCGCGACCATTATTAAGATGTGCTATGCTATCACAGAGGCCAGAATGGAAACAAAGAAACAAACAAAAAAGCAAACACAATCCATCGAGATGGGGAAACGAATAGGCATAATCAAATTGTTCAAACTTACCACGTTATGTTAAAACGAATGAAATGCAGTCCAGTTGTGAGATACCATCAGCGATTAATTTTTAAATACAAGAAACATTTCGTGTGGAGAAATTTTACATTTCGACAAGTTTATGATGGAAATGGGGGGGAGTAAAGAAATTATAAGGAGATAGTACGGACAGTTTAAGGAAGACACGACAATCACTAGTCGGTGAGAATTTGCTTCAATAAGTGAATGAGATAGTTTGTGAGAAAGAAGGTTTGCAATATTGAATTGGCCACACCTTCCACAACTTTCATGATATTTGTTGAACGAAATTGTAACAGAAAAATTGCATTACCGCAAATTATGCATTAGATAGATGCAAAGCGAATGGCGTCAGTAATTCAATGGCATTTTTGAAGCGTTTCAACGTTGTTGATAGCGAATTCTTGAACTATATTGTGATTAGCAATGAAATAGTGATTTACGTATTGACGGTGCGCGGTGTAGTGGATCACTGAAACAAAATGGCGACTTAAGATAGATATAACTAAATGATAATAAAAAAAAAAATAGGATAAACTAAGTTTTTGTAGGATATGGCTATTTTAACAGGATTAATTGATTATTGCAATGAAATAAACAAAGTACCGTCGGCAAACTGATTCTAATTATTAAAAGCAATAAATCGCTAAGATCAAAAATTGAGTTTTATGAAAACGGCTGAACCGATTTTAATGTAATGTAAAACATTTTTTCATTAATTATATTATATATTTCTGTAAATTCGATAGAAAATACTTGTAAATAATGTTTTGATATCAAAAGTTCGCGATTTTAATTATTTATTTATTACTTTGATGCACGTTACGAGTATGTAGTATATAAAGACACGTACAATTTATGAAAATATATTTAATTATTAGTGAACCACCACACACTCGGGTAATAAAAAAATTACTAATAAAGTAGGGACTAGAAGTTCAACCTTTCTCGGATTTCTGTTCTTTTATGGAAGTATCTAATAATGGCTCTGTTCAGTATTTAATTTTTAATACGTACCTACTACACGCAAACATTACAAATATATTTATTACAGCATAAATATATCTCCTATCGCAGGTGAGTTGTTAGACTTTTAGAAATAAGCCTCACCTTTTGTATCTACGTATTTTTTTGTAATTTGTCCATTTTTTGTTTACTTACGTGTACAATAAATTGTAAAATAAATAGATAAATAATAAATTAAATAAAAGTATGTATAACAAATAGGCAGGTAAGTACTTACTTTTCCGACAGTGGCAAACACTAACATCGATTCACTTTACTTTACTTTTCTTTTCGAAATTCGGGAAACAAATGAGTAACGTTTATCCGTGGCATTCGTATTTATATTGGTGAAGAATCAAACAAGTTCATGCAAGATTGCAAGAACACACACCACAAGTCGTACTTCGTCCCTTTGCACGTCTGAACAAGCATTGCGGACGGCGGCAGCGGCAGCGCTTTGCAAGTCTCGACACGTTGTACTGAATATGGAATTTGCAAGTTTTTACAAGTAACAGTCGCTGAGCTTCTTAAAATATTATCTGCCTACATTGATAGGTGAACTCAAGCCAACATCTTAGTTCTTCACTATCGAAACCAGATAAATTTTCGTGGACCCCCGCTTACGAATTGTGAACCCCCATTTTTTTGTCACGCCTACGTAGACCCCCATAGAGTCTCCCGTGGACCAGTGGTCCAGGTGGACCCCCACCTGGACCACTTTGGGAAAGGATACCACTAAAGGATACATTGTTTAAACGACTGTTGATGTTATAAAACCTCGACAATTGAGTAGCTTTGTTTACTTAGGATTCAATAGCTGCAATGCCACACGTACGAATATATCAGCTGTAAACTCTATGTTTAATGTAGCAACTGTTGGTTGTTACTGAAAAAAACGGATTTGTAAATAGGCGAAACAGGCGGAAAGCTTAGATGAAATCGTCGAGGTGACCGCCTTTATCGTGGAGATACACGTGAATAATTGTCACGAACTCGATGAAAGGGTGCCTCATGTCTAATACGCTGTGCACTACGTGAATGTCTTTTTTTGTTACGGGAAGTACAAAAATTTAGCTATAGAATTTACACGCGGTAATGTTTATATTTATAAGAACCCTTGAAGGGATAACATTGTTTAAACTGCTTTGTATGCTAGGTGTTCGAGAACAGTTAGCTATTAAAAATTTAAAGCGGGATCGATAACAAAACTTCTTTATTTTGTTATTGCCCGTTAGCTTTCAAATATCGTCTCCGATAGTATTTATGATATACTCGCAGTGCAGTGACAAAAATTTTTTAAATATGTTTATCATTTTTGTCTCGCTTATGAGAGGGAATTTTGGGAAAATATTTGGAATTCTATATTCTATGTAATTACTTCTTTCCATTTCTCATACGTTGCCTTTTTATTTCGAGAACATTCGGAATGGAAGAATTCTAGGTCACTGTAAATTATAACTTAGAACCCTAAGTTAGAATTTTCCCTCTCTCCTTTCTTATCTTATCTGTTGAGGCCATTGCTTCCTAGATCAACCGCGTATCCTTACCTTTCCTCTTCCTGCCTACATTATTTTCTTTTTTAGGCAATTCCAAACTACTTGGCGAAACCAATTTAATTGTCTTCTCCTTATACTTTTGATTATAGTCTTATTTCATAATTTCTCTAATATTATCATTGTTTTCCCTATGCCATTTTACTTATCTTTCAATTTTACTAAAAGTTATCTTTGCCGTGGTCTTAAACTTACTAACTTGCTTTGTTTATACCACCCAGTTGTCACTATGATACAGAATTCTAGGAATTATAAGCACATTGTATACCTTCAAGTTGATGTTTGGTAATATTTAATTTTTTTCTAATATCGTTTTATTTAGCTTTATCACATATGTCTATGTCCTCCATTTGTTATAATACTTTCAAAATATTCATGTGTTGATAATGTTTCTAGTGGAATGTATTTGCATTTAGCTTTTATGTATTTTTTTTCTCGTTCAAAACCATATCCACCTTAATTTTGAGATTTTCTACTTTAGAACATTTAGGTACTTTAACTTTTAACTCCACTTAAACAAAATTTAACCCTTAACTGGTGAGCGTCATTTACGGTACGTTCGTGGAGACCCAGGGTCTGACAGACCCTATGTGAAGATCTACATATATATGACTATTTCTTTGAAAATGTTTGATAATATCGGTTTATCCCATATCATTCTCTGTATTTGTATTGAAATATGAACAATAAAAGATCGCCTGTATTAGAAAATATTTATTACAGAAATTCAACTAAATCGAAACCTTTTCGGAACAGAACAATTATCTGAAATGTTTTTAGCTTCCTAAAATGTATAAAAGTATGTTATATTTTGCACATAAACATTTCAAATCGAACACCATATACAAAAATAACAAAATCACAATGCTGAAAATCTTAACAACAAACTTTATTGAGAGTTTTTATAAACAGTTATTACATATATTCTTACTGCACTGCAAACAAACTGGCTTCCTACACCGTACACAATGTGTTTTTGTCTTCCTATCCTTAGAATATGGACAAATGTAGCATCTTTTCCTTTTTGAGGTACCATGTTCAACTTGCAGATTCGGTATAGTATCAGTAATGCCCAGAATAGTTCCCATGATAGTTTTTAACCCTGTTTGTATAGATGGATTATTATATCTCGTGTGTATAAAGGGTTTCACAAGAGCATCCCCTAAACGTTTTATAAACTCAAACCGCTGTAATTTTTCACAATCTCTGTAGGATTGATGAAGAATGAAAGCGTTGCACGAAGCAATATCCACAATTGTAAAAAAAATGGCTATAGGCCATCGTCTAGTGCGGCGCGAGGATGAGTAAACGCTACACTTTTGATCCAGTGAATCGACACCTCCTTTGGTGCTATTATAAAAACTTATGATTTCTGGTTTTCCAGTGGATTCATCTAAACTAGCAGAGTGGTGCATACTAGAAATAACAGCAACGGCTTTATTCTTTTTTGGCACAAATGATACCAAAGACATATCTTTGGTGAAACCATACATTGTAGACAAAACTGGTAGCTTCTTTGATGCTAAAAATTGTGGCGGTATTTCTTTTTTGTTTTTTCTTATCGTACCTACATAAGTTAGTCCACGATCGAGTAGCTCCTGGACTAATTGAACAGAAGTAAACCAGTTGTCGCAGGTGATATTTCGATTCGTTTTTTCGATTGGTTTAGCAAGTCTAATTACTGCTTGCCTAGGAATATTCAATTTTCGTTCTTCTTCAGACAAAGTAGCTCCATCACTTGCCTTTCCACAGTACAAATATGCGTTATAAAAATAATTATTTCGTGCATCAGTAAGACAAATAAGTTTCAACCCGTACTTATTCGGTTTATTAGGCATATACATTTTGAATCGACAACGCCCTCTGAAACCAATTAACATCTCATCTACAGTAACCGAATTACCCACTGTATAGACAATCTGACAGTTCTTGACGAATGTTGTAAAAATAAAAGATATCGCAGCACTAGGATCTTCAGGTAAACGTTCATGCCTGGTCCGGAAATTATCAAACCTAATATACAAGCTAATATAACAAAAAAAAACGCTTACAAGACATAGCGCAACGAAATACATCCCTTCCTGTGCCATCTGCAGCAAACAAAGATTGAAGTCTCTCATGACCTGACTTGAAAATTTGAGTATATAAAAGTAATCTGAGAAATGTACAGAATTCCTCTCGAACAACATTTTTCAATTCAGGCCTATTAGGTTCTTTAAATTTGAGACGGTACTCGCCAAGCTTTTCATTTGTCCATGTGAGTATTTCATCCAGAATATCATCGGTGAACAGAAAGTTCCAGGCATCTATCGGGCCAGCCTTATTACCTAAATTTCCAGCAGCACCTTTTAGCCCAGGCAAATGAGTAACAATGTTGTGTGCTCGCGCTCGTACGCGTGGGTTCGGTGGCTACTTTGACCATTTGAACCGGTTCCTACCATAATATCCTTTGGTTGTAGATTCACATTGTTCCTGCACATGTAATTCCTCTTCTGAAAAGGCTTCGTCCTCTGATAATGATGATTCCTCAGAGGCTGTTTCATGCTCACTTTCAATAACAAATTCATCATCTATATTACTATCTTCATCACTTTCTGAACCAATTTCGTCATACCACCGTAATACGGTCTCTTCAAAATTCAAATCAGTAGCACGAACACTTTTTACTACGGACATTCTTAATTAAAATTACTTTCAGTTAGGGTGAACCAGGGTCACATAGACCCTTAAACTACAATATATAGATAACTGCACTCGTAACACGTATTCTTTCAACGGCGTATTGACGAAGACTAAATATTAGGAAGCTACTTATAAGGTTAGAAAGATTTGCGCATGTCCTGGCTCACCAGTTAAGGGTTAAATAGCAATTTGTTTCCTTTACCTTTTCATTATATATGACCATAAATAATGTTAATATAAACCAAATAAATTAAATAAAATTATATAACAGAACTACTAACAAAATAATAAATGCAAGTGTCAATAAATTTTAGAAAAATATACGATTTGTTCGTTTCAATGTTGATTTGACTTAGAACAAACATTTCAGCTCGCGGTATTTGTGGCCACAGTTTGAACAAAATAAACGAAAACATGTATATATTATATTAACAATTTAACTACGTTAATTGTGTAAGCCTGGTGCAAACATCACCAATTATATATTTTCATTAATTTTACGTACATTCATTCGCATTCATGAACATGTTTACGGAACAACCTTATTACTTATTTGAAGGATAAATCACGATAAATTTCTATATAAATTACTGACCCACCAGTAAAATATTGTAAAGCAACATTGTACTGCGCTTAAAATGCGTTTGGCCTAACGATATACTTATAAAAGACTAGATAAAAATGCTGTTCAATTTTCAAAATAACATAGCACTATAAGATACGTTACTGGATCTGTATATTTGTTTCGCAGCTATATATAATATCATGTTCTTAATAATCACACGAAAAATTAAAAAACCAATTTTATGTGTATGTCCCTTATACATTATATGTATATGCTTTACTGGTGAAGCAATAAATTTCCCCGTTATTTTAAATATCAAATCCCCACTTCATATAAAGTTCTTATTACTATTATTGTTTATAAAGTTCAAAATTTTTTTTTTATCTAAGGTTACACTGTTCATTATATAAACTTCCGCCCATGACTTGATGTATGATCCACAAACATTTTCATCAAAGATAGCCATGAGAAAAATGAGTCATGTCTGAGACTGATTCTACTTATTAGTTGTATGTCGTTCCGTTACGTGTCCTTATATTAATGAAAAATTTTCCTACTTTAATACCTAAGAAATATATCAGCTGTTTTGATTTTTCTACTTTTATTGATATATCTTACAAATGAAAAGATTTTGTTAGAGAAAGAAAATCAAACTAAATTTATTAAATAAATAAGAAAAAACGTTTATTAAATAAAATGTATTGTAGGGATCGGCAGTTAGGGGTAAGTACATTTCAGGAGTAGCCTTAAATGAATAATTTAATTTGAAATTGGACGCAGTAATAACAGTAATACAATAATATGTAACAAGCTGTACATTATACCGATAGGTCCAGCCCGCAACGGGCCATACGGAACAATATACGTACGGAACGTAATGCGACGTGGCAACGTATGTACGACGCCACTCCGCGTGCGCATACATAAGTCCGATGATCGAGAGCAATAGATTGCCCGTCATTCGTATCTATCTATGCAAATGTAAAGGTTGCAACAGTTGCAAGTTCAACTGTTTAGAATTTTCGAGACAATAACCCCTAGAAATCTCGAGGGAGTGAGGCGGGAGTTTTACAATAGGCTCGGCTATTGTTTGGGGAGAGAGGGCGGTATTTTCGAATCCTATATTTAGTGACTTTCTTAGAATTAAAATTTATTCTGCAGAATTATTGATTTTTTTACTTTTATCTTTTAGAAAACGTTATTGTTTTTTTATTACTTAAAATTACTTTTCCGTAGCAGCTAAGAATACAATAATAATAACTTGGAGATATAACGACCTTTTTATATCTGAAGCAAATGGGCAAATTACGTATACAGAACGAATATGCAAACGACTATATCCTTGCGCGGTTTAAGCCTTACTAAATTCATAACTCTGCAATGTATGGTAATGTAAGCTATTGCGCGTAGAGGGGATTAGCTGTTGCCACTTATTGCTCGGTATGGCCCGTTGGGAGCTGGTCCTATCGGTATATGTAATGGTGTAATGTACAAATTCAACATACGTATTACCACAACTAAGTTGTAATCATCAGCAATACAAAAAAAGTTTTAACCTCAGAGTCCTACCACACACTTTACGCAAGCAAATCATATTACTATATAACATACATATTAATACTGGTTGTATACGTCGGTGATTTCGCAATGCTGCATAATAGTATTTTTGCCCAGACAACGTCAATTTCCATTAATTTCTTAATAACTAATAATAAGTTAAGTTTTTGGCATGTATCCTGAATGTGTAAAGTTTTGAGTTTAATTAAAAACCAGAGAAACACTCAAAGGATCCAGCTCAGGTCTCAACAGGTTAACGTGTGAAGAATGTGAAAAAGTTGAAGAAACAGAGAAAATGCTCGAAATTAGATTGAAGGAACATTAAAGAAGCTATAAAGGTATAAAACTGACCTATATTTTCACAAATAATGGTTTATCATCTAATAATAGATTTAATAAAAATTTCAAAATTTTACACATTCAAACAAAAAAAAAAAGAAAAAATCCAACAAGCATACAAATTGAGTTTGGTGTTAAGTAGACTTAAATAACGCTAAGAAATAAGTAATTAAACTTCTAGTTTTAAAAATTCTTTTATTGTAAATACCACTACAATATTGTTTCGCTATACAATGGCTCCATCAGGTGGATGAAATACTCAGTATTTCATCCACCTGATGAAGCCATTGTATGGCAAACCAATATTGTAGTGGTATTTACAATAAAAGAATTTTTGAAACTAGAAGTTTAATTACTTATTTCTCAGCGTTATGATGAAGTTTCAACAAGTATCTCCTTCGTCAATTAACTATTTATGGGGGGGGGGGCAGAAGTTAAATAACTTCTGCCCCCCTCCCTCCCTCTAAATTAAAGATACCTCTTCTATTCTTATTAACATTCCCAATTTGTATTTTAAATATGCTGTTTTCATCTACTTCATAAAGATCCAAATGTAGTGGTCTACAAAAATATTCGGAATAATTTGCAATAAACGATTTATATCATGAGAGCAAAATGAATTGAGGTAGTAGGAGGCTGCGGTTCGGTGATCGTATTTCGTGAATTATAAAGTAAATAAATCTTACTGAGAGCACTTAAATGTCTCCTTGATACAAATTTAATTTACAACTTAAAATATTTATAAAATGTCATACAAATGTCATATTTTATATTTTATTGAAAAGTTTACAATAATTGTTGAAACTGTTGTCCCCATTCAAACATAAATTTACGCGCCGCTTCATGTTTTCAAAAACCTTTTGTAAAATAAATCCGTCTACTAACTCGCACTGTCGCACGATATTGTTCCGTAAATCGTCTTTTGTATGCACTGGATTTTTAAAAATAGAGTTTTTTAAGTATGGAAATAAAAAGTAATCCAGAGGAGTTAAGTCACACGATCTTGGCGGGAAACGGTCAACACTAATAATTCTTTCATCAAAAAATTCACGTAAATAATTTATTGTTTCACGGGCAGTGTGTGGTCGTGCGGAATCTTGCTGAAAGAAGCCTAACTGTAACTCGTCATCATGCAGTTGATTTATGAATGTTTCCAGTATATTATTGCGATATCTTTCACCATTTATAGTTCCTTCGAAAAAGATCCGACCAATAAGCCTTCTACGTGACATGGCACACCAAGCCCCTATTTCTACAGGCTGCAACGTTGTTTCTCTATAATAATGCGGATTGTCTGTTTCCCCACATACGCATATTCTGAGCGTTCATGTAGCCGTTCAGGTGAAACCACGCTTCGTCGATGAAAAACGTTTTATCCAAAACATCGTCGTCGTTAAGATTTGCATTAAAGAAACGCCAATAGGCAACTCTTCGAACGTAATCTGGCGGCAATAGTTCTTGATACAATTGAACCTTGTAAGGATGTATACCAATATCGCGTTTAAGAATACTGCGGCAAGTTCCATAACTTATATCCAACTGTTGTGCCAGTCTTCTGACAGATGTTGTAGGTTGTTCTCTAATTGCGTTTCTTGCATTATTAACAACATTTTGGGTCCTAACTCGACAAGATCTTCCCCCTTTCCATTGTCTTTTTACAGACCCAGTTGTTCGAAAGTTATTTATAATTCTCAATATGTCACGAGAAAAGTTATTATTTACTAAAACAACTTCAGGAAAACGTTGTTGGAATTCTTCCTTGCACATTTCTATTGAATAATACCATTCGCCGTTTGGCAAACGTCGACCGTTACGAAAGCAACATTCTAAAATGAACACCATTTGTTCTTGAGTAAACATTCTGAATGTGATTATACTGTTTTTTTTTTAAAAAATTGTATTGAAAGCATTAATAATTCACACTGACAGTCTGTCATTAAATGTTTGACAGAAAAATATTGTGAATATAATTCACGAAATACGTTCTACGAACCGCAGCCTCCTACTACCTCAATTCATTTTGCTCTCATGTTATTTCATATTGATTGTGCCGAGCCACTCGTCATCATGCAGTTGATTTATGAATGTTTCCAGTATATTATTGCGATATCTTTCACCATTTATAGTTCCTTCGAAAAAGATCGGACCAATAAGCCTTCTACGTGACATGGCACACCAAACCCCTATTTTTACAGGATGCAACGTTGTTTCCCTATAATAATGCGGATTGTCTGTTTCCCACATACGCATATTCTGAGCGTTTATGTAGCCGTTCAGGTGAAACCACGCTTCGTCGGTGAAAAACGTTTTATCCAAAACATCGTCGTCGTTAAGATTTGCATTAAAGAAACGAAAATAGGCAACTCTTCGAACGTAATCTGGCGGCAATAGTTCTTGATACAATTGAACCTTGTAAGGATGCATACCAATATCGCGTTCAAGAATACTGCGGTAAGTTCCATAACTTATATCCAACTGTTGTGCCAGTCTTCTGACAGCTGTTGTAGTTGTTCTCTAATTGCGTTTCTTGCATTATTAACAACATTTTGGGTCCTAACTCGAGAAGATCTTCCCCCTTTCCATTGTCTTTTTACAGACCCAGTTGTTCGAAAGTTATTTATAATTCTCAATAGGTCACGAGAAAAGTTCTTATTTACTAAAACAACTTCAGGAAAACGTTGTTGGAATTCTTCCTTGCACATTTCTATTGAATAATACCATTCGCCGTTTGGCAAACGTCGACCGTTACGAAAGTAACATTCTAAAATGAACACCATTTGTTCTTGAGTAAACATTCTGAATGTGATTATACTGTTTTTTTTTTTTAAATTGTATTGAAAGAATTAATAATTCACACTGACAGTCTGTCATTAAATGTTTGACAGAAAAATATTGAGAATATAATTCACGACATACGATCTACGAACCGCAGCCTCCTACTACCTCAATTCATTTTGCTCTCATGTTACCCGTTACTTGTACTGTGACCATTTCTTTATTTTTATTTTAACTCTCAAACATAGTCTGGCATAATAGTATTTTATTGTTATTATGAAATTCGATACCGGATATTAACATAATCTTTCCAGAATACTTGTGCTCAGTTTTCAGGGTAAGCATGAAGAAGAAAATCCAAATGGAAATGAAAAGAAATTTTTAGAGTTTTGTGTAGATAATCTTGTTGTGAGAAATACTTTTTTCTAGTATAAGCAGGTAAGTAAATTTAGGAAAAAAGTAACCAGTATGCGCAAAAAGTCGATTATAGGCTTCACTATAGTAAAACGAGAAAACAGAGGAGAAATTAGGGATGCAAAAGTAAAACGGAAATACAAAGTTGGTAGTGATTATTTCCTGTTAGAAACAGTGACAAAAAACAAAGCGATACTAAATAATAAACAAAAAGAAATTAGAAAGGAAATAAATAAATACTTACAAACTCAGAAATTCGGGTATAAGAGAAAAGTATCAGAAAGAATTAGTAACGAAACTGACAAAAACAGAACAGGAAGAAAATTGATTGTGATTGAAGGATAGCAAAAATTTGAAGTATATTGCTATCAGCATCAAAAAGGGCCTGCGAAGTCAATAGCAGACGCGGCTTGTGATGACGTCCTGTAGGGGCCAGTACAATGATGTAAATGTCTCGTGTGTTTTCGGTGTTTAGTTAGTACACGAGAATACACGAAGCACTCGCATCATTGTACGTGCCCCAACAGTACGTCATCACGAGCCTGGTCAATAATAACTATAAAAGGGGAATAGCATTAGTGAAATGAAGAAATAAAAAACTATCAGAGAAAGAAATAAATGTTGGAAAAAATATTTATAAAGAAGAAAATGAAGAATACAAAATAAAAAGAAAAATGTATTAGAACCGAAGCAAGGGTTAGGAAGTTCTTGGAAAGTTAATGGAAATAAGTAGCAAATAATCCCACATAATGTTTTATAGAGAGTGAAATTCTTTTGAAATACTAAATTTAAAAAAATTAATTAAATATAAATAGCAGAAATGTTTTCAGAAGAAAATTAAATTGTAAATACATGGCACGAATATTTTGAAAAGCTCACGAAAACCCAGTAAATAAAAAAGAGGTAATCGAAATGGAAATAAGGAAAGGAAATGAGTTTCAAACGAAAAATAGTATAATAAGTATTGAACTAGAGGAAGCGATGACAAGAATTAAATCAGCAAAAGCAGCTAAGTTAAACAAACTAGGACCGGACACTATTAAATATATGGGAGAAAGTATATATAAATATATATAGATAAATATTTCTTGACCTTTGTATGTTATAGTAGATTCAATTAGTCGATGATTTAAGGTCTGTTTTTATTTAATATGTATATATTTAAAATAATCTTACATGTTTCGGCACATAATGCCTTTTTCAAACAAATTTAAAATATAAATGACACTATATTAATGTCATATTTATATATCTGTAGTTGTTATGGATAAAACCAAATTATTCAAAGATACATTCAAGTCCAATAATAATAATTCATACTTTAGCATTCTCCAACAGCTAAACGACAATAACACAGTGACACAAAATCGAACTTTCCAAAAGGGAATCGGATGAGACCAATAGCAAATGAAAGTTGACATTATTCATAACAAAACCTTCAAGGGTTTTTTTTAGTTCAGTGCGAGATTTTTTTTTAAACGCATTTGAAGTTGGTGATTTTGGAACGCTGCCTAACAAGGAAAGATCATTGAAAATTTGATAAAATAATGCTTATTTTTTTTATTATCCTGGAAAGTTGTGGTATCTTACTGTTTTTGGGGTCGAGGAATTCATTTTTGATATTAATTTTTACCTAAAACTGACGCTAGATGGCGCTGTCATACAAATAGTGCTATTTCTTGTAGATTTTCATAGAAAAAACGGTGTATTTACTGCTTCAGACATAATATTAGAACCCTTAAAGAATTTTTATTACAAAAACAACTTTTTTATTTGAAAGTATTATATCTTATTTGGATCTCATTTTGGATCCGCTTAATCATAATCACTATCACTGTCAATTTGCATGTTTGAAGTAGCAAAAGCTCCAGAAGTAGTAGGTTGTGAACCTCTGTATGTTTCTGGTTCTTGCTCTTCTTCAGTATCCTCTTCATCGGTTGTTCTCTTTAACCACCAGCATAAATCGCCTAACAAAGAATCCAGTTTCTTTCCTCTGTACCTAGTTTCCATGGTTAAAGCTACTTGGTGAAAACGTTCACCTTGCTCATCAGATTCGGTGGATAGTTGGTTTTCAAACCAATCCATATGGTGATGGAGAAAATGAATTTTTAATGACATATTCACACCAAGGTCCTCAAAGGCTTTCAAGAGACGTTTAACCCTTTGTGCACAATCTGCTTCTCGTTTTTTACCAAGAACTTTTTCGATTACGTCTTTAATTGCAATCCATGCAATTAATTGATTTTGATCCAAAGAATTTTCAAAATCATTATTTTTCATCAATCTTCTAATGTCTGGACCACTAAACATACCTGTAAAATTAGAAAAAATATTGTAAATTCATTTTTAGAAGTCATTTATTTTATTTGTATACAATACCTTCTTTAACTTTGCTAGCACTGAGTCGTGGAAATGTAGATCTCAAAGTAGTAAAAGCTGGTCCATCTACAGAAAACACTTTTACAAAATTTTTTAAAATACCCAATTTAATATGAAGTGGTGGTAGCAATACTTTATCTGCTGGTACAAGAGGTTCATGGATAACATTAGCTGTTCCAACACGAAAAATGTCTCTCTTTTCCCAGTCACATTTTTGATATTGATTTCCTTTGTAACGTGTGTTCCACAAGCATATAAAGCACATGTTCTTCGTATAGCCACCTTGTAAACCACAAAGTAAGGCCACCATTTTCAAATCACAGCATATACGCCATTTATGGTTTTCATAATTCACTGATTCCAGTAGATATTTTACTGATTCGTAGGTTTCTTTGGTGTTCAAATTGTATGCTATTGGAATGCTTGATTTTTTGTTATTGTAGTACAATAAAACTGCTTTCAGACTGGTTTTTGAAGAATCTATAAATATTCTCCATTTATGAGGAACATACTTCATACCCATTTCTGCCATAAGTTTTTCAATATCATTACAGTAAACGAATGTATTTTCTTCGTTGACAGAGAAATATTGTTGAAATACTGCTTGACGATTACGATAAGCAGTTATTCTTACACCAGGTTCTAGTAAATTGTTTTGTTTTAGTTTACGTGCAACATACTCTGAATCACGCTTCGACATATTGACGTGTTTTAGTACTTCATCTAACCAGTTTTGTGATATTGGTATCATACGATTGTTGAACTCAGAAGGCTCGTAAGTAGGATTGTATCCAATTGTCCCTGTAGCATTTGTAGATACTACGGAGGCTACATCAGGACTTGGTGGTTTTGGTATTGGAATAAACTCTGTATGTTGTTTAGGTAATTCTGCATATTTTGTACCAACATATACCATGCGTCCTCTATTACATCTGTTTCTTCCTTTAATACTATTTAAACACACATAACACAGCGATTTAACGTGTTCACCTGAGAAGATATGAAAATGCAAATTAAAATTAATATATTTGATATACAGGCTGTTCACACTTAAACCCGCAGCATTGGTAACTCCGTTATTATTGGAACTAGGAAGTCGTCCAAATTAGCAAACTAGTAGGATTTTTCCTGGCGGTTACGACGATAAAAACAAAAAACTATTGAACGTCGCGTTTTTCAGATATTTGACAAAATGTAATTTTTAAAATGGAACACCCTATATATTTTTATGCGGTTGAATAAAGAATTTGGTTCTGAATAAAAATGTTTCAATACATTATCTCAAAAAAATTGAAAATATAAAAGGTAACACGTGATTTCTTAAACATTGCATTTTGTTTAAAAAAATTGATGAAAGACGTAGCATGTTTCACATGTTACTAAGTTTTATTGCCTTATTGTCTTGTTTTTTGTAGAAATTCTTTAAGTGTTCTAATATTATGTCCGAAGCAGTAAATACACCGTTTTTTCTATGAAAATCTACAAGAAATAGCATCATTTGTATGACAGCGCCATCTAGTGTCAGTTTTAGATAAAAATAAATATCAAAAATGAATTCCTCGACCCCAGAAACAGTAAGATACCACAACTTTCCAGGATAATAAAAATAAATAAGCATTATTTTATCAAATTTTCAATGATCTTTCCTTGTTAGACAGCGTTCCAAAATCACCAACTTCAAATGCGTATAAAAAAAAATCTCGCACTGAACTAAAAAAAACCCTTGAAGGTTTTGTTATGGATAATGTCAACTTTCATTTGCAATTGGACTCATCCCATTCCCATTTTGGTTGTTGCACAGTGTAACTGGCAAGCCATGAGTTATAATTATGTCTACGTCCGTGGAGTGACTTAAGATGTTAAGCTGTCGGCATTCGCCTGGAACGAGAAGGAAAACCACGAAAACCTACTCGCACAGCCTATTTATGATAAGCCAGCGTACAGATATTTAAATGACATTATAAATATTTAAATAACAACATATATTCATGAAGGTAAATAGCAGATCGTTTCTTTACATTATTAGCTTATAGTATATACTGCTTACATTTTTTATCACTTCTGTTGTTAATTGAGTTTTTTTCCTGTTTAATAGTAATCAATTCTTTAAATTCCCTTTTCATTGTGTGTTGTTTTTTATCGATTATTTGTGTGTTTTCAAAATCGAAATGGTGATAGCGTTGCAGTGTGTGTGCAAATAAACAGTTTTGTCTGTTTTGGAGTATTTGTGGATTTGTATTCTTTTGTATAAATATTGTTTGGTTCGATTTTTTTCCATTTTAGGTTTTAGTTTTGAAAAAAGATGTTTAATAAACATTTTTTTTCAATAAACACATTTGAACATATGAGAAACACATATATAGCATGTATAAAATACCATGTCGCTATTGCGATAGTTATTACATAGGCCAAACTAACAATATTCTGCGAATGTTGACTGCCAAGTCTCTGGTTTAGCGGCGCAAACCAACGACTTCACATATCCCCATAGAAAATAATTCAAAGGTGTGAGATCACACGATCATGGAAGCCAATTCCCAGAACCAATACGCGAAATTATGCGCTCATCAAATGTTTCCTGCAATAATTGTGTGTCGCGCGGTGTGTGACATGCTGCGCGGTTCGAAATGAACACCAAATTAGACAACTTTGTTTGTTGAGGTAGCCGTTCAACAAAAAATGAGCCTCATTGCTGAATAAGATCAAGAGTAATCTTGTTTTCGGCCAATATGCCGAATGAATGACGCGTATAATAATTACGCGATTGTAACACTTGTACGAGCTGGATCTTGTAAGCTCGTAAATCAAGATCTTTTCGTAAAATCTTCCATAAAGTGGACGGATAAAGCTCCAATTGCTATGCATGACGGTGAATAGACTTATTTGCATTTTCCTCAACACTGCGCTCTACAGCAGCCTTGGGTGCACATTGTGCGATGTCTCTGCGGGCACAATTTTCAAACGGTGTTCTGGTGTAAGTCTGTTCATTCTGAAATGGCAAAACGTGTTGAATAGAAATCAGCTATCAATTGTCAAAATGGTTGTCACTAGAAATAGTTTTGCCGAATTAAAAATCAAGCCTCTCAAAAACCACGCATTAGAAAAAAAATGGAGAGATTTAGTACAGAATAGAGACAATCAAAGACGAACTAATGAAACTTTGACACCTTAGTGTTTAAGAAGCGGATTATGTATGTATGTCTGTAATATATACAAATACATATGATTACTACGAGTATAAGAGAACTAACTATGTAGCCTAGAAAGCACTATTGCACCGGGCCCTGTATATTACTCTATCTGTAGATATATATTTATTTCTATAGTGTACATGTTAGAAATACGTATGCCAATATACAAAGAAAACATGATTTGCAATGCAAGCTAATCAAAAAACAAAAAGTTATTAATATTATAATAATTCGGGTATTATAGATATTCCTTTATATGCGATTTAAATAATTTAGGACTATTAAAGTTTTTAAAAATACTTGCTAATGTATTACATAGTTTACAGTCCATAGAGCAACCTTTCTGATAAATAGAAAGTTAGTGAGCACCAGGTAACGGACAGTTTATTGTACTCACCATTACTAATGTTTCTATTAATTAGTTAGTGAAGATAACAAACAAGTTAATTATTTAACTAAACTTACTCGGACGTGTTTACTATATATTTTTCGTTTCTTGTGCCGCTACTTACAAGTACTTCAATACTGCTGCAATCAATATTTCATTAATAAATAAATTATCCAAGCCAAGAGCATGGATAATAACAGCAACAGTATGATAAAATGATTTTCGATTATATGTCTAGAAGAAAATATTCAGATTATCGTCTTACTATTAATAGAATTTTATATCCTTTAGTAATTAGGTAATCACTCTTAAATAAAGATAATGTGTCATTTTTTCTTTCTGCTACATTTAAATTATTAAATTAATCAGACAATAGATTAGCATTTAAAGCTAATCTAATAATAATATTTAAAAATTTAATTATTTTGAGAAAGAATATAAGCAAATTCAATTGGATATAATTATAATTTATTAATGCTATACAATAATACTACACTAATGTAAAATAGCTTTAAAATATTTAATTACATTGAATATATTCTGCTCGGAGGTGAGATCTGACAAGGTTAAAGTCACGGCAATAGTATAAAAGCATCTTGTTGATAATTATACACAGACAGTGTACTTAAAAAATCATAATTGTGAACATGTTTGCCTCAACAGAGGTAGTCTTGTTCGTGATATTAGCGGTAACATTCACAAGTGCTGCCAAACTACGTGAGTAAAATAAATCGCATTTTTCTTACCACAAAAAGCAATACTTTTAATTGAAATTTTATAAACACATTGTTTCTTTATTTTTAAAACAAGAAAATGATTTTACTGCAATCAACTACTAAATATTTAGTTTTTAAATGAGTTTCCTTTTAACTTTTTCAACAGCTTCGTACATTACACCTTGTTCAAGAAATGACGAGAATTTAAGCGAGTGTGCTACGAAGGAAGCCAATAAAGTTTTGCCGACACTACTAAATGGTAAGTAGGTATATCCTGCTATTATCTATAGAAGCATTTTTGTGTTCTCATTTAGTCTGATTTTAGTTTCTCCGTGTCTATAATATTTTGCATTAAATTTTATTATTTTCAAAATTGTAAATATATTTTTTTAAGTATTCCTTATTTTATAAACTCGTGTTCGCCAAAAATTCAATTTTTGTTTTATGAACCGTTTTTTGTTCTATGTTAAACCACTGCTTATAAGGCGTAACTTTCGTATAAACTTCCCTTAAGTTCCTTGATGGCAGCAATATTAAAACTTGTGTTTTTCCATATTTTATTTATTTAATAGAAAGTATTAAACCTCTTCTATTATAGCAAGTATAAATATTAATATTAAACTTCTTAAATTCTTTTATAGTTGATGTCTGGATGAACCTGACATGCTATGTGTTAATGATCTGTTGATATTGCTATGATTGAACTGATATATTTTAATATTAGACTGATACTGTATATTTTAATGTTAATATGAGACTAATGTTAATACTTCAAAATTTCTCACTATCTCAACCAACCACCTATTAGATATTCATTCAAAGGGATTGTATCACCTGTACGGTTAGATAACAACATTTTCAAAGTTACGAATTCCTGGTAAATTGTGCCTATTGCTATAGTAAACGTTGCAAGGGTTCGACAAGTTAATTTAAAACTATTCTAATTAAAGATTAGTTGTAAACCTAAGTATAAAGTTTATAATTGTAACATTGCCCTAATAGGATTTATTGAGGAATATCCTATAAATATGAAATTATGAAAAAATAATCAGCTTAAAAACTGTGTATTAAACTGAAAAATAATGCAATAGAATTCTGAATTCTGTTCGTACAATTGTTTTAACTTGTAAGTGGACGTCGAGTGTTCGATAGAATTGTAAATCTTATGAAACAAGCAGAAACAAGAAAAATCCTTAACCTCAATATAAATTAATAAAGCCTAAATACGTATTTCGCCAACTAAGTTGCCAACTTCAGTAGAACAATCTGCAAAAGAAAGACCTAATGAATTATATGTTATCCTCCCAAAGACGGTATAAAATCCCTTACCACAATTAATAATCGTATCCTAAATACGTATTTCGACAACTAAATTGTCATTATCAGTAGGTAAAACCACTAATCAAGATGTTGCACATGAGGCACAGTAAAATTACGTCAACTTAACCTCCCTAAGAAAACGATAACACCATTTGTTCATTCTCAACGCTCTCAACCTTTTCTACCTCTTTTCTAAGAATGAAAAAAGTCAACTGTATAGGATAGGACCGTTGTTCGAGTTAAACGTATTAAATTTGTTTTTAATGATATGAATGCTTTCATATGCGTCAAGATCTCTGGGGTTGTTGATGTTTTTGACAAGTTTTAACATTTTACTGAGATATTGTGATTCGTGGCCAATACATGACGTTTGTGACGTTTGATTTTTCTGGTCTATTAAATTTAATATGTAATATGTGTTCTTTAAAATGGGTTATATATTTCAAATTACAATCGTCGCAATTAATTTCATATATACCTGATTTCAAATTCAAATTCACTTACTTAGGAGACTTTTGATGTTTTCGGGCCGAAAATCAACTTGGAGACCTTGTTCTTCAGCAACTCTATTTCTCCTGGTTACGTTGAGATATCAAACTTGTGGATTCGCGGAGTGTCTTTCTTAAATTCGTTTTTCTAATTAATAAACTAATAATTATTTCTATGTCAAAGCCATTATATTTCGCAAGTTCATGTGTTTACCATACCTTCCAACCACGAGAAACATTAATAGAGTTGTTAAAGAACCCATGTTCTTAATGAAATTTGGTTCTATTTCGTATCTCTCTTTTGTTAACGGAAACTGTAGTAACCAATTGACTAATAAATTAAAAGAAACTGTTTTATGTTGAAAACTATGATTTGAATCCACGGTGATGAATCTGTTGACCTTGGTTTCGTTCCATAAAATATCGATTTCTGTTTTATGCTTATTTCTAATTACTAATGTATCTAGAAATGGCATCCTATCATTGTTTTCATTGTTCATCGTGAATTTAATAGTGGGATACTTCAAATTTAACTGTTTAAGGAACATGTCCGATTAACATTTCCGTGTCTCAAAAATCGCAAAAATGTCATCTACGTCCCTGATCCAGACTATCGGAAAATATTTAGTGTTATTTTTAAATTCTACTTCAAATTGACTCATCAATAAATTAGCTATGAAAGGAGATATGCAATCTCATGTTGTGCCTTGTTTCTGTTCATAAAATTTTTCTCCAACTTGGAAACAATTTTGCGCCATGCAAAGAGTTGTTAATCTCGTGCATTCCTTTATGTTTAAGGGTTCAATGTTATTCTTATAAAGCAAGTCCTCTAAATATTTCATAGTTTCTGGAATACGTATCAAAGGAAACAATGACGTTACATCGAATGAAATTAAAATTTCGCCGTCTTCCAGTTCACAATCTTTAATTAATTGAACAAATT
Source organism: Melolontha melolontha (assembly GCA_935421215.2). Taxonomy (NCBI): domain Eukaryota; kingdom Metazoa; phylum Arthropoda; class Insecta; order Coleoptera; family Scarabaeidae; genus Melolontha; species Melolontha melolontha. Next base: position 53,504,426 of record OW285243.1, read on the forward strand.
CTAAGGAATTACTAACTGACAAACTTTCTGGTTTCACGGGTAACTTTTTACATTCATTCACTAACCAATTGGAAATCAAGTAAGTCTGTAAGTTGATACCTGAAACGATAGGTCTCATCGAATTACCTGGCTTATGTATCTTCAGCAAACAATAGATTCTTGGTACTAAAGGATTACTAAAATTTAATTTATATGGTTGGGTTATTAATGCTGGACATTTTTTCAACGTATCTTAAGTATCACTAATCATTTTAGGTAACGGGTTCCTCCTAATTTCAACATACGGACCTTCTGCAATTCCTAACTCTTTAGAAATAGTCGATTTTGTCCATAATTACTACTTGTTCCCTTTGTCAGCTTTAAAAGTAGAAGCAGTCCTTTGATCTAAGAGTTTTAATGGTATTCCATTCTTTATTAACTGACTTTTGTTTGTGCTGCTGTAAATTCTTATCGATTTGAGTTTTATAAGCTTCTCGAATGAAATTTTTTGGCCCTTGTTCAAAATTCTTAATCGAGGATTTGGTGAAAAGGATATCTTCAAAGATTGTACCTTAAAGACGCTACGTTTTTGTATAAATAGTAATTAAATTGTCGAGTTAGTTGTAAATAATTATTATTTATGGGTTCGTTAAGTAGTTTTAGTTAGTAGGAGTTTACATTAGTAGTTTCTCGTTGACAATCGTAAAAGCTTTCGGTTATTATTATTATTATAAATATCAATATCATATTTGAAATGATTGTCTCCAGTCATAGGTTTTTAATAAGAAAAGATTATATGTATTACAGTTTTACGCGTACTGTTATATACTATTTCATGCTCTTGCATTGTATTTAAAATTAGTGGATTATTTTGCGGATTCATTATTGTGCTTAGTGTCATACGTTAGAGCTAATTATTCTCTATTGATTGGTGATTTTATTTCGAAGCTTAGAATTATAGGTGGTGAGAAGTAGTTGATTTTGATGCTTAGGATAGCGAATCATTTGGACATTTCTAGTGGCGCATTTCTAGTGACCATACGCCAAGCCAGACCGGATATTTTGGCCAGGTACCTGAAGAGTTTCTGGAGCGTGGGTGCTGGCGAAACTAATATCTACATTAAACATTTAAATGGTGTGCCTAAAATAATAGCATCGATTATTTAAACTAGAAATGTTTTCATGCGTACGAAAACTGATTTATTCTAACTCATGCTTAACTACCGCGAAAATAATATTATTTGCAGAAACTTAGCTAAGCGAGAATATTGATAGTGAATAATTATTTTATTCCAACTTTGATGATTTTAGATGTGATACAAGAGTTGCTCTGGTTGGTCATTCTACTGGAAGAGGAGCACTGCATTCTCGGAGGATTTCACCACTATGGTCCAAGACACATCCTTATTCTGACGATTAGCACCACTTATGAATATTTTTATTTGTAAACGTTATCTTAATCACTCGCCCATACTTGTCGTCAATATTTATATACCGCCTCATGCTAAATTTGATGAGTTCGAAGGATTCTTTGACGCCCTTGATACGATGTTACTGGGTGAACCTATGGTGTTATTTGGTGATTTTAATGTGCCTCTCTTTAATAATGACAATGATGCTCGAAAATCGACCATTCTTAAGTAATTCATGCAATATTTGAATTTAAAGCGATTAAATATTGTTACTAATGTTAATGGAAGATTACTCGATTTGGTGTGCACAAACTTGGGGTATAACATTGAAATTGCTCACGATGTAGAACCTTCGACTCACGAAGATTATCAGCATTCTGATCTTGACATTATATTTGGAAATTTCAGCCCACCTAGAATCACTAATTTTACAAATAACTATACCTTCCGCTACGATTTTAGCAAACTTGATTTAGAATTCTTGGGTATCGAGCTCCCCGAAATATATTGGTGGTTTTTATTTTGCAATTATTTTATAATAAATTGCATTACGTATTTGACTGATTTATTCCCCAAAATTCATACCCAAACGCCATTACCCAGTTACCCATCGATATTACAGAATGTGGAAAAAGCTAGAAACTCTGTATAATTACAATGATTTCCAAAGACTATGTTGTTTAGTAAAGCAAAATATTCAAGCTACATAGAGTAACTACCTCAATAAAATAGAGGATGAAATTTAAAAAAATACCGAAATTATCGTGGAGTTTTATTAACTGCAACCGAACTCAGACAGGGATACCAGGTTGTATGATACTGCATGAACACGAATACTGTCGGCTGCAGGATATTGCGAATATGTTTGCCAGAGAATTCTCAAAAAGTTTTTTACCGAGTTCCTCCACTCCTTCACAATAATTCACGTATCATCAGTCATTTGGCATTGGATATATTGAAGAGAGTGATGTTCTCAAAAGTGTCCCAAGAATTAAAGACCATATGACTGCAGGTAAAGATTGTTACCTGATTTGGTACATCTAAGTATCATTTGACTATTACCTTTAACTTGATTATTCTCAGTACTTCCTGGTCTCAGGTAATGTAATTCCGAGTTTTGAAAAAGGACACAGGACAGAGTTCAACAGCTACCGATCTATTAATATCACACTAACTTCGCCAAGATTTTTAAGTCCATTTTACATAACCGAATATACTCCAACGTGAATTACCTTCTTTCTGTTCATCAACATGGATTTGTAGCCGACCGGTCTACAACTACGAATCTTACATGTTTAACACAATATCTTTCTTCTGCAATATATATGTGTAATCAAGTGGACATCGTCTGCACCGACTTTACAAAAGCCTTCGATTCCATCGGCCACAACATTCTACTTGCTCAGAGAGACAGCATTAGCTCTGCCCTTGTTCAATTGATATCTTCATACTTATTACATCGATAAAGTTACGATTTTTTTTATAATGGATGTCCTTCATATCCATTTTCAATACCATCAGTTGAGAAACAAGGATCAAACTTGGCACTTCTATTATTCAATATTTATGTCAATGATTTATTAATAAGCTTGACTTGTGAATATGTGGGACATGCAGATGACTTGAAGATATGTAACACAATCACTTCTTCCGAGGATTGCTTAACTTCAACAAAATTTGTCGATCGTTGACGATAGGTGTGCTCAAAACAACATATCATTAATTGTTCAAAAATGTTTAATAGCATCATACACCTAAAAAAGCAATCCTTCATACTACACATACACCAGTAACTCAGAAGCCATTTTAAATAACTTTAAAATAAAGCACTACCGCCTGACTTTTGTAGAACATGTAACTGTAATGTGTTTAACGACTTCTAAAGCCCTCGGATATTTGATTAGATCTTGAATATTGCAGCGTTTTGATTATTATTATTATGTATACTTTCGAATACACAATTATTTACTTCTAGGTTTATAACAACTAACAACCATAATAATAATATCTTTAATCATATTTACGCGATCACAGTATTGTATTACAGCTTTGTAAGAAATCGACTTGAATATACCTTCTTGATATGGTATCCTCATTATGTTTGGCAGTAAGTTGCAGTCGAACGAATGCAGAAACGCTATCTGAAGTATATCGTTCATAATTAATCATATAAACTATTATTATTAATATTATTATTATTACTATGATTGTTAGTTATTATATACGTAAAGAAAATAATTGTATATAAGAATAGATAATAATAATAACCAAAACGCTGCAATATCCATACAATATCCACACTGTAATAATTATTAGGGAGAATCTACTACTAGAATAGCTACTTAATAAATTCAAGTAATCTAATGGAACAATCAACAAAATGTAAAAAAATTTAAATATTATAAACTGAATATTTCAAGAAGTGAATTCATCTCATTACATAGAATTACAGCAATAGGGTACTACTTGAGTTATTATTTTGTCTATTTCAATCGCTTGAAGGATTTGTATAATCCAATGTTCCAACAGTTTTCTATTATTACCGCTCTTAAGATAAGCCTGAGAAGAGTTGATTTTGGCTAAACTTATTTCAGATAATTTATCTATCAAAAATATGTGTCCTTTCAATTTGATATTTTAAGTACAACTTTTTGGTATGAGCTTTAATCTCCGTCTTGAGATTCCGATTATAAGCTGCGCACATTCAACTGCTGAGCTACTGAGGGAGCTACACTATAGATATACTAAGATGAAGATAATAATTTGGGGATACATATTCACTAGTCGAATAGATTAATTGAAATGAGAATGGTAAGGTAACATCTGACGTTGACAGCAGAAAAGCTGCCCAAGCCTCAAATTACATGAATCCTTCGATGTTGAAGAGGAATTAAAATTATTTATTGTCATGGAAAATTTGGATATATGTATTTTTTTTTGTTATCTTATAAATTTTCAATATCAAAATCCAATGCTACGCTTTATAATAAAGTGTAAATGAAAACAATGAACTGCATGTTGATAATATGTAGGTACATATAATTTTCTCTATGCACATAAAAAAAAATTAATTGTTAGTAGCATATATAGTAGTTTCTTTACTTAAATTTTCAAGTATGGAAAGTTAAACTGTTTATAGTTGAACATGTTTTCAATTTCAATTCTAACTTATTTCCGAATCGATACATCGCACATATTGAATATTTTCAAAATGTCTGTTACTCAAGATATTTTTGATATTTATATATTTTATATATATAATTATGATAAAGAAGTCAATACCCTGAAGTGTGTGGCTATAAATAATGGCTTCACCCCAGACATAATAGACAATATTATCAAAAAGAAAAAAACGTCAACAAATTAATAGTTTTTTGTATGCTTCTTCTCAAAAAGAATCTCCTAAACATAGGTTCATAAATTATGTAGGTAGGACCTCGAATAAAATCACTAATAGATTAACAAAAAACAACATAAAAACTATTTCAGTAAATAAATTTAATTTAGGTAAATTGTGGGCCAACAATAAAGATAGATTTGAAAAAACACAAAAATGTGGAATATACAAAGTCGATTGCATGACCTGTGATGCGTTTTACATCGGGCAAACAGGTAGAAGTAGTCGCACTCGTATTACTGAACACAGAAAAGCCATTTTAAATTCTAGGAAATGCTCAGGGATTTCAGAGCACTGCATTGATAGCAACCATATGATCTCATCGGACAATTTTAATATATTACACTCTTCTTCAAAAGGATTAAGATTAAATCTCCTGGAAATATTAGAAATTTCAAAGGCGAAAAATAAGTGTTAAACATTGTAAACGAACAAACAGAGTTTAGCCTTTCGCCGATAATGAGGGTAGTTATTTGAATTTATTGAGCTATTGAATAATTATATTGTATCTTAAAATACCCCCTTTTCCATTTACACGAAAATTTGTTAGTAACGTTATCCCCTTTCTATTTTGTAGTTACATACATCTATTTATACTTTAGAAAATTTATTCTTATGTTAATTGAAAATGGACTGCAGAGTCCGAAACAATTGTCTTATTTTATGTAAATAAAATTTAGTGAAACATATAACCAAGTGTTCTTTTCTCATCGTGAATTTATCAAGATGTTTCACCAAGTGCCAAGCGAGAGTTCAATCAATTTAATTATATATTTTGTTATATTTTCTTATTTTCAGGTGATAAATCATTGAAAATTCCAAACTTACGGCCTCTAAAATTACCGGAAATTACCATTAACACAGGCGGCAATCTAAAAATAAAGCTCATGGATGCTGTTATCAGTGGATTCGATGATTTCGCAATAAAGTTATTCCAGTAAGTAGATGTGATATTATATTTAGCTTTTTAAATATTCATACATTTTTTATATGTTTGACAATAATAAACGTATTTTCCTAATACTCAATTAAATTGATCTTAATAGTTCGTAAAAAACTAATAGGGTGAATACAGAATTCATCAATACTTCCGCCTGGGATAGTCGGTGGGTGGATTGAATATAGCTCAATGGCTGTCGTAGTCGTTCCCAAGCCTGCGTGAAGGAGGTGGGTTGGACTATATACCATTAGCCCATATCCGTTAAAAATGCTCTACTACCTAACCATTCATAGAGATCAGGATTCGAACTGTGCTGTAGTGCCATAGAAGAGAGAATTCCATTAAAAGCCAACACATATACCATATGAGCAAAAATTATTTAGATAAGGGATGGCCATGGTTGGAAGGTTCAGCCTATTGTTGGTTCTACATTTTGATTGGATATCAGTTTCGATTTGGATTTTTATTTGACATGCATTAAATGTCAGTTTCGATTTGAAGTTTTATTCGACATGATTTAAATGTCAGTTTTTTTAGTTAATATAGCCAATATAATTGCAGCTACTTCAAATAAAAACTGACATTTAATTGGCAACAACAATCTGAACTTATCAAAGACAGTGATCCTCCCGACCATGGCCATCCTTTATCTAAATAATTTTTGCCCATATGGCATAACTAGTTAGCAAAAAAAGGGGAAAAATTACATCAAATACTATATAAACACGTTTTAATCTACATTACTTCACAAAAGCTTTTGCACAAAATGTTTCAATCATTTTGAGATATACATGACAGCTTTTGACATTAAAAAAACGTATAAACCCCATACCGCATTCGTATTTATATCTTAAATAAGTATTTCGATAATTAAGTTGTCATTCTCAGTAGGAAATAATAACAGTATTAAACATCGGCATAGTGAAGCTAACACAAAAATCATGAAGCCGTCCCCGTATATACAGACTGAAATTTAGGTTGCTCACGCCTAAAACTACATACATATCCCCACTTTATAGTTTGAAATGGCGAGGAAATCACAGCTTCCAATAAAAGGCGGATTCACCTTTATTCACCTTTCCAGTCAGTCGGTTACTAAACTTTTCGTTACAGAAAAGAATTTGGTTTCATCGCGAGATATAATGGTTTTCATCCAGAAATAATAAATAAATAGATAATTAGAAAAACTAATTTATAAAAGAAATCGTGACAAAAGTCTGTTAAAGAACGGCAAAAGTTGCTTTTCATCCCGGAACTCAATTAAATCTCTTCTGGAAAACGCGAAAGATAAAATAGAGATCAATTAGAAATCTGGTGAATCTGAAATTAACTGCCGCGGTAGTAAATTGATCATATATATTGATCACACAAGACGCTCAATAGTAACCCTTTATAAAGTACATATATAGCATATTAAATTCAATAGACCAATTATAATATAACGGCAGATTATTTAAAACTAATTAAAAATATAAACAATTCAAAGGAATTGGACATCAACAAAAGTATTTATATTATTAAAAACAAAAATAACTTTTACAACGCAGATAAAGGTCCAATTTCATGTACCTTACTTGTATGTCTTCCTGGAATAAACGCAACGAGAGAGCGTAAGAGGATATGTATGTTATTTGCTGAAGAAAGGCAAGTGACCTAAATTTAAGTTTCATAAAATTCAGTGTATACGTTTCGCAATTTTGGTGTTAACTTTACTCTGCCTGTACCTGCACACTATAATGCTAGACTTGATACTAATTCGCGTTTCCCTGTAAATAAACTAGCAATTTTTCCATACTGCACTTGATATTTATTGGATGGAATCTACTTTAATTTGTCACCTCGTGAATAGTTTATACGTATTTGCGGTTACTGCAGATATCTTTGAACTTCTTGGACGAAAACACTGGGTCGTATCTTACGAGTAGCACACATTTCGTAAATTAGCAATTTTTCTATATTCTAATTGATATCTATTGGATACAATCTGTTTTAATTTCTCAACTAGTGAATAGCTTATATGCATTTGTAGTTGCTGTATTTATCTTTGCACACCTTGAAAGAATAAATTTTAGTTTAATTTATCTGAAGCTTTATTACTCAGAACATTACTACACATATAATCAAGACATTTTAGGAGTGTTTTTTTTAAGTTCAGTTACAATCAATTTGTTCTTTCGTTAATACTTGTTGCTCAAATAGGCTTATAAATACTAGGTTTTTAGATCCTTACTACCCTGAAGTGTATGTGAATCTCAACTTATTAATTTTGCTCTTATGCAGCTAGATTTTTACTATAGGTATTTGGAGAAACAACACTTTTAAGCGCAAGTTATTCATAAAATAATTTTATATATCAATTTTTTACAGAATAGATCTGAAAAATAAACATATCACCCTCAACATTAAATTCCCAAGGCTAAATCTTGTTTCACAGTATGATATCAATGGTCGTATACTTGTACTACCTATTATAGGACACGGACCGGCTAATATTACTTTTGGTATGTATGTATGTACAAATCGTAGTTTACAACAAATTTAGATGAACTAATTTACTTAATTTTAAAACTATAAAAATTATGCTATGGGGATGAAGTTTATGTACTAATACCTGATTCAATGTAATATTACTATTTTTCGTCAGTTACTACTGCATTTTTTTCATATAATTAAGTAGGTAAGTTAATTTTTAAGAAAAATAACAAAATTTTTATTAGATTTTTAATAGATCCATTTAACATTCATCGAATTCTATTGTTATTAAACTTTTATCATGATGGAAAGTATTTTATAGAGTTGAATGTACAAGAACAGACTGAGTAAGAATTTCGGTATATTTTAACATTTTGGCTATTGGCAGCCAGTGGCAGCCAGTGGCAGCATGTGGCGAGGATTTTAGGTGGAGACTAAAACTTTTCTATAGCTTTATTTATATTTTATAAAAATATATAAAAGCTTATAAATTACTTTTTTTTTATTTACCTAAAAGGCATGTCCAAAAATGGTACACGCAGTTTCCACATATAAAATTACTAAATTGATTCTCTGTAAGACTGCGTGTACTGTATGTGTCACAACTATTATTTTTTAGGTAGGCAGTTGTGTTTCAAAAAAATACTTGGTGCACAAGAATTTATGTTCACATGCTAAGCATGACATTTTCACAAGAGACGTATGTTTTATTACGTAGGCTCGTTATGCTTATAACATAACTGTTCAGCTTATAACATCTTGCACATCTTTCTCGGTCTAAAACATCTGTAATTCGGTGAGTTATTGTTATCCTTTCTCCTGGTGCATTTTCCAATAATTTATGTCAAGCATCAAAAATTTGCGTAGCAGCTTGTACTCGAAAATTAGTAACGCTCATTGTACTACCAGTTAGTGCAGTATACCCTATGTGAACATTTACAATTGTGGTATTAACGAAAAGCTCAAGGGCGACCATCCGGTACTACTTTGTACCACGACGAACAACAGATGAGTACGCAGCTTTCTGATCGGATACATCGATGAATGACTTCGATTTATTGTACCGAACTACTGTTGAAACCACAGAATCTGTGCCAGAAACGATGGATGTACAAACCAGAAGAGGAATAATTCAAATTCCTCTTCTGGTTTGTACATCCATCATTTCTGGCACAGATTCTGTGGTTAGAAAGAGCACATCTTTCTTGTCTTTCAATTTGCCAATAATCACGTTCGTAATATTTTCTCGAGTTACCATAACTCCCCTCTTGCAATTTTGAATTAATAATTGGTTTGGTATTGAATTTGCATCTTTTTCTGATAGTTCCTATTAACAGTGTGTTCCTCACGAGGAGTTTGTGAGCCAAATCAACGCTAGTGTAGAAGTTGTCGGTGCATAAAGTTCCAGTATGAAAGATAGGTTGCATGATTTCTAGTTTGGTCAAAAAATATTTTGCCATCGATATTTTCCACGAATGGGATTTTTTTAGATTTCCTACAATAAACTCAAATTTAGTACTATAATCCACTTAAAACGAAATTTTGAACTTACCGTTACATTTGTTCCATATGGGATGTAGCTTGTTTATATCGTCATCAGAAAAATTAAAATGAGATTTTTCAGAACTTGCATCCATGGCAATATCATTAGTAGCATGATTCTCGTCGTTACTTGCCGATTCAAGGAAGTCCAGATCTGCTATCCGGATCGTCATCGTCCCCCTTTTACGCAATATAACTCACATTCTCAACAATTTTTTCAGCTTCAGTTAAAGTTCAGCTTCAGTTAAATTTCTGCGCTTCATGTTTAATCAACAGATACAGAATATAGAATAATAATACAAGCATTACACCAACTAATCTCTAAATAGGTTATAATATAATTATAGTAAAGGAGAACAGCTGTTAAGATCGCTAAAACGGTCATCTGTTAACATAACCCGAAACTTTTTTGGAAATCTTTACCGGTAAGCTATACGAACATATAAAAGTATTCAAATTAACATAAGCTGTGCACGCGCATTGTATACAATCTAAAGATATCACTCATTTCATGTGACCATTCTATGTACAAACAGTTCCTGTGTAAAAGCTGCCTGTGCACCAATTTTAATACACACAGTGGCGAAAGTGTTAATTTCCAATAAACTCTATATTTGTCTTACTTCATGGCCACTACAGTTGCTATGTTACTATCTACATAATAAGTTTGCATTTTATAATTATTGTAAATTATTAGATACTTTTTTGATTCTGGTATGTGGTAGGGTTTAAATTAACTTTAATTAATATATATATATATATATATATATATATATATATATATATATATGTATATATATATATATATATATATATATATATAATATATAATCTATAAGTAAACCTCATATGCAAAATATGCCTTATTTTATTCTAGAAACATTAAATAATCTCAGGAAAGTCATAATTTCGTTAATATGCTTTTTAACAACAAAATTATGAGTTTTCTGAGTATATTTAATGTTGTTTTAATAAAATAAGACAATTAAAAAAGCAGATTTTGTTTATAATCCGAGGATTATTTATAAGTAATATCTTGATAAACTTAGTATAATCGATTTGAATAAATGATGTATTTATGTAGTATTAGAATAGATTACTAATTTATTTGGTTAAAGAATTATTTTACTATGACCTTTTAAATTATAATTCGAAGCTTCCTGTAGACTCGAATGTATTGAATGTAACACATGTGAATATTGTTTACTTCTGTTTTCTACATTATATAGTTTGGCTTTTTATTAAAAGCGCTATAAATAAATTTACGCACACAAGACAATATTGTGATATCAATATGGACACTAGGATATGAGGAAATTAAAGGCAATGAGATGGTTAGCGAATTGGTAAGGAGGGCTCGTATAAGAACTTTACAGCGAGTCTGTAACTGAAGTCGCTAAGGATTCCACTATAAGGAAGATCTGGTCATGGCTGGGAAGGCAATATGAAGAGAAATGATGGCTGACGAAACATAAAAAAATAAATTAGGATTATAACCGTCTTGGTAATCTGACACTGTTCTTGAAGGAAATATCTATACAACATGGGATTTATTAGCAAGCCTTGGTGTAGGAGATATAAAAAAAATTCGAAAAGACTAACCTGCATATAATTTGTATATGTTAGAAACTGAAATAACTCATACAGAAACATTTTGGGAAGGTTTCATTCGATCCTCTAGGGTAATTAAATTAATCCTGACTAGGATATTGGCTTTTATACATAGAGGATACAGCAATGTAAGATCTATTGAGGGTAGTCCAAAGAGGAAATCGCAAATATCTGGATTTAGAGGTGTCGACTCTAAAAATTAAAGACAAGAAGAAATGCTATAAGCGGTTTTCCAGGCCGAATTGTTTGCAGTCGCAGCCTGCGCTGCGGAAATTCGGGAAGCCGGGTGCGCAAACAAAAAAATTAACATAATGACTGATAGTCAGGCGGCTATTAAAGCCATTATGAACCCATCTACCAGGTCTAAGCTGGTGAAATATTGTAAACAGGTCCTCAATAAACTGGCACAAGACAATACAGTGTCGCTGATATAGCTGCCAGGACATGATGGAATTAAAGGCAGTGAGATAGCCGACAAACTGGCCAAAGAAGGTACTAATAGGAATTTCATAGGACCAGAACCTGTATGTGGATTCCGCTAAAAGGAAGATCTGATTATGGCTGGAAAAAGAACATAAAAACAAATGGAGGTTAACGGAAGGTCAACTCCATACCAAAACACTACTAAGGGAGCTGGACGGAAAGTTTTCAGCCAACCTAATTTGTAGTAACAAAAAAGAAATTAAAATAATTACCGAGTTAATAACCGGATATTGTCCTTTAAGGAAGCATTTGTACAGCATGGGCTTGGTTAGCGAGCCCTGTTGTAGAAGATGTGAAAAACAGGAGGAAACTAGCCTTCATGTAATATGCACGTGTGAGGAACTGAAGGAACTCAGACAGAAATATTTCGGGAGAGATCTATTGGTTCCTGCGAGTGTACTCAAACTTCCCCTGGGGAGGATAGTGGCTTTTATCGAGGATACAAAACTAACAGAGTGGAACTGAGGGATCTATTGGGAATAGTACAAAGAGCAGTGTGCTCAAGTACCTGGACGTGCTGGCGTCCAACCCAAAACATAAGAAGAAGAAGAAGAAGAAGCATTATAATATCAAATTAGCTTACAATTTTGTAAAGTACTTATTGTAAAAATAAATGCGCCTTGGATGCAAGACTCTTAGGTAACACATTTCAAAAAATTATATTCTTACCAGTCAAACGTTAGATTTCATACTTTATGGCTATCTTTTGAAACCTAAATTAACATAAGATAAACTAATTAATGTTAATTTATTATATCAGTTTCTGTAGAAATATAAGTAACGACAAAACTATTTTTTTTTCCTTTGACGCAGCTAATCTCCTAATTATTGTAGTGCTCAAAGTATCACGAATTTTTGATAACTGTGGGATATGTGTGGGATACATTTTCTCTAGAAGATTTTTGGTTCAAAATGTATTCATTACTAGGTCGTGTGTTTGTACTTTCAATGTGCTCTGTATTACTGCTATTAAATCCTCAATCGCTCCCTTTATTTCTTCTATTAATTTTGTAATAATTTCAGTTGATGGTGACTACATATACGACGCCGATATCCTTTTTGAAAAACGTGGTGATGACGAATATATGAAATTAATTAATTCGAAACTTGATTATACCACAAAGAGAAATTACTTCCAATTTGACAATCTTTTTGAGGGAGATAAAGTACTTGGTGAGTACATATATATATTAATTCATACCGCTATGTTATAAAATACTAAATCGAATACAGTCTTTTTAGAAGTATATATTTCAATATTTGCTATCTGATATAAACTGCAGTCTAGGTCCGTTGCCGCAGAAAACCGCGAGGGATATTTTTGGGATTTAATTTAATGTATAGAGTAAAGTCAACAATTTTTGATTTCTTCTAGTTTCTTTCTTTATTTAAATATAAAAAGCATATAAAATGAAGGACAGAGAGATTGAGGAAACATCAAACACGTGTTATAATAGAAGAAGAGAATTCATAGAAAAATGAAAATGTCAGTAAATATAAACCGCTAGTTAGTATAAAATGCGAACAACTATACAACTAAATACAAACTAATTATGAATAAATAAAGGCCGGATTATATGCAATAAAAAAACTGAAAATACGCGAATAAATATGCAAATGTTTTAGCCTAAATATGCACTTCCTTATGAAAAATATGCAGGTATGGAATACTGTAGCAAAAAAATTTCTTTTATGTTCACTACAAGTTTATTTAGAATATTTTACAACATAATTAATAATGAAAACAATGTACAATCACATATTTCTCAAAGTTTTCAACAGAAAAATTGTGACGCTTGTCTGAAAGCATGTATTTATATATTGAAAAGGTTCGTTCTACGTTGATACTTGCTATAAAAGCATATTTCGAATTAGAAATATCATCTACTGTCAACTCGATATTTTCTACTGAATCACAATACAAGATTTTAGCAATGCACTTTAGCTTTTCAAAGCTCTAATTTTTTTTCAATTACACTTAAAAAATTTTCATATATGCACTGTCCCACTCCTCCTTTAACATCAAAACATGACTTTCCAAATTTGTTTATTATTTCAACGTTCTCGATTAGGGACATAAATTGTTTTTCCAACTGCAATATAGAAGTAGAAATAAAACTGTAATTGGTTTAAATAAACGTCAACTGTTGAGGTATTTTTTTACTCAAATACACCTTTTGGGCGTTTATCACAGATTGTGCATCCCTATCAAGATCCATAATAATTGTCTTTATTTCTTCATAATGATCTGCATGAAACAACAATAGAATTTTCTCTGTTGGAATCAATTCCGGTAAGAAGAAAGTTGCCAGTTCTTCCTGTATAAACCTTGTTATTGTCAAATTATTTGCCTTTGCCAACTGTTTGGATGAACTTAAATAACTGAAATGAAAATATATATCGGCCCTCACTATCAGTAGTTTCATTTACGCCATATATAAAGGTAATTGCTTGCAACAACCTTCTTAATGCTGTTCAATGTTTCTGCATAGATACAGCGAATATATATTTCTTAACGTACTGTCGTCGGGAATGTTATATTTGCTGATATACTTTTGCAAAAATAACTTGACATTTAAATTGTTTAATTTATGTAGTGGAATATCTGCCGACATAAACATTTGACACAAATCTTCATTAAATTGTTCTTGTTGCTATTTTTTGGAAGTTGATGGCAAACATTGCGGTAATGTTTGTTGATTCTTCTTCGCCAATTTCATATTTGTTAGTTTTGCCGCATGAGATGGAGTTTTCATATGTTTGTCGACTTGGAACTTTCTCTCACTTGTAATCTGCAAAAAAAAAATATCACATCATCGGTTGTTTTCTTATAAAATAAATGTTAGTAAAAGATAAAGGAATAATTAAAAACTTAATTAATTAAAAGCGCTATATTGCACGGCTTCTCGTTTAACATTGTGTGTTAAACGAGAAGCCGTGCAATATAGCGCTCAGTGAGTGTTGTGTGTTTTTTGTGCTCTCAAGTGGTACACTGCTTTTTCTACTGAGGATAACAACGTGGTTGTCGAAATACGTATATAGAATTGTTAAATTCTATTGTGGTAAGGGTTTCTAATTTTGTTATTCACTTGAAAGCCACAGTCTCCGATTTTTCACTTATCTTATATCTTAAAGCCCGTTTTAGACGATGTCTATTTTACCAGAAAATTTGCCTGTAAGTTAGACTGCAAGTTTCCTATGACATCTTACAAACTTATGTTTTACACTTATATCATATTATTTATCCAAATTACAGAGAAACCTATGCGACAGTAATATTTTTCGATGCGCAGAATATAATACGCCATCTTTTGTATTTATTTTTATACATAAAATAGCAAAATTATTAGTTTTAGAAATTTGATATAACTACGTTAGTGATGACTAGAGCTGAGGATGTTTGCGGTATAACCATGGTTATACCGCAAACATCCTCAGCTCTAGTGATGACATCCACTAATATTGTATTAGGAGCTGTTGCAACAACATTAGCAAGGACAATAATATCGCAAGTTATTAAAAAAAACACAGCAAGCAGAGACGGGAGGTATGGATGAAGCCTTGTATCAACAGAAGATTGCAGAAAAAAAAAAATAATTAAAAACCCTTACCACAATAGAATTTAACAATTGAATATACGTATTTCGACAACCACGTTGTCATCCTCAGTAGAAAAAGCAGTGTAACACTTGAAAGCACAAAAAACACACAACAGTCACTGAGCGCTATATTGCACGGCATCTCGTTTAACGCTAAATTTTAAAATTTTAAAAACCTGAATACTACAGAACCTACCTTATTGGAAAAACCCTACTTAAATATCCCCTACTTATATGTCATTTAGAAATTAATATTGAGTCATAATATCTGTTAAAGGCTAATGTTGTAACGAAACCAAATTTAAAAAATTACGTAGAATTAGATTAATTTGTTAATGGTTTTCCTATTTTTTTTTGGTTTAATAACATCTAACTGTGAATTAACTCGAATAAAGATGAACCTGGTATAGGACCAAAATCTGCATTAATTACGTTATTCCTATTTTTAAAGATAAAAATGCTCTCAAAACTATCTAATTCGCGGGGGCTAGTGACGTTTTTTATTACTCAGACAGTCAGATGTTACGTTGTGACGTGATTCAAGAATATGTCGGGCAACACTTGATTTTTCCGGCCTATTGAATCTAATATGCGAAACATGTTCTTTATAACGAGTTAGAATCGAACGCTTTGTTTGGCCGACATACTTCTTATCACAATCCTTACAATTTATATCATAGATTCCAGATTTATTGTTTACCTAAACTTTGTCTTTCGCGTGGCTTAAAAGAGATTTCAAGGAGTTATTCGACCGAAATGCTACTTGAAGATTATACTGTCTAAAGGTTTTATTTAAATTTTTCGTAGTTTCGTGAAACGTTAAGCTAAAAAAATTTTTGCTCGAATCAATTTGAGGTAGCAAACATGTGGAATCCTGAATTGTTTTTCTTACATTATGTTTTCTAACTAGCTTGTTTATTATTTCTGAATCGAAACCGTTGTAACTCGCGATATTCTTAATTAAAGTTAATTCCTTTTCATATCTATCCTTTGTCAACCTAAACAAACGATTGATAAGAAAATTGAAAGAGGCAGTCTTGTGCTGAAAAGTATGGTTTGAATCTGCGGTTATAAATCTGTTGACGTTGGTTTCTTTTCGGTAAATATCAAACTCTAAGTTTTTGTCATTCCTAATTACTAAGTTATCTAAAAATGGTAAACGTCCGTTGTTTTTCTTTTCAACCGTGAATTTAATACTAGGAAATTTTGAATTTAATTCTGTTACAAAATGATCTAAGTCACACTTGTTGGTATCAAAAATTTCAAACACATCGTCTACCTGACCCATACGTTTGGAAAATATCTGGCCGTCTTTTTAAACTCAATTTCAAAGTGACTCATAAATAAATTCGCGATAAATGGAGATAATCAATTACCCATGTACCCTGTTGCTGTTCAAAGAACTTGCCCTCGAATTGGAAGCAATTTTTGGCCATACAGAGGCCTGTTAACTGCAAATATTCATTTATTTTTTCCTTTTCAATGTGATTGCTGTGAAGTAAGACGGACAAATATTTTAACGTTTCTGGGATAGGTACTGACGGAAACAAAGACGTTACATCGAATGAAACCAGAATGTCACCATCTTCCAGACGACAATCTTTCACTTTCTGAATAAATTCTAAAGAATTATTGACCGATAAACTAATTGGTTTTTCTGGTAACTTTCTGAATTCATTCACCAACCATTTTGAAATCAAATAAGTCGGTGAGTCAATACCAGCAACAATAGGTCTCATCGACTTATCTGGTTTGTGGATTTTTGGTAAACAATATAACCTAGGCACTAACGGATTTGCACTTTGTAATTTATAAAGGTTTGAATTATTTATTAAATTTGAAAGACAGAAAGACAGAAAGACAAAGGACGGTAGTATGGAACTGAACAGGCAACGAAATGGACACGAGCTGAAATCAAATAATATTAATGGAAATGCTCTCGAAGTACTGGAAGAGAAGGGAACTGAAACAGATGGAGAAATAAATAGCACTGAAAAAAGAGGCGAGGCAAAAACCCAAAAATCCAAACAAAAAATGAAAGGAAAGGTGTGGAGAGTAGCAACATGGAATATACGAAGTATAACGGGAAAGGAAGAGGAACTAATTACAGAATTTGAAAAAGCAGACATAGATATCTTAGGAGTAACTGAAATAAAAATTAAAGGCAAAGGGGAAAAAGTAGTACAAAATGGCCATCTCTTAATATATAGTGGGGTGGAAATGAATCAAAGAGCGAAAGAAGGAGTAGGTTGTATAATAAAAGAAAACACTATTAAATATATGAGAAAGTGGGAGGCCTTATCAACGAGGATAATGAAGATAGAAATGGAAATTGAAAAACAAGCAAGCACAACAATAATAATTGTGTACGGACCTAATGAGGATGACGCAGCAAAGCAAAAAGAAGAGTTTTGGGAACAATTAGAACAGGCAACAGAGGATGTCAATGCAAGACTAATTGTATTGGGCGATTTTAACGCAAGAGTTGGGAAAAAGGATGAAGAATCAGGAAAAGTAATTGGAATGCAGGGGGAAACAATACGAAATAATAATGGCAAAAGACTTATCGACTACTGTTTAACTAATAATCTAATAATCACGAACACATTCTTTGCCCATAAAGAAATACATAAATACACCCGAGAAGTTAGAAGCAGGGGTGAAAAATCAATCATAGACTATGTACTAATAAACCAAAGCCATAGGAAAGAAGTCGAAGATACTAGAGTGCAAAGAGGTCCAGAAATATACTCGGATCACTACTTGTTGCTGTCAAAAATATTCATTCCAGGAAGGAAAAGCCCAATGGTGACTAAGAACAAAAAACAAAAGACAAAAGTGGTTATAAGAAACTATAAACTCAGACAAAATGAAATAGCTACAAAATACAAAGAAAAAATTGAGCAAGAAATGGAAGAATTAAACAAACTGGACACAGACAATAATGTGGAAATATTATGGACAAATATAAAAAGCAAAATACATAAAGCTGCAAAGCAAGCGTGCGGAATTATAAAAATAAATAAAAACAAAAAACAAACAAGCTGGTGGTGCGACGAAATAAAGGATGCGATAAAATATAAAAAACGTGTGTGGGCGAAATACCTCAAAGTGAAAACAGAAGAAAGCTACGCTGGGTATAAACAGCAAAGAACAAGGGTAAAAGAACTAGTGAGAGCAGCAAAACAAAAGTCATGGGAAGAATTCGGGGAAAGAATGGAAAGTGATAGCCACGGAAATCAGAAATTATTTTATAAAGTATTGAAAACTTTTAAAAGGGATACGAACTACAATAGCAAATACATAAAATCAAAAGAGGGCAAAATACTTGAAGATGTCAAAGAAATAATGGACAGATGGAGAGAATACTTTGAGGATATGCTTAACATAGAAAAAATAGTACAAGGATATAATGAAAAAGAAGAACAAATAACCTCCCAAGCAACAGATGAAGGTGACCAAGAAATAAAAATAGAAGAAGTAAAAGAAGCAATTATAAAAATAAAAACAGGAAGAGCAGCAGGCCATGATTGTATATCACCGGAAATGATCAAAAACTTGGGTGAAAAAAGCATAGAAGTTATAACTAAACTGTTTAACAAAATATGGACAGAAGAGAGAATACCACAAGATTGGGAAATAGGAGTGATATTACCCATCTTCAAGAAAGGAGATTACCGTGAATGTAAGAACTATAGGGGAATAACAATGATGAGTATAATGGCCAAAATGTACGAAAGAATACTGGAAAAAAGATTAAAAATACAAATAGAGACACAGCTAGAAGATTCACAAAGCGGTTTTAGGAAGGGAAGAGGAGTACAAGACCACATATTTACTATAAAACAAATAATGGAAAAAAGACAGCAAAGCAATACGTACTTGGCGTTTATTGACCTAGAGAAAGCGTTTGATAGTGTACCAAGGAAAGCGATATGGGAAAGCCTAAAAAGAAGAGGTGTAAATAAGAAATTGAGAAACAATGTGGAGTGTATGTATAAGGTCACAAAGAATTATGTACGAACGAGAAATGCAGAGTCACAGATATTTGAAACTAAAGAAGGATTGAGACAGGGTGGTGTACTGAGCCCAGCACTATTCAACATAGTGATGGATGACGTACAAAAAGAGATAAAGCACAAACTGAAGAAATTACCAGTGGGTTATAGAAATATGGAAATAACGACAATAACTGACTGCGTCTTTGCAGATGATTTAGTAATATTTGCAAAAAACACGACAGACCTGCAAGAAAACGTAACAATATGGAATGAAGCCCTTCAAAACAGAAACTTAAAAATTAACATCGATAAAACAAAGGTAATGGTGATTGGGAAAGGAAACGGGCAAGCATCAATAATACTGGACAATACAAAAATAGAGGAAGTAAAGACGATGAGATACCTGGGCGTAAATCTACAGAAGAATGGTAAGAACGAAACTGAAATAAATGAAAGAATAGAAAAAGCAACACGGACATACTATGCTTTGAATAACAAATTTATAAGAAATAAAGAAATATCAACTAAGACAAAAATCCTAGTTTACAAGTCTATACATAAACCAATATTAATGTATGGTAGTGAGAGCTGGGTGTTAACAAGGCAGCAAAAAAGTAAAATCCAGGCGACTGAGATGAGATTCCTGAGAGCAGTTAAAGGCATTACAAGAAGAGATAGAATACGGAATGAAACAGTGAGGGAAGAACTAAGAGTGGAATCGATTTTAAAGAGCATTGAAAGGCAGCAACTGAAGTGGTTCGGACATCTAATAAGAATGGAAAACCAGAGACAACCGAAACGGATATGGCTGGCAAGGACACAAGAAAAGAGGACTAGAGGAAGACCGAGAAAAGAGTGGAACAGTGCAGTGGCAGAGTGCTTGGAAGCTAGGGGAACAAAGTGGAAGGATGCAGAAGCAATGGCAAGAGACAGAAGGGATTGGGCAATGTTTTGTTCGTAAATAAAAAGTTTGTAGACGCCTTAACACCTTCGGGTATAATAAGGCTTTATCGATTATATATATATTAAATTTGGACAATTTTTTAACGCGGCTTTAGTATTACTTATCATTTTGGGTAATGGGTTCTTATTCAGTTCTACATAAGGCCCTTCAGAAATTAAATTGTTAACTCTATCAGAATAATCGATTTGTCCAAAATGACTAACTTATTCCCTTTATCTGCTTTTAAATATAAACAATCTTTCGATCTGAGAGTTTTAATAGTGTTCCAGTCTTTCTTACTTGAAAATTGTTTGTGCTGCTGTAAGGATTCCTGGATCTGTCGCTTGCATGTCTCTCTAACATAGGATTTTGATGTGTGTTCAAAATTCCTAATAGAGGTCTCGATGCTTGCAACAATCTCCTCTGTAGGCATCTTTTTGCTTGGCAAACAATATTTTAACCCTTTGTTCAATAAATCTAACTCATCGCGACTAAAAATCTCAGACGATTCATTTACAACTAATATCTCTTTTATAGGAGGATTGTTCGTGTTATTTATAGAACGCGGACAAAGTTTCATATACTTATTTATTTAATTTAGCAATCTTATTCTCATACTTTTGACTCGTTACTCTCACAACCTTCCTATGAAAATTATACCAGTCTTCATAATCAAAATTATTTAAATTTTCCGTCAAACTCAAATGTAAATTGTACAATTGTAATTCTAATTTACTTCTATTACTATACTGATATTGAATTTCTGAATTCAACCATTTAATTTTTGCACATGAAATTATTTTCTCGCTATTTCTACAATTTGATGTTAACTTTACATTCATAAATTTGGAGAAAACATTGTTGATTTTACACCGTCTCAGAAAATTAATATCAGCATTTATTAACTTAACTTTAGTATGTAAACTATGAAGATTACAGAATGAAGGAATTTTAAACATACCAAACACCGAATTGTTAGTAGAAGATCCCCTAATGTACAAACATTTTTTATGTACGACAAATGAAGAGTTTGAAGAATTACTAATAATAAACGAATGACGCTTGCAAACAATGTTGCCGAAAATACCTATTTTTGTAAGTCTTACTTCCCACGTTGTACAAACGAAGATATTTTTGCACTTCGTCAATGAACGTCTACACTTGCTCCTGACTCCACGACATTTTTATAAATTCAAAATCAATAATTTTTAACAAAATAAATAACAACTGACCATCAACTGACACAAGGGTTATGTTTGGCTGTCAAGCAGCCAATCAAGAATTACTAATAATAAACGAATGACGCTTGCAAACAATGTTGCCGAAAATACCTATTTTTGTAAGTCTTACTTCCCACGTTGTACAAACGAAGATATTTTTGCACTTCGTCAATGAACGTCTACACTTGCTCCTGACTCCACGACATTTTTATAAATTCAAAATCAATAATTTTTAACAAAATAAATAACAACTGACCATCAACTGACACAAGGGTTATATTTGGAACTAGCGTTGGAGGTATACTTGTATTGTTTATTAGGTTCTATCGTATGTAAAACTGTATTGTGTTTACTATTTTATATTCTCGCTACTCTTTTATGACAAATTTGTCTTTCTAAACATCACCCATGGTTCCTATATTCTTCAGATGGAATTATTAGAAATAAAATGTCCATACAGTGGAAAAGATAAAAGTGCTGTAAATTGCATCGTTTCATGTAATTATTTGATATCGGAAGAAAATAACACAGTGTTAAAGAAAAATCATTCATATTATGCGTAGATTCAGTTAGGAATGGCCAAATTAAATTTAAGCGAGTGCGACTTCTTTATATTTGCTTGATATGACTCGAGTTACAAGAATATTACAGTGACTTTCGATAAAGTATATGCATATAATTTAATTACAACTTTAAGAAATAGGTATATAAATAAAATGGTGCATGAATATGTAAAAATAAAGATTAAAGAAAATTTAGGTACTTTTCAATTTTAAAATTGCTCACGATGTGTCGGAGATCATTAAATAATATGCAATAGCAATAGCTTGAAATAGTACATAGCGATTTCTGCTAAAGAATTCTTAAAATTCAAAACAATTGGATTTCGAACTTACATCGTGTTATTTAACAGCTCTAGTTAAAAAGCTTTATTATTAGTACAATATTCTTACATGTTTGTATACGTAGATGAAGTACAACTTTAAAAAAAGTTGTTTCTTGATGAAGAAATTAAAATCAACATAAAATAAAATCCCGAACCAACTTCGAAAACACTTGTAAACATGGTAAAAACGATAGGCGATCGGCAATACACAAAACTATAAAGATACGAGTATACCTCCATTTGACGTCATCTTGGCAACGATCGTGCGCCACCATCGGTAATGTTAATTCCCAATAGAACTTTTTCTATTAAATTTCAATAGGCAAATTAGATGTAAAATGTCTGTTTTACACGGTGTCTATTTTTGGAAGGCATATTATCTGTTAAATTTTCTGGCAAAATAGACATCATCTAAAACAGGCCTAAGGCTCCTGACTACACCTCCGACGCTTCCATAAAATTTAAATTGTCGTCCCACACCTCTAAATTTTGTTTTGGAAATATTGGATTTTTTTGTATCATTTGACGAAAACAATAAAGATTAAGTTTATGAAAAGTTAATTTTTTTTATAAATTAAAACTTTAACTTCTAAAGCAACTTATTTTATAGCCAAGTCAGATCTCTATTGGGCTGTTTTTTTCTCAAACTTAATATTTTATGAAATAAAAGCAAGAGGAAATAGAATAATTTAATGAAACATAGGCAACTTACTATGCACATTGGCGTAGCTTACTTTTAATCCTCTCACACTACCTGCGGCGATAGGATAACTTGGTATAGACATTGGAGTGGACGGTAATAAATTAAACAATGTTGTTTTTTCCATTTTTAATAGAAATAAAAAAATCAAAAAGAGTCCTACCATTTAAATAAAAAAAAATGAAAGTGTATCTTATATTTCCAATTCTTGCATGTGTATACAGGTTCGGTCTACAATCATCTTGCATGCGGCTTCCCATACATAAGGCGTGAGAAGTTGCCAAACCGTACCTACCTAACAAATATACATACGAGAGCCGGCAAGTAGACCTTTAGAGAAATAAAAATGTTCTTCTAGATTAGTGGTTTGCCGAAGCAGATGTGATAGACAACGTACTTTAATTTTCTATGCACATGTACAATATTGTTAACAACGAGCGCAAAAAACATAATTTGAGAATCTTTTAGGTAAATAGTCATTAAATACAAGCTGTAAAAAATAGTAAATGTATAATACTACCCAAGTAGACGTATTGAAGTAAGAGAAAAAAATGCTCTTCTAAACGCAATAAATTTTAAAATAAAATAGATAAAAACAATAAAGCAAATTCTTGGAAAACAAAATGAAAAAATTCAATAAATATAATTTGTGGGGAAACAGGAAGAGTACGATAAACTAAAAGAATAATTATAAATAATGGAAATTAAAATATACTTCTAAAATAAACGGAATTCTTGAAAAACCAAATTAAAACTTCTCAATTAATCAAATGTTCGAATAATCCACCTCTTTGCTCCTGACAGTACGCAAGTCTATGATAAAAATTATTTCGTACATTCGAAAACCAACATATTGAATAAAAACTATAAAAACAGGCCAAAATCAAATAATATAAAATATAACTG
This sequence comes from Melolontha melolontha, assembly GCA_935421215.2. Classification (NCBI taxonomy): domain Eukaryota; kingdom Metazoa; phylum Arthropoda; class Insecta; order Coleoptera; family Scarabaeidae; genus Melolontha; species Melolontha melolontha. The sequence goes on from OW285243.1 coordinate 53,528,517, forward strand.
CCAATTAGAAACAAATTAAATTCAACAATAAAATTAATAAATGTGAAGTAGGTAATTCTTATAATATTAACTTCAGATACTTATTAAGAATATCACGAACGTGAATAATAATATAAAAATTAAGAAAACAACCACCAACATGCACAATATTGGTCTCTTATGATCGAAATGATCGTATCGACCGTCTTTAAGGGTTCCCACTAATTTTCTCGAACAGTACTTGCGAAGTCTTGCGCACTTGTGTATTTAACTTGGCAACTACGTTCGTTTATATACATGGACTTGTAGCTCGCATTTAAGGTAAAAACGGGCCAAACGTGTATATGTTCTTCAAATAAATAAAAGTATTTATCAAAAACATGTAAAAAATTTTTGACGTTGGCATATATAGTGTGAATGTAGCAAACGTACATGTTGAAAACTAACAAAAAAACATAAAAGTAACTAGTAACATTTTAGATACATCTAATTATCAAAACCAGAATATAAATCCATCATTTATCTGTGCAAAGTGGAAAATTAAAAAGTAAATGCTAAATTTGGACCTAAATTCTTATGTACCACGCTGGAAAGACTGTGCCATTTTTAACTGTTAAAAAACGCGTATTGTTTGCAAGTTTTATAAATCTTTCTTCATTACTTCACAAATATTTTTCTCTCTACTGTACCGAGCGTCAATTAATTCTGGAAGAAGAGCAGGGAAATAAAAATTTTCTAGATGTGTAATCACATCATCTTTGCGAAGATCATGACATTTTTTAATAATACAATATTCTACATCTATTTGAGTATAAACAACAGAAAAACAGTGTGCTTTATTTGTAATATGTAACTGGTCTTGAATCTGAAACATATATTAGTGTTTTGGTCTCAGTATTATTTTATTATTATCTTCAGGATCTATGGTACAGAAGTTAATTGCCCCCACTCTAATAGCTTCTTTAATTCTTTTATCGCAGGCTGAATATGGACACTTTATTTCTACTGTCGCAACGTTATCTAAAAGTCCGTTCCCTAAATTTTAGTTCTTTATCAATGAATAATCCGTAAGGTGTAGCAGTTACTCCCAATTCATTTTCGAACAATTTCTTAGCATTTTCCTCTTTGTCTATTTCATATTGTATGGGTTTTGTAAATCTGTTCATTTCAGTTAATTCACTGTACAAAATGTCTTTAACTTTTCTTGCAGTGTCAATAGTACTTCTCATTTTACAAACTCTTTCAAAATCACTGTTAACCTGATTATTTTTTCATTTATCCACTGTTCGCACATTCTCTGGCAACATATTTTTTCACGAATAGAATTAAGATCTGCATTTTCTAAATTCGTCTACTAAGCTTTCTTTCAAATCAAATTCATCTTTTGATATAACAGTTTTTATCCATTTGGCCGTAATCTGAGTCAGCGCCTTTCTTTGTTTAATTCTGTTCTGAATATTTAATCTAGTTTGTGACTATTTTTTTGTGAAACATCAAACTTTTTGACCTGTGATTTTGTTAAATATTTTATAAACAAAAATACCTCTTCTCTTGTACTAACAGCTGCAGCAAAACATCTCCCTTGATATGCCCCCCTTAACGACTTTTTTTTACCAACGAATTAAAAGATTCAACCGAGTTCTTATCCACATCATAAAGCAAACTATCAGATAAATTTGCTACCCTGTGTAAAGCTTGAGTGAAGATTTCATGCAAGACACTATAATTTCTAAAGGTAACATAATGGTTTCTATCTACTGGTCTTGCACAAACACATAGAGCACATGTTGAATGGTCATCGAAAATATGACAGGGACCATTTAAAATATCTGTCGCAAGTTTTTGAATTTTTTCTGTAGTGGCACATTTTCATTTTTAAGATATTTAATTGCACAAATAACTGCAGTTCTAAATTTCATAGCATTGTTACGATGAAAATTTCTAATGCTTATATCTGTTCCAGGTATATCAGTTATTTCCCTGATTTTGCTACAGTAATTTTCCAACACATGGCTTCTACATTCAATTTTTTGAAAAAATTCTCTAGGTTTATATGGTTTTGCAGCCTTAATGTTCTTATATTTTAAATTATGGGTCTTTATAGATTCTCTAAAATCAACTACTATAATTTCAGCCTCCATAGATGTTGAAGTGCCTTCCCAATTTTTAAAAAACTGATGTGATGCATTTACTTTTCATTCGTGTTGTTTACAAATCTTACAAAACTTATTTTTGATTCCGACATCAAAATTTCTTTTGTTCTGGCTACATCTTATACATCCCACACCTGACAATGCATTGTAATTTGATTGATAAGATCGTTTACATTAGGCGCCGTTAACAATTATCGTTATGTAAGGTATTCCATTCTCGCCAATATCCTCAGCTTCTACCGCTAATCTGTGTTCTAATTTTGCAGGTTCAAACATTTCTTCTTTTGCTAATTCATCTGTTTTTTGCAAAATATTCATTTCTGTTTTTGTGTATATACTTTTACATATTGTAGGAATGTCCAGAGATGAGAAAAACTCTGTTAATTGGGAAAATCCTGTCCCTATAGCTACGGTACAACATACAACTACATTATTTATATTGCAACAATTACCACTGTTAGGGGTCTTCAGTGCTGAAGCTGCCAGTAACAGCAAACATATTACACTTGTAAGTCAAACGCTTCGAAAACCAAAACGATTTTTACTCGTTATTTTAGCGTGAATGAAACTACATCCAAATAATTTATGCTCAATTGATTTCAAAGTATTGATCGAATGTCCTATGTCGACTATTCTACGACAACTACTTTTAATTTTTCAATTTCAACGGTTTTCTCTTGTTGAATCTCAAAGAAGTCATCACTAATTTCACTAGACACTAGAGTCTCATCGACATAGTCCTACTCAGAATCTAAATTATTAGATTGAGTTATTTGCTAAATATCTGACGCTGTTTCCGCAGAAAATAATGTAATGTCTGACTTAGCAACCAGTCTCGATTTCTTCCAGCAATTTTTCATTATTCGTAATCCACTTTTTCGTTTTACTGAGACAGGTACATGCTTTTTAGATGATGAACCTTTTTTTCTGCCAATAATCTGTTAAAATTGGTAGGAATATTAGAGAAACAAAAACCAAAATTAAAAACTCACTCGAAATAAAAAATCTCATAACTGCGTTTTATCAAACAGTGTCCATCAAGGCCATTTTTTTGCATCAGACCAATAATTACTAAGTATAATATTTTTCCAAATCTAGGAATACAGATTTGTGCTGTGCAAATACTTTAAAAAGGCACCATGTATTGAGGATCCAGGAAAATACAAACGCTGAATACTTAATACTCCTCTGGCTTCTATGCTGATATTATAATCAGCGTTTGTATTTGCCTAGACCCTCACCGCATGGTGCCTTATTAAAGTATTTGCACGACACAAAGCTATTTGTTACAAATGAAACAAACATGTAAAAAAATACATGTCTGTAACTGTAAACATGAACAACGAACCTCGTATTTTCCAGCTTTTTACTTCTGCTTAAGACATGTTTCAACTATTACTATTAAGCGTCCTCAGTTAAGCTAGTGAAGTAATTTAAAAGCTTAAATCGCCTATATGGTATAGCAAATTTCGTCCTATCAGATAGCACCATATAATATAGTTACATCTGACGAACGAAAGAGACTATGCCGAAAATGGCAACCCTTCCCTTGACCGGCTAAGCCGGTACAAAAGGGAAGAAAATACGCATATAGGTATAAGTTCATTAACACGATGCCAGATGGCAGTAAATATACAAAAAAGGTTTAAGTATATCAATACGTTAAGCACGTATTACGCATTTGTTACAAATGAAACAAACATATAAAAAAATACACATCTGTAACTGTAAACATGGACAACACACCTCGTATTTTCCAGCTTTTTACTCCTGCTTAAGACATATGTTTCTGCTATTACTATTAAGCGTCCTCAGTTAAGCTAGTGAAGTAATTTAAAAGCTTAAATCGCCTATATGGTATAGCAAATTTCGTCCTATCAGATAGCACCACTGCCATTTTCGGCATAGTCTCTTTCGTCCGTCAGATGTCACTATATTATATGGTGCTATCTGATAGGACGAAATTTGCTATACCATATAGGCGATTTAAGCTTTTAAATTACTTCACTAGCTTAACTGACGACGCTTAATAGTAATAGCAGAAACATATGTCTTAAGCAGAAGTAAAAAGCTGGAAAATACGAGGTGTGTTGTCCATGTTTACAGTTACAGATGTGTATTTTTTTACATAGCTTTGTGTCGTGCAAATACTTTAATAAGGCACCATGCGGTGAAGGTCTAGGCAAATACAAACGCTGATTATAATATCAGCATAGAAGCCAGAGGAGTATTAAGTATTCAGCGTTTGTATTTTCCTAGATCCTCAATACATGGTGCCTTTTTAAAGTATTTGCACGGCACAAAGCTGTTTTCTTTAGATTTGGAAAAATATTATACTTAGTAATTAATTGGTAATTATTGGTCTGATGCAAAAAAAATGGCCTAAATGGACACTGTTCGATAAAACGCAGTTATGAGATTTTTTATTTCGAGTGAGTTTTTAATATTGGTTTTTGTTTCTCTAATATTCCTACCAATTTTAACACATTATTGGTAGAAAAAGGTTCATCATCTAAAAAGCATGTACCTGTCTCAGTAAAACGAAAAAGTGGATTACGAATAATGAAAAATTGCTGGAAGAAATCGAGACTGGGTGCTAAATCAGACATTACATTATTTTCTGTGGAAACAGCGTCAGATATTTAGCAAATAACTCAATCTAATAATTTAGATTCTGAGTAGGGCTATGTCGATGAGACTCTAGTGTCTAGTGAAATTAATGATGACTTCTTTGAGATTCAACAAGAGAAAACCGTTGAATTTGAAAAATTAAGTAAGTTGTCGTAGAATAGTCGACATAGAACATTCGATCAATACTTTGAAATCAATTGAGCCTTTGATATACTTAAACCTTTTTTTTGTATACAAAGCTATTGCGAAAAATACTATACCTAGATTACAATAATAACTCATCCTGAAACTTTTAAATATAATTTCTCAAACCCATAAATTATGGTTATATTAATTTTCAGCTATTTAATAGCATGAGCATTAATAGGATAGACAAGGATAATATAATGGGGAAACCAAATTTGTAATAAATAATCTATTGATAATAAAAACTGTTCATTCTCTCGCATTTTATTAGGGTTATTTTAATGTGGTTATATATATTATACATCAGTACATCAGTAAGTGCTATATAACCCATAGTACTTGTAATTTCGTCTTAGCGGTAGGTATGTAGGAGCCGTTCCACGAGCGCGAACATGATGACTTATGACTAGAGTGGACCAATTCGGAGCTAAAGCAGAGGCGTGACTAACGAATTGGTTCCCGCACGAGAAACATTATTAATATCTAGAGATATACTATCACGAACGGTGCTGTTATTATGTTAGATACAAAAAAAAATGTAAGCCTTTTTTTCTAGATTATGAAACGTTCTCGATGATACGTATAAAAACTAAAATCTAAAATGTATGTAATTTGATGATTAAAAAAAACTTACCGTCTTATGCGTTTTCCGTGACTTGAAAATCTGGAGAAGCGCGATGAAATATTGTTAACATAAAATGCGTCTCCAAAGTTATTTCTCATCATTGTACACAAATCAAATAAAAACACTTCGTATTTTGTATCAGCACCAGTGTCTCTATCTTTATGTCTTGCGCTATGCACGTGGCGTTGCAAATTTGATTTTGTTAAATGGTTTATATATATGGTATAATGTTAATGGTATAATGGTTTATATATATATATATATATATATATATATATATATATATATATATATATATATTGCGATGGGGCACGCGGGAACTAATTCGTTAGGCACGCCTCTGCTTTCGCTTCGAATTGGTCCGATCAGTGACACTGCAGGTGGCACTATATATTGGGGGATGCTAAGGCATGAACTATTATTGTTATTATAATTATTATTACTATTGTTTTAATAATAAAAATAATGATAATAATAATAATAATAATAATTCATACTTGAGCATCCTCCAACAAGAATAATGCGAATTGCAAGGGGAATTGGCCACCCATAGGTTATTATAAGGGAGTATACTACTATGAGATCGGAAAGTAAATGGATAAAATATTATACATGACGATAAAGAGACCAAGAAATCAAAAAAGTAAATAACTTAACGCAGTTTCTTCTATTAATTATATATATATATATATATATATATATATATATATATATATTATACAGGGTGAAGCAGATGAAACACATGTTTGGAAAATGGAAATAAATAGATTTTAAAATTCAAGAAAATTTAATTACATAGAACTAAAGCTAATATGTACAGGGTGCGGCAGAATGGATAGTATTCGAAAATGATCAGAACGCGAGCACTGTGCATGCGCGCAGTATTTTTCTAGTCGGATGCCATTTCAGTTACAAGGAAGCGTTGGAGCGTAAAACATCGTACATTTGTAGTGGAACAATTATTTAGTAATAACGTTACCTCGCACACTAGTGGAATTGAAGAATTTAATTCGCAGAGAAATTGTCGCGATCGACCACGACTTGTTGCAAACAGTCATCCGAAACTTCGCGGGGCGACTGCAAGAATGTGTAAGACGAAATGGCTACCATTTGTCGGATGTTATTTTTAAACTTAACTTTGTGAAATAGCAACATATTATTTTAGTATTATAAATCTTTCGCTTTAATTATTTTTTTTTCTTATTTCTGAATTAAAAAATACCCGATTCCTCTGCGTATAAAAATTAACTCTAAAAAAATATCGTCGGTCAAGTGACGACCTTCATTCTATGACACGCTACCAATCTGTCTTCAAATTCATTATATTGGCGGTATCGCTCACCTTGTGGGGCTACCTTAAATCGAAGATATACACTAACAAACCCCATTTCATTCCGGAACTGAAAAAATCATTCGCATAGAGAAGTTACTAATTTGAAGGTCGAAACGTTGGAAAGAGCAATAGAGAATTTTGAAGAGAAGTTGGTAAAGTGCACACGGAATGAAGGGCGATAGCGTTTTTAGTATACTCTACATGTTGTATGGATCAATTAGGTCTTAAAATAAGATAAAGTATCTGCATTTTTATTATTTCAACTTTATGTTGTAATTGGAAAGAGCTTCTATTTTCCCAACAGATAAAGGTGATCAAAGAGAATTCCAACACGTATTACACCATGAATAGCATTATACTATCTAGTTGAATATAAGAAGAAATAGGTCATAAATTTTATAAAATCAACATTCTTGCATTTAAATACGTTGATATCTTTCATCTTTTCTGCTATTTATTTGTAAGGGTACTTTATGTAACATATCTGAAATATTAAAATGTTCTTGTTTATTCTAGGTGATCAGATGAATAAGTTTCTAGATGAAAATTGGCAAGATGTTTCTAAAGATTTAGGACCTGCACTTACAAGTGTTATCACCACAATAGCAACAACTGTTATAAACGCCGTATTGAATAATATACCTTCTGATGAAATCTTTACACCTTAGCGTCTTCAGTCCTTTCATAAGTAATTTTTTTATATAATTTTACACAACTAAAATAGAGTAGAAAATTACCCTTTTAATTTGCTTTTACTCACTTTGTGTGTTTCTTGAAATAATATTTTGTCCTAAATTAAACAAAATGAATATTATACAGTATTGTACTTCATATATGGTTTGACTAATATTCTTCTATGTATGTAAAAAGTAACGCTTTTCCACAAATGTTTGTATTTAATAACGTAAGTGTCGTCGAAAAAAGGAAAAGATCAAAATCCTTCCAAAATACTATTATGCTGCTACGAAATAAATGGTTCAGATTTTGTGGTTTAAAATTACTTCAAAGCGTTCAATACCTTTTGAATATTATTTCGGAACTATCTTGCGAATGTTTCTAATTAAAGATTTTATTATATAGATGCGATGCCAATTATGGCCGTTGTATTGTCTTGTAAATTAAAGAAAATATGTCACTGTAAAACTATTGTCCTGCAGATAGTATAAAGCGATTATATTTTTTCATTGTCGTCGTGCATTTAAATTTTCAGCGAAAATATGAAAATTTCTAAAAGTGTATTTCACACAAACAATGTTTCACGGACTTTCCAATTACTAATTTGCCACGAAATTGACAATGATTTTTACCAAAAAACAAATTGCCAACAAGAAGATTTCTCAACAAAAAGATATTATTTCAATTGCTGTCTAAATTTCTCTGTGTCCTACTGAATCGCTATTCTCTGTATTTTTCTTCAAGAAACGGCAATACTCTCACATCCGACTATTTGCACTAGTTTCTAGCAATCGACGTTGAATATTTATGTTTTTACTCCACAATGGCTCTCAAACTACCTGCTCATAGTATTAGTATCGAATTGCGAATTTATTTACTTACACTTTGGCGATGACTTCTAGAAGATGCAGTATATAATCATAGTTCGTGTCGAGAAGTTGTCGACAATGGATGATTAATTGAGTAGTTATTTGGACTATTTCCATCATTTGTAGGATTTGAATAATCCGACGTTTCCACAGTTAATCTACTGCCGTTTTATATATCTTCGCAATTCTTTTATTGCGAAATGTACTCGTGTGAGATTCGAGCCAGGTCTAAAATTCTAAAGTTTGAACTAAATCGAGCACACTAACCACTACGGTATTTGGGGGACAGAATATTATTTTTTAAAACCTCTATTTAAGCAGACTGCAGCTTTTATGTTCTACATTAATGGGCCGTGTTATATGCGCCATGGGTAATCTTGTGTACTTTGTCTCGGGTACCGTAGTTGTAGGTCTTCTCTGTACATTTTTTTCCAAATAATTTGTAGCCAGACATTATTTATCTCCCATATATGCTGTCTCTTTCAGCTTTCTTTTGGTCTGATGGTCCTTCTTTCTCAGGAGTATTACATTGTCCCATGTAATCCTGTATACATCTTCCTAAGCATGTTGAGCTAGGCTTGATTTGTTGTTTGATATTCATTGATCCTGACTTATAGATGTCTACCTGTTTCTCCAACGTATTTACTTCTTATTCGCTTGGTACTACGTATATACAGTTTTTGGTTATCCGATTTTCATTGTCTGACTTAGTTTTTCTTAGGGTGGATCTGATGGTGTTTGTTGTCTTCATGGCTCATCTTATAGTCCTTACCTATACTTCTGATTTTTTCTGAGACGCCCGTTTGAGATAACCCCATAAAAATAAATCTGGCGAAATAAGATTTGGTGATCTAGCAGGTTAATTTACTGAACCAGCTCTACCGATCCAGCTACCATTGAAATTACAATCAAGTACTTTACGTGCTACCACCGAATAATGTGCCAGACAACCATCATTTTGAAACCACATGTTCTGTCGCATTTCTAAGCTAACGTCTTCAGGTAGTGCTGGCAGTTCATTTTTCAAAATGTCTCAGTACACTTCACCATTCAAGTAGTCTTCATTAATGTGGGGGCCGATGACTTTGTTTTTAATTATTCCACACCACACGTTGACAGTCCAAGGGCACTTGACAAAGCCAGTGCGGATTTTCGACACTCCAGTAATGTGTTTTACGCCGATTACACCTTCCATGGTTTGTGAAAAACGCCTAGTCGGAGAACAACACGTAATGAAAACAAATGGGGTTTTGTTGTACCCAATGACAAAAAGTTACCCGATTTTGAAAATCAACGCCATGAAGACCTTGATCTAAAGACACATAATATGGATGATGTCTTAAAATTTTTCAAGCACTGGTGTGGAACAATCCAGAATCACAAGCCACTTCTCTTGTGCTAACAGGAGGAGGATTAACAGTCACTGCAGCTAATAGAGCGACTTCATTAATTTCTCCGGTGACTGTTGCTCGACTGGTCATTTTTTTAGTTTGAACACTTCCATCAGTAGTGAATTGTTTGATAGTACTGGTAAAATGAAGCACATGACCGAATCGTATCCGAAAATGCTGAGCTTAGAGAATGACTTGACTTATAAAGACTTCTGCCTGCTTCTCCAAATACCAGAAAGATTTAAATTATCTCTTGTAAAGTTAAATACTCCATTCTGTAGCAGGTATTAACAGTTTAACATAAACTGGTCTTTTACTCTTCGAACTGAGTAAAATAAGTTGGCACAGGCGTTAAATACATACACTGTACATGCAGAAACATTTTTATAAAAATGATTTTTTACATAATAAATGGTATTAAAAGAAAAATACAATTTTCTTTTTTATTTGAAAACACTCCGATAAGGAAATCAACAAAATATGTGAAGAAGGACGTCCGTTTCTGGATTATGATAATAGTACTTTCTTGATTTTTCGTGGCATTCTTTTTATTGAAAATGAATTGCAGAATAGTATGCACAGGTTCTCAGTGCGAGAAATTGAAAAAAAAAATGAATTTCATCGATTACAGTGCCATCTATCATGAAAAAAATGTTTCAGACAAATCTTAGATACTTTCTCCAGTAGAATTCGAAGCAGTAATAAAATATACGATTTCCTATTTAAGATTTCAAAGTTACCCCAGCCCCACCTACATACGGAGAGAGAGAGGGACTAATTCTACCACTAATATATTTCCTCCATTATTATTAAATTTAAATTTTGGACATTTTTTCGTGAAGTGCTTATTTTTCGAGATATTTGGAAGTTTACAGCTAAAAAATACACTCCTTACACGTAGTAGGTACCTAACATGCGAATGTGGAAGAAAGCACATCGGAGAAACAGGCAAACCTCTACAAGTCAGGATCAGAGAATATCAGAAAGTGGTCCGGCATGGAGAAACCAACAAATTACGCCAAGCTCAGCATGCCGAAGAAGAGGGACACTGGATTACATGGGGCAATGCAATGGTTCTGAGAAAGGAGGACCAACAAACCAAAAATTATTCGAAAAAATGTACAGAGAAGACCTACAACCACGGTACCAGAGACAGAATAGACAAGATACACAAGGCACACACAAGACGGCGCAGTAATGTAGAACATAAAAATTGCAGACTGTAGCTTAATTGAAGATTTCCCAAATAGCGTAGTGGTTAGTGTACTCGATTTAGTTTAAACTTTCAGACCTGGTTCGAATCTCACACAATTACATTTCGCAATAAAAAATTGGGAAGACATATATGTCAAACATGAGTTTGGTAAGAACCAGACCTTCTCAGGGCTACCCTAAAGACGACAGCATATCGACAGCCGAAACGTCAAATCCTACAAACGATGGAAATAGCCCAAACAACTACTCAAACAATCATAGTTTATAACATATTCTCCCAATGTTTTTGAAATTATGAATCAAGGGTTAATTATGTTAGGTACCTATGTATAACTATCGTTAAATCTTATATCCCAAACAATATTATGTAAGGTATCATTAAATTGGAGACGTTATCCACAAAATTATATAAACTTGTATATTTGATATTGATATTTGATAAAAGATAAAATTTCTTAGGTTAGAGGATTGCTATTACTTATAAGATATGGGCTTATTTATACTGCATGAGTACGAGTGTATGTATCAAAACTCGTATTTAATAAGTGCATTAAAAGCAAGTTCCTTTCTAGAAAACCAATTTTTACTAATCAAAGTAGTTTACATTTAATTAAACATATTTCCACTAACAATGAAAAAGGGCACCAATACTAATTTTATAATCTCAATATTTGGAGTTAATGATGGTTCCTACAGTAACCTTAACCTCTTCTTTATTAAGAAATTATTTTCTCCTTAACACTGTGTCCACCAAAAATGATAACGATTTGAAAATAGACTTTTCAAGTATCTTGGACTTCGTGGAATTTGTCGGTTTATATTGTTGTTTGTAATGCTTGGGATTTTGCTTACTTGTGTAACAGAAAAGAATTACGGAGGTTAGTGCCGCATTTTAAATTTGTTGAACGTTTGCAGCATTTATGCAGCATGAAAGATTAATCAGTTAGATATTGTATATTCAACCAAACTGATACCGAAATTTTCTGTGGTGATGATGAGTCTTTTCGCTATTCCTTGAAATTTCGCATTTACTTCACAACGAGAAGTGATTATGCGACTACTATATTATATATGTTCTTCATCACATATTAGAAATCCATTTGGAATGTTTACGGAATAGCCATTTATCCAACTTTTTATTTTTCTTATGGCGTAAGCGTTTGTATTACTATAGCATTGTTAATATTAAATCTATCTGTTAAGATTTGGCACAGCTTCTTCCATTATTATCCTTGAAATGGGTCTATCCTGAGCCTTACTTTCAAATGACTCATTTTCAATTTGAAGTTTCTCGAAGAAATTGTATACATTTCATTGGTGTATATGATATGTTCACCAATAAACTTGGTTTAAGTTAATAGGTGCTGAAGCATTATTTCCATTTTTATATTAATATAGCATTGCAATATTAATTTCATTAGCAAATAAACTCTCGATCGATTAACTAGTTCGAATTCTAAACTATAAACCCTTTGTAGCACAAAGATCGCCGAGCTGACTAATATTTTATTATTTTTGAACAGAAGGAAAAAACGGCAATTAATATGTAGCGATCTAAGTAGCGACATAGGGTATTACATACTGACTAACAATATTGTTTGTAGAGATACGTTTCACTTGAACTCTAATAATTCCCTAATTATACTATTTGATATTAAGTTGAAAAGAATTCGCCGTAGCTTCTTTTCGTCCTACAGCGTATTTTATAGGGATAAAATGGTTCTATGAAATAGTAAATTTGCCAAATTTATATATTCAGCTTGCAGCAGTGTTTTTACTAAGGTGGGCTTTTGGTTCATATACAAATTTTCTTTATTACCTAGTAACATCCTATCGCAATGCTTTAAATTCTGTATATTTAATTGTCTTAATTATTTTTATTATATTTTAGGTAGCGAAATAAATATCGCCCTCAATGAAAATTGGCAGCAAGTATCACGAGATTTGGCACCATCTATTGCAAAAATTATTAGTACTTTAACAACATCCATTGCAAATTCCTTTTTCGATTTAGTTCCTTATGACCATTTAATATTACCGTAATTAGCAAAATATTTATAGGAATGATGTTATTTATACCAAAAAATTAATAGAATAATAAAGGAAATTATTTTAAGCTTTTTATCTTTTTATTTTATTTTGCCCAATTTCTTTATTAATTCGCGAGTAGTCATTTTTCTACATTTTTACAGGCAATTATTTTTTTCATTTCAGTGTTTCATTTCTTTCTTTTCGGAAAATAATATAATTGAAATAATCACTAAGGTTTATTTTTTGTAATTGAAACCAAACAGCAACAAATACGAAGCAATATGACCACTGCAACTAACTAATGTGCAGTTGTATTCATAAAAAAAGCGTACAAGTACTATAAGCAAATATGGCAATATTTCGCAATATTCACTATTTCTGAATTTTGTCTGGGCATTGCTAAACAAATTTTAACAATTAGAAAAAGTCTATCAAGATAATGACATTTACGAAAGCTATCATGGAAGCAATATGAAATTAATGTTCATCAATTTATAATAAAAAATATCGGGTGTACGCTTTTTTACGTGTGTGTACTACTGGTTTCATTTGCAAAGAGCAAAGTTTATTTATTATAAATTATAGTTAATAATTAACAAAATAACATAAAAAAATATACATTCAGTACAAGCAGTAATTGCGACCATAACCAACAAGTGTAAATGTATACATTTACACACATACACACACACACGCACACATATATATATATATATATATATATATATAATATCTTCGTGACCTTGGTATGATAAGGTAAACTTAATAAGTCGGCGATTAAAGGTCTGGTTCATTACTTCAAAGTATATGTATTTAAAACAACCCTACATGTTTCGGCAATATGCCTTTGTCAAAGGCATATTGCCGAAACATGTCTTGTTTGTAAAGGTAAGTTGTCAAATTAATATTCTAATTCAGTAGTCAGAAATGCTAAATACATTACGGCATTTAGAGTTTGCTGAAAAAAAAGTACCCCCCCCCCCCCACTCTTCTCTCCAAAATTCCGCACCAAAAATTTATCTTTCGTGAATATTGGTTTTTACACTCCATTTGGAAATGTGGATTCTTTTGTGACCACCAACGACAGTTTTGCGAACAAACTACACCATTTGTGGTGAATGTCGCTTCATCGGTAAATAATATTTTTTTGGGAATGTTATGTCCGTTTCTACCTCACCTTGTATTATGAAGGAAAACTCTAAATCTCGTTCTTGCAACGTTTTGACATACCTTGGTTTAAATGGAGTAAACTTTTATGTTTTTAATATTTGATGTACTGATGATTTGCGTAAGCCTAAATTAGTTGCACATTTTCTCACAGATAATTTAGGTTTCTCAATTGCACTTTGTAAAACATTTAAAGAATTATCTAAATTTCTTACTGGTCTGTCATGTTCCTTTTTAAAATTAAATTTCAAAGAGCCTGTTTGTTTAAATTGTCGCAAAATTCGCGATACCGTAGACCAAGAAACGTTTTTATTGGGATGCCTTTTGTTAAAAGTCGCAGCTGTGTCCCTGCATGTGTTATAATTATCGCCACATATGAGCATTAAGTGTGGCTCTTTCTTACAAAGTTAAACGTTTTGCCATAGTAATGTAATTAAGTAGCCTGTGTGACGGAAACAAGAGTGGTGGTCACTAGTAATGAATATCACTTACGCACGTGACTAGCCCACACGATATTAAATAAGCACGGAAATTTTGAACAATTAATAAAATAATTGTATTTTTACTATTTAATATGATAACTCATTTATTTTAACGGGTAAATGGGTTTTAAGTAAAGCAAAAACTTTTATAAAGAATAAAATTTCCTGAGAAATAGACCATTAAAAAGTTTTCCCTTTGTTGCATACTGTCCTGGACATGTTGTATAAGGTTTCCAACTTTATAAAATAAGAATAAAATAGACAAAATAAAGAAATAGTCTCTAAATGAAGTAAATTTGTTGTACTACCAATGTACATAATTATTTTTCTACATAATCACCATTTAGTGCAACACATTTCTCCAAATACTGAATCCATTTCTTCATTTCGTCCATGCAAAAACATTCTTGATTACCGTTGATCAAATTGCAAACAGCAATACATACTTCAGTGTCTGTTCGATACTTCCTTTAACTTTGAAAACAACCAGAAATCTGGAGGGGAGCCAAATCAGAACTGTACTGAGGGTGTGAAATAACTCTGAATTTTAGACTCGTTACTGTCTTCATCGTTTTGTTTCTGCAATGCAATCTGGCTATTTCTTTACAACTTACTAACTAAAATAACATAAATACAAAATATACAATTTCTTTTAAAAGTTTAAGAATTATTTGTGCGCGATGACGGTTTATTGTTCAAATCGCACACAATTCTGCTTAAATTCATAACTTTCATAAGTTTGACAGCGGAAATAGTTACGGCATGACAATGAAGAAATCGACAATGAAACGCAAAACCCCGCAGTGATTCATTTTTATAATTCAACGAAAGGAGGTGTTGATATGGTAAACCAAATATGCGGTCATTTGTCTTGTTTCAAGTCGTACTCATAGATGGACATTGTTATTTGCTACCATACCGCGAAGCCGGCGCAGCAATGGCGTCTGACGATGGTCAAAATTCAAAACAATACCCGCAGTTGTATCGCACAATGTATCGGACCTTCTATTTGTTATGTATGCCCTTAGTCAGTGGAGACGGGTGCGGGTGACTAAAATAAAAGATGGAAGGTAACGCCACTCAGTTTTGCTTACAGAAGCTCAGTCTGAAAACTGAGAAAATAGATTGCGCGATCTTAGGCGCATGCGCATACAACTACTCAAACACATGGCAGATATAAACTTACTATGTACCTACGTACTATACCAGAAGGCTGCACAGGATACCTGTAAAGAAATTGCTAAGGGAAGTGCCAAAGGCAAAAAAACTACTTGGGAACAAATAATTCGTATATTCACTAACCAATAAAATATTTAAATATTATAAAAAAAAAATTAATCTAAATGAAAATATATGCAAAAATTTATTTAGTGAAAGATGTATTTTAAAAATTAAAATCTTCACACTGTATATGTATCGACTGTATAATCGAAAATTAATTCCAATTACAGATTAAATGATTAAATGCCGCCTTTTTTTATTCTACGGTACCATAGATTCAAACTTACAAAAATTTTATTAGTAAAAATATCTTGTACAGTGACCTAAATCTTAAAATCAAAAATTATTATTTTGCAAAAAAGTGTCTATCGAACACCTGCATGTATATTTGTGAAAAACCAGTATATCTGGTGGCAATAAAAATATCGTGACTGCAGACGATATATCTATAAAATTTATCGATGACTATATATATTTTAAAAATTTAGATTTTAATTTCAAGTAGATGAATTAATAATTTGGCATTAACAAGACTAATTAGATATCTTAGTATGCCCAAAAATGATATATAAGTTATAATAGTAAAATATTAAATGAGTACAAAATTAATATTTAAGTTATGCTCAAGAAATTAATTTGATTACGCCCTAAATATGATAGCAATATAAATATATACATATATGTATATATATATATATATATATATATATATATATATATATATATATATACATATATACATATATGTATATATACATATATATATTAGAGGAAATTTAAATAACACAAAGGAAAATTAAACAATAAGAGTAACTTGTATCCGTCTGAGAAGGTAATTAATTTCTTCCGGTGTATCGCCGTTCGGTGGATTAGATGACCATGAACTGCCCTAGATGGCGGTAGTGTGCGTGGTGTCTTCCGTGGAAAGTTAATTATATTTTTCTGGAAACGACGTCGAAGTAGAACGCCAAACAGAGAAAAACCCAAAGTCAGTTGATAATTTTCTCCAACCTTCTTGAATCACAAGCGGCAAAATTGGCTGTTCTCAAATATTCACTAACTCTTGACCTGATCCGCAACTAAACGTGAAATTCTATATGTCGAAGAAGCGTGATTTAACTTCCGTTACGAAGATGTACTTTTGTACCTTTTTAAACGACCTTGCACTACAAAAGGCTGTCGGCCACTTTCTCTCTTTCGCGTACTAGTAGACGCCCGCAGAGGGGGATGATAGTTCCAATTCCACCACAGATAGCGATATCAGCACTCATACGTGTTAAATGATACGCAAGCAAGATAAGATACCGGAACTCGTCAATAAATAATGAAAACTTAAAAAAAAATTTTAGAAGGGAAATAAAGGCCTAACATATTACACAAGTCTTGCACAATTCAATACATGATCCAATTAGGCGGCAATTATTTCTCAAGTCTGACGTTGAAGTATTGAAAAACCACTGCTTTATTTGTAAAGAACGCTACTTCAAAAGTATTCCGAAAAATCAATTTTTCCTGATTCCGATAATTCTAATTAACATTTTCAATCCATTATATATTCTTACAAATAAATGTTTATATATGGAATAAATATAAATTTATTCGTTTTAATACAATTTTAATATCCTAGAAGACTCTTTATATCACTATTATGCAAGTGGGAGCGCGCGAGCAATAACATTCTCAATTGATGGGCAAAGGTTAAATACCGTACAAATTAATTTTTATTTTTTTTAACCATTGCAGTTGAAAAATTCAAAATCACAAGTTCAATAATACTATTTTAGAAATTTCAAATGAATTACTTTACTATTAGAATATTAATTACATTCATTAAAGAAAATACTTTTAATTTTTTATTTTATTTTTAATGCAATATATGGTATATTATCGGTTATCATGATTATTAATAAGAATAATCTTTACCCACTCATAAGTAGTACAAAAATAAATTATTGGAGATTTAAAGACATACATTTGAGAATAACAATGTATTATCAGTTAGATATTGAAAAAAACATCAAAACAGGAAATTGTTTGAAGAGTTTTTATAGATTTAATCGCTCTAGAAATTAAAGGTGGTTCAAGTTTAGAATCTCGATGTTTATCCCAATATTCATTTATACTAACTGTATTACTATAATTTGCACACATTACAGGTATCTATGAATTTGATAAAATTGGAAGGTTATGATTTTCTTTCCAAATTTTTCAAATATAGACAACATACGGATACATCTCAAATTCAAATAAGAACTCTTTACTACAAAAATATAATACGATAACTTATCATCTTATTTGTTATCATTCAATCAATAACTTCACTATAAAAGACCAAAAACTTTTAAAACTGTCGCATAATATATTTATACTTTTCCAAGATGTTTTCGTTAATTCTCTTCTGCATTATTGCATCAGCTGTTGAAGGTATGTTATTTAAGATTCCAAAAAAATTATAAATTATATTAGTTTTTTTAGCACTTCAAGTCAACATAGCAGATTTAAAATTAGATAATCGAGTAGAAGGTGGTATAGCAGCAGACATTTCCAGTTATCCGTATCAACTTTCCTTAAGACATGAGGAGACACCTGTTTGTGGTGCAGTATTAATTAGTGAATATTGGGCTCTCACAGCTGCTCATACTTTCGGCCGGTTCGTTAGTTTTATACAATTTTAATTATTTTAATTTCGTTTTCATTATTTTTCTTGTCAGCTTCTTCTAGATATGACTCTGATGTATCAAAAGAATTAAATATTTCTTTTTTTATTTTTTAAATTAGATTTACTTTTATTGTTGGTATAACACAGATAATTCGAATAACAAATTTATCTATATAGAATTTCATTCTTGCTGTTAAGATGTAGTTTACTCAACATTTATTAGGAGAAAACTTCATTCAGAAAAGTTCCTTTTAATTCAGGGTCAACTAGATTATTCTCCTAAATTGAACAAAATTAGTTTTTCATCGAAATTTAGAAGATTACTATTAAAAAATTTAAGTTTGAAAACGAAATATAAAAAGAAAAACAAAAAATTTAAATAGAGCAAAAATTAGAAAATGAAATGTTAACTGAATTGATTCGGCTTTTACTTGATGAAGTTCCATAATTTAAAATAGAAATAAAACTACGGTTTAAATCTTCGCATTTTAATATATAATCGTTTCGTTTAATTGTTTCGCCAGCACAGTAGCTTCCTCAAGTACTTACAGCTAAAGAGTACGTTACAAACTAAATTTAAAAAACTATATTTAAAATCAACAAGGTTGGCATTATTTTACGTTTTTAAAGAAATTTATGAGTATTGTCGGTAGTGAGAAAATGTGGCTCATTTGCTCGGCCTTAACTGTTGTATTATAGGGTACTAAACATGCTTACGGACAAAATTTGTTTTAATAAACTAAATGTACATTGCTATTATCGTCTAAACAGATTTTAAGTGAATAAATTTAACAGTAGCGAGTTATTTAAATCTAATTGGTCATTAAGTAAAATTTGTTAGTGTCTTAATTTATTGATTTCTAAACTTACCAGTAAATTTAATTTATTGCCTTTATTTTTAAATGCAGAATTTCAATATCTTTATTGAAAGTGTGGTTTTCTTCTAATAGACGATTCGCAAAAGTGGAATCTTTTTTTTTTATTTCGAAATGAAGAACAAAGTTTGGCAATCCATTTTTCAAACGATCATCCTGTTTTCCCAACATATATCTTACCGCATCCACACTATATATATATATATAACTTATAGACACCAGACTTCTTATTTTTACCTTTTTTTTCTTTATTGTTTTTAATATGTTTGGATTAATTATTATAGTTTGGAAAACCGTGTTCATATTAGGTTTTTTTAAATAATATGCTTATTAGGTATCCCTGTGTACGTTTGTAATCTAAATTTCGAATTTTCCTTATCCTTTATTGCAGGATATACCATAGAGATTGCTCTTTTGACAAGTTTTTTGTCAGCATATTTTTAATTAAAGTATCTGTGTAGCCGTTATTGATAGCTATTTGTTTGACTAAATTTAATTCTTTTTCATAATTTTCTTTGGATAGTGGATAATTAATTAATCTATGTGCAAAACTATGGAAACTCGCTAATTTGTGTTGTCCATCCATTATATTTATCAGATCTGGCTGCGAGTAATTTGTCTTGTACCTAAATTAGCAAAATGGCTTGATGGAAATATGTTCGGGACAAATGATGAGGTAATAGCCACAACGAATACCTATTTTGAAGAGCTTTCGAAAGCTTTTTAGACATTGGCGTTTTGAGACGAATTATGTTGAAAAATAAAATATTCATTTGACCTAAAACAAGTATTTCATTGAAAAGTCAACAAAAGTCTAGTTAAATAACCTTCGTATATCTAGACGAATTTATTACCTAGATATAGCGAATGTTAGTTCATTCATTTTAGCTTCCCATCCATTTTCATTTACTTTTCTGGTCAATATTGACCAAAATTTCTCTATCGGTCGAGCCTTAGGTACACTAGGATGATTATCCAATTTTGGAACAAAATTTATGCTGTTTGCGTTATACCAGTCTCTAGTAAGTCCAGCATAACGGCAAGAAGCTATATCAGGTCAAAACATATCATTTATGATGTGTATTTGAAAACTGAAGCAGTTTAAAAATGCATGTTTGAATGTAAAGTTGTGCTTTAAGGCTTCTCCTCGAACACGAACAATGTACGGCTGCGAGATAAATCCGGCCTCAGAAATGGCACACAAATTCGATTTACCTTTGAATTTGACATTGGCTGGTATGTTTTCTATGTCGTCAGTATAAAAACCGTCGTTTCCCTTCATCTCTGAATGGGATATGGTGAAATATTTCTTATCATCCATTACAATCATACATTACAGTCAATAACAAAATGGATGTGTCTTGGCGCATAACAACACCTGGGTATTCTTTCTAACTGGGTCGCGGCTTATTTTAATTGTTCGAAAAACAGTTTTCTTTGAAACGCCGAATCTTCGACCTATTTTTCGCTGTGAAACTCCAACTCTGTCCATAACGGCTTCATGGACTCTTTGGTCCATCACTTGGCTCAAAATTCTTGGCGATCACTTTTGAACAAATTAACGCAGGGTATTGCCTCTTCACATTCCTTTATGGTTTGATAAATTGTTGAGAATGAAATTTCTTATTCACGATAAATGTCAACAATATCACGCTTGCTCATTCACCCAACTAGATTGTAAATTCCTTTCCTTATAAGACATTTTGCTGAACCAGATCACAAAACCTAAACTGTCATAACTAAAACAAGTTAATTGTGACATATGACTTCTAGCGACAAGTTAACAAAACGTCATTTACTGCAACTACAAATTATCTAAAATTTTTCCGAAAACTTTGGGACCATACCTTATAGTCTTATGAGTAAACATGTACTAAAATTTTGCTAATAAAGTTAGAATAAACAAGTGTATAAGTTTGAAGACAATTAAAGTATAAATTCACATATATAATCCACAATGAATTAGAACTATTTTTCTCATAGAAATAGAACTTTGATTTTATATTTTCAGAACTTCGATACCATCTCTCAACGTGGGATTTGCCAGTTCGTATATAGCGGACGCACAACGAGTTACAGTTTCCGGATTGCTATTTCATGAGAAATTTAATAGTAATCTTATGGACTATGATATTGCTCTCGTATTGTTGTCTTCTCCTTTAACACTAGGACCAAATGTTGCACCCATTGCACTAGCACCAGCAGATTACGAAATACTTCCAGGAAATGTTGGAGTTATTACAGGTTGGGGAGTAACCGAGGTAAATAAAACTAATACATTTCTTCTAAATCTTATAGTGTAAAAGCACAAGGAAAATCCAATTAAATTAAAAGATACACAAAAATGTATCTTTATTTTCTTGTAATATTTTAAATAATTACACAGGCCTGCATAAAATTTGTGAAGACGTGATTTTTGTTTGTTAAGCTCAGTTTTTATATAGCAGTAACTAATTAAAATACAGTTGGTCTCTACCACCCACAGATTTTTTTGCACAAAAGAAAAAGAAAAAAATATTAAAAAAAACCTAAAATAGGCTTTTTAATACATTTTAAAATGAATGTACTACTTCAAATTCTAGGTATTAACCCAAAAATGATTTTCTGTTGTGGTTTTAAAGAAATTTGTTAAACAGGCTCTCATTACCTAATGTAAATCTTTTATTACATGTATTAATTTTGGACAAATTTCCGGGAATTTTTACCTGCTCAATCCTATTTATTATGCTTTCACTTTATTAGTACTGCGAAGAAGGATTTCAAGTTTAACACTCCAAACAAAATGTATATTTTAATGTCATTTAGTTCATTATAGCTCTGAGTGTCGATCAGTAAACAAGTAAAATGAATTTGTCTTTAGTGTTGTGCGTGGTATTTGATAAATAAATATTGCTTAAAAATATGTCTAGCCGGTGTTGCAAAAGCAAACCAGATGATTGCTGTTATATTTGTGGATATTTCGTCTTGAAAAAGTTTAAGAGACCAATTGGTGAATTTGTGAAAAATGCATATTATGCTTATTTCAAAATCAAATTAGGAGATCAAGATAAAGATTGGGCACCGCACGTTGCTTGTAAGGTATGTGAAGAAGGTTTAAGACATTGGACCAAAGGGAATAGAAAAAGCTTTCCTTTTGGAATACCGATGGTTTGGAGAGAACCGCAAAATCATCATGAAGATTGCTACTTTTGTCTTTGTGGTATTAAGGGGCATAATAGAAAAACTTTGAAACATATT
Source organism: Melolontha melolontha (assembly GCA_935421215.2). Classification (NCBI taxonomy): domain Eukaryota; kingdom Metazoa; phylum Arthropoda; class Insecta; order Coleoptera; family Scarabaeidae; genus Melolontha; species Melolontha melolontha. Next base: position 53,551,246 of record OW285243.1, read on the forward strand.
TTGTACCCAAACAATATTAAATCGGCTATCAGACCAGTTCCTCATAGTGATCATGTACCTATACCTATACCCCCCAAAGTACTATAAGAAGATATTGAAACCTCTTCAACTTCCGGCTCCGTACAGATGGATAGTGATTTTGAACCATCAACCTCAGGTCAAAACCAACTTCAGCTATTTTCACAAGCCGAACTGAATGATTTAGTCAGAGATTTTGGACTTTCAAAAGATCTTTCTGAAGTACTGGGGTCTAGGTTGAAACAAAAAAATTTGCTTGCCCCAGAAACTACCTTCTCTTGGTATAGAAACCGTGAGGCTGGATTTGTAAAATATTTTGCACAAAACGGACCACTCTTGTACTGCCAAGCAATTGCTGATCTACTTTCCTCGGAGCTCCTGAGTACACACCTTCTGACTGGAGACTTTTCATCGACTCTTCAAAAAGGAGCCTTAAAGCTGTTCTTTTTCATAATGGCAATGTTTTTGCTTCTGTTCCGGTCGGCCGGTCTGTTCATTTAAAGGAAAACTATGAAAATTTACAGGAATTACATTTAAAAATACAATATGAAAATCACAACTGGGAAGTGTGTGGAGATTTAAAAATTTTAGGCCTTCTCTTGGGTCAGCAGTCTGGATATACTAAATTTCCATGTTTCCTGTGCGAGTGGGATAGCAGAAATCGAGAACAGCATTGGATAAAAAGAGACTGGCCACAAAGGGTGACTTTAACACTTGGAACCAAAAATGTATTTCGCGAAAGTCTTATTGACCCTCAAAAAGTGTTACTTCCACCGCTTCACATAAAACTTGGACTGAAACAATTTGTTAAGGCATTAAACAAAGAGGGAAATTGTTTTAAATATTTGTGCAAAACATTTCCGACTCTGTCAGAGGCAAAATTAAAGGAGGGAATCTTTGTAGGCCCGCAGATTAGGAGCTTGGTGAAAGATCATGAATTTGAAAATGTGATGGAAGATAAGGAAAAACATGCATGGCATGCTTTTAACGAAGTTGTACATAAATTTCTAGGGAATTATAAAGACACAAACTATGTTGAGATCGTTGAAAATATGCTGGAAAAATTCAGGATTCTCGGTTGCAATATGAGCATAAAAATTCACTTTTTACATTCCCATTTGGACTATTTCCCAGAAAACCTTGGGAACGTGAATGAAGAGCAAGGAGAAAGATTTCACCAGGATATTAAAGAGATCGAAAAAAGATACCAAGGGCGCTGGGACACAAAAATGATGGCCGATTACTGTTGGACATTGAGAAGAGATCTTCCTTTAGCTGAATATGACAGAAAAACAACCAAACGAAGCTTTTCTGAAAAACGAAAACGTTTTTTTAAGAAGCGTAAAGAATAAATAACTATTTCTTATAGTTTCTATGTGTATATTTGTGTATTTTTTTTAATATAACAACAAACTAGCTTATAAATGAAATAAATCGTGTTTTTTCTATATTTTTTGATTTTACTGGTTTGAAAAATAACTTTACGTGATGCAAAAAAAAATAAAAGCAGATTTGAAATCAGCGCTACCCAATTACCAGAAGACAGTTAAAATTTTTAAATCAACTTTCAAAGTGTTGAAAAATGCAGGCCTGTGTTATTGAACTTAATTTTTAATTAGTAAAATGTGTAATTATCCTAATTATCCTATAAATCAAAATATTATCATACTATTCTACTACTTTTAAATACAAATTTGCACTTCAATTAATATGTCCACAATTAAATTATTTAGTAAATACTGCAAATAGTATATGGTGTAGCAAATTTTAGAAAGCGATCAGCAGATTATTGCTTATAGTTCAGCTCATATACTTGCAATTGCCTAACTTTAACATAACACTATAAATTAATTCAATATCTAGTTGCATCGATGCAATTTCCTAGACAAGAATTCCGAATTTTATAAGTATATCTATATAAAGTACTCAAAACATATATGAGCAAAACAGAGTTACATTGAAATTCTATTAACTATCCCGAGCGGCTTCATTAATACATAATGGAATTTCGGGTTCGCCGTATGGTTGTTCTAATAATCAACATTTTGTTGTTTGTATTGCTAACTCTTTCACAATCAGTTATCGATGTGATTCTCTTCATTGTCGTTTTATATATGTACTAGAGGTTGGCTTGTGTGAAACATTTGTACTTCATTAACAATAAAGACTAAATAAGACTAAGACAGTAATTTCCTCCAGTTGTTGGTATGCTCTCGGGTTCTTTAATATTCTCCGCTGATAATTTTTAATAATTGCTAGTACTTTTTCAACAACTGATTCTCACATTCTTCAGAGAGGATTAAAGACTGCTGTTTCTGAATGTAATGATATGCCACACTGAACCAAGAAAATTACAACATTCAGTTTTTTCGAAGCAAAAGTGGACGCTCGATAATGACTAGCAGCATTAAATACTTAAGACGATACGAGTTAAGATGGTTCAGAAATATAACACAAGAGAAAAAGGAAACATTTATTGTTACTTCATTTTTAAAGACAGTTATAAGTGCTGCATTATATCAGGTTGATATACAGTCAGTTTCCGTTAACTTGGCTAAACTCTAGGGGTGTATTCTATTCACCAAAATAATCATAAAAGTTCGTATACAAAATTTACGGAAAACGCTCTCTTAAATAATTGTGATAGTTTATCACTATTGTTAGTAATTTCGAAAATTATGGAATATAACTTTATTAATGTAGTACTTATAACATTTATTATTTTAACGATTGCTTGAAGTGCCCACCTTGAGCAATAACACAGGTCTCACAGCGTTCTATTATCCATTGTCTTAGACGGTGAAAAATTCTAGGAGTCTCATTAATTGATTAAAAACCAAACGGTACGTTGTAGAAGAACTTGCGCATTTACGATTGGTGTTTGATATACGATACTTTTTAAATGTTCCCATAAGAAAAAAATCACATGGATTGCGATCAGGTGAGCGTGGTGGCCTTGTAGTCGGTCCTGCCCTTCCAATCCAATGATGAGAAACCTCGTATTCAAGAAATCTCGTACAGAAATGCTAAAATGTGTAGGAGACCCATCTTGCATGATCATAAATTTTGGACTTCTTTTTGTGGACGAGATTTCGACAAAATCCTTTTGTGGACGAGATTTTGGGAGGTGGACTATCCTTCGAATATCAAGGCACAGACTGCTATGATCATATGGATGAACTTTATTCGAGCAATCATTAAAATAATAAAATGTTATAAGTACTACAATAATAAAGTTATATTCCATAATTTCCGAAATTATTAACAACGGTGAAAAACCATCACAACTATTTAAGAGAGCGTTTCCGTAAATTTTGTAAATGAACTTTTATGATTATTTTGGTAAGTAGAATACATCCCTAGAGTTTGGTCTAGTTAATCGAAAACACCTGTATAAGTTCCTAGCGCTTTCAGCTTCTAGCAGGAGAGTGTTTTGAAGAAAATTATTAGACATATGCCAAAGTTATTTTAAGGTTGTACTTTTCTTTGATTGAATAGTTTTTGATTTTTTTACAAAGAGTATATTAATTATTGACAAAAGAAAATGAAACGCCAGGTAGAAAAAAAACAGCATTTCCGACATATTGTTTTGTATGAGTTGAACAGGCGAGTTGCATCGAAAAGGACGAAATCTATTTATCCGGTTTATAATTGAAGAAGAAATACATTTCCGCGCTGTACTCTCCAGCACAGAAATGGATTTCTCGACTTGAAAAGAGCCATAAACGATTCTCAACTTTCAGGAAAACCATCAGACTTTGACGAAGGTCATCTGAACGTTTTAATTTATGATAATCCACGCCGATCATTTCGGACATTAGCCATTATATTTGATTATAACCAATCAACTAAAATGCGACATTTTTATTCCATCGGGAAAGTTAAAAAATGGGTGTTTGGTTGCCGCATATTTTCATCGAAAAGAAAAAGAACCAGCATATTAAAATTTGTGTCTCTTTTAGTAGCTCGTCATCATTTAGTTCTTCAACAACATCGACCGTTGTTGTCCCACAACGTTACTGGTGCGGAAAATGGTGCCTTCATGTCAACATCCAGTAGAGAAAATAAATAAATAAAGATATAAAATCCCTTACCACATTAATGTTTGTATCCTAAATACAGTATCCGCCAGAATAAACAGTACCGAAATTAAAAAATTTTATTTTTTAAACTTTGTAATTTAAATGTTCAAAATGTTCACCATTACGACGCAAACAAGCTTCATATCGATTTTGTAAGTCACTGAACATATTTATAAAAAGTGGTTGATGTAACTGCCTGAAAAATGTTTGAATTCTTTCTCGTAGTTCTGCAATATTCTCCGGCGGATTTTCTGACCGAAACATTTTGTCTTTCATCATGCCCCAAATGTATGCATCAGGTGGCGTCAGATCCGGTGAATGAGAAGGATATTCGAAGTCTATTCTTCGGGAAATTATTCTATTATCAAAATGCTGACGGAGTAAGTTGAGAGTGCGCGCAGCTGTATGGCTCGTTGCACCATCTTGTTGAAACCATTGTGTGCGCATCCGTAAATTTCGTGCACGGCAAAAGTTCTGTAAATCTCTCACAAAAGGTATGATAATGTTCTCTCTGTAACGTTCTTGGTTTACAGTAAGTGGATTCTGATTATCGTCTTCAATGAAATATGGACCTATTATTCCATGACCAGAAACCGCGCACCAAATTGTAACTCGGACACTGTGGAGTGGTTTCTCTACAATAACATCAGGACGTTCAAATCCAAGGAATCGAGTTGTTTGTCGATTAATATAGCCGCTAAGATGAACGTGACTCTCGTCTGAAAACCATATGTTTTTCAAGAAATTGGAATCCTCGTAAATTAAGCTCAATATGCGACCACAGTAAATTTTCCTTGCATGTTTGTCCGCAATGTTTAGTCGTTGTCCAACTTGAATACAGTATGGATAACCACCAATTGATTTGAACATCCGACGTGTAGATTTTACACTGATGTTGAGTTTACATGCAGTTCTTACAAGGCTTCTTTGCGGTGACTGCACAACTTCATCAAAAACACGTCCTGTGTTTTCGTTGGTACACACTGTTTGTCGACGACCTGAAGAACCTTTACGTTGACACAATACACTATCAGTGCGACGAAATTTCTCAACAACAGCTAATATCACACTTTTACTTGGGGCTGCTTTATTAAACTGTTGTTGATATCTTACTACCACCTGTTGTAAGCTTGGACCATCATTGCGACCATTTCCGTATGAGCGAAAATAATGTTCTACCAAAAACACTTTTTCTGCTGTTGTTAAAACCATTTTCTATTCAAATTCAACTCCAGCGTAACATTCATACGTTAACTAATGACAATTAAGTCAATAATAACAAATGCATATTACATAAGCAACTCCATAGCACGTTAGATTTCGGTACTGTTTATTCTGGCGGATACCGTACTTATTTAAAGAACTAAGTTGTCATCCTAAGTAGGAGAAACATGTTGAACAAGGGGTACAGTAAAATTGACACAAAAATCGCGAAAAACTACGTATACCCTGTATAATAAGTGTCTGGAACGTGTTTCACAATTGTGTCAGTTTTACTGTGCCCCATGTTCTACATTGCAATCTTTTCCTATTAGAAAAACTCGCTCTAGAGATCATTTCACATCTACCTTATTATCTTGCTTCATTATATTTTCATCCCTCTCTCTTTTTATCAAATAACCTTTTTCGTTTTCAAACTATTTGATTTCTCAAGGTGTGAAACCGAAAAATCGTTAGGAAGCCGGCGTAAATAATAGAAGAGAATATATTCCTGATTAGTTCATATATTTTTCTTGTTAAAAAATTAATAAACTTTCAGTTCAAGAAAGCGCTACGAATTTTTCTGTCAACCCAATATTATAAAATATTAACAGCTTGAGACAAAATTTGAAGAAACCAGCGAGGTTTACTGATTAGAGGAGTATTATTTCATTACTCGTCTCGCACAATTAGCCCAGAAAAGAATAAATAAATTCATGTGGCTATTTCTTCAACATCTGTACTACGGTACTCACTTAGCCTCAAGCGACTGATATCTGTACTCTGTCTAAAACCTCACTTGGGCAGTAAACGTTTTGTGAATGATAAAAATGTTAAAGATGAGGTGCGCATATTACCGCGCACTCCAGAATACAAAAACTTAAAGTCGAGGCACGATAAGTTCCAATGCACGTCATTGACATGACGTCAAACATATAATCAAGTGACATCATAAATATGCAATGCGACCATACAAATTAATTAAAAATATGTTATATTAAGATATAATTATGATATATTAGTTAATATTTAAATTTAATTTCAATGGATAACGCAACATTTGTTTTTTTAATTCAAGCAGTCGTTATATCAAAGTTAAAAATGTAAAGAAATAATTAATTACATAATTATTACATAGTTATTTCCGATATCGCAGTACTTTTACATTGCTGTTATTGGCTATTCGGAAAGAAATTTAATTAACCGCGAGGATGCCGGTTGTCATTGGTTCGGCCATTTGAGATTTAGTATGTTTATGCAGATTTTAGTATGTTCGGTTAGGTTTGAACACGAGATGTCAGTATATTCGACAACGGTGTAGTACCTGATGTCACGATTTCTTGATGACGTGCATCGGGAATTATTGTGCCTAGACTACATATATGTATATATATATATATATATATATATATATATATAATAACTTCGTGACCTTGGTATGATATGGTAAACCTAATCAGTAGGCGATTAAAGGTCTGTATATTACTTCAAAATATATGTATTTAAAAAACTCTACATGTTTCGGCTGTGTACGCCTTTATCAAGAGAATACAAAATATGAATGACAGGATATATATATATATATATATATATATATATATATATATATATATATATATATATACGAGTATATATCCTTATAAATGAAGTGAATCAATGTTGTTGATTATATTGTAAACAAAAAAAGGTTTGCAAATCAGTGTCTTAGTGGTCATTATCTTATCTATTCATTTCATACTATTATTTTCGTAACTTAAAATTTTATGCCAAGTTTAGTTTATGTAGTTAATGTGACTAGCACTGCACAGCAGCAATTCTATTGGATGGGATCAGTGGCGGCTCGTGAGTTATGAAAGAGTGGGCACAAAAAAAACTTACCTGTTTTTTGTACATAAAATCCATTCTCCTATTTTTCATGCTGGAAAAGACGTCTATGACTTTCTTCTCAAAATTCGGGATAGACTGGATGAACTTCTTTTCTATTGATAGGACTGCCAATGCGTTGAGTCGATCTTCTGACATTGTGCTTTTCAGAAAAGTTTTAATGCGTTTGAGGTTGGAAAGACATCGTTCATATTCTGCTGTCGACATGGGCGTTGTACAAATAATATCCAACAGTGTGTATGTTTCCGTCGAAACCTTTTTAAGGTTGTTGTCCGTTATGAACACTAAAAGTGGCAAAACACCACCTACGTCACACATGTCATCAGGCTCATAAATTACTAAAAGTTCACTTTTCGATTTTACATTGTCCAAGATAGGATAAGGTTTCACAGTTCCATCAATTTTTTTTTGTGGAAATGAATGACTATAAGTTATAAAATTTTGAGAATCAAATAATTTTGCTGCACTTAAGTGATCCCTAAAATCAAATCGGTCGCTTAATTTTACTTAAAATAGTGTCACATACTTCCTTTGCAATAATAGCTCTGTTATCTCCAGGTGTCGTTTTGGTCTTTTCCTTACAGGTTCTTCATTATTGCATTCCTGATTGTCATTGTCAGTAGAATTTCTTAAATTTCTAATGTGAATAATTTGCTGTTGGAATTGTTCAATTGCCTTTTGCAGTTGAGCACTGTCAATTCCGCCCATTTGAGTCTAATTAAATAATATTTCAACATGTGGTATGATGAATTGAAATATTTTCATCCAGTAGAGGAATTCCGCGCAATTCAATAAACCACTTGCTTCACTAATAGTAACTGAATCCATTCCATCTCCATCAATAATTTTGTCTAAACATTCTTTGAAAGAATCCTGGTGTTTAAATAATGCGTTCACAGTTCGACTTTTGAAAATCCAACGTGTAGGAGCAGCGCTTGGTAATCTACGTTTGACTATTTCATCAAGAATGACCGTTCGTTTTGGCGACAGAGAAAAACCTTGAAAATGACTGCAAATTTGCAGAGAAAATTTTTACATATTTATTGCACTGTGTCGCTTGTTCAATAATTAAATTAAATTGATGCGCGTAACAGTGAATATAATGTGCATGTGGAAAGTTCTTTTGATAATAGCTTGGACACCACTCATCACGGACGCCCCATCGTAACTTTGAGCGATTTGTTTATTGTTATCAGACCCAGAAGGAGAATTTAAAATAGTTTGCAATTCATTCAGCAATGTTTTTGCTAATACATCAGCATTATGTCCACCCAGCTTAAGAAAGACCAAAAGCGTTCAAAAATTTGTCAATTAAACACGCATCGAGTAATAACAACTATTTGCTGATTATTAGAGGTGTCTATAGTTTCATCGGCCTCCAAAGCAATGCAATTTGCAGATTTAATTTCTTTTAATATTTCCTGCTTGTAAATTTGCCACATTGCATCTAGCAATTCGTTCTGAATAGTTTTTGAGGCGCCTTTAAGCATTTCTGAACCTTTCATATGTATTGTAAGCACAGCAGCTAATTCAGGTACAAAGTTGATATGACAATTTTTTTCACATCTTCGTAGTACTTAATTTTATGTTGCAAATAAGCACTGCCTAACTGTTCACGTATGTCCACTTTGCCTAGAACACTAAAATCGACGCACGCATTCATGTGAGAAACGGAATTTTCGTGTTTCTTTGCCCTGTCTGCGATATGCTTTAAATAATTCAACCCTGGCTTATTCCACACTAACCCCTTTCTTAAAAATGAAGCAGATAAAACAAAATAGTTTATTTGTTAGTGAACATCCGCAAATTCACTAATATTTTTCATATATATTTTTATTTAATACTCTATTGTAAGTTAGAGTTTTACTCGTTGAAGTGTAGTTTATTTTAAGATCAGGAATAGGCCTTCCTTTCTTCTTAATTAAAAGTTTTTCCTCAAATGATAGCGGGTTTTTTAAAAGATTTTGCATATAGATAACTTCCATCATTAATAATAAACGTCACTTCAAGCCTTTGAAATCATACACGTGCGGTACGTGCCGAAAGCAATACAATCGCAATGCATGGAAGACGTTAACTGGAGTCGAGCTATTTTGTGCCCAAACCGATAGCATAAGCGCATATGGCGAAGATAAGCCGGCCGATCCATACTCGGAATAGGTACATTTGAAATCGTGCCCCGGAATATAGTTTTGACCGTTGGCATAGTGTCTGCAATGCAGAAGAAAACCTTGATACCATCGTTATAAAAATAAGTAAAAATAATAAAATAAAATAATGCACTGAATTACAAGCGAATTTCTTTCTGTTTATCTTGGTGGTTGGGTGGGCACGTGCCCCTGTGCTCTTTAGTACCAGCCGTCACTGGATGGATTATACGTTAATCTGGATATGTTTTCTACGCTGACTTCAAATATGGGATCCGTTTTCCTGTAGCTGCTATAGTTTTAGGAAGTCCGACATATTCAAGCAGATTCTTTTAACATATAATCGCCACAAACGTAACAAAAACAATTTCTCCTATTTACGCAGGTCCTTCTTCATGAAGACTTCACAAAAAATACGCAAAAACTAGTTAATTACAAGCGCAAATGATAGCAGTACTAGACTAGTTAAGAAATTATAAGAGGGTACATGCTATTTGTCAACAAATCGAGCTGGTAGAAGGTAATTGAAAGTAGATTCGGAATCACTGCCGTAACGTTAGAAAACAACACTTGAAAAATGTCATGCAATAAAACAAATCTGGTTTTGTTGTACTGTGTAATATATAGAAAATTAATACAAAATTATTTTTATATTATAGTAATGCATTTAGAAAATTATTTTCACCAATTAAAAAAAATCTATATCGGTGTTTCTGTGAAATACCATGCTACTAACAAACTTTGATTAACTTGAATAAATATATTAATTTAATAACAATTCTATTAGTAAAAATAATCCAAATAAATATTTGATATTCAATAGATATTGATTGATATTCAATAGTTAACAATATTTAACAAATTAAAAGACTCCTTTCAATATCTAAGTGTAGATATTTTAAACAAAAATAATATGAAGTTATTTTAAATTCCAAAAATTTGTTTAGAATATAGTACCATTTACAGTAAGTAAATTCAACTATTTTAAAAAAATTACAGAGTTCGTCCTATCAAGCACAACTTCAAGCTACACTAGCGCCAATCGTGGACACTTCCGTATGCAGTAATTTCTACGGTGATTACTTTATGACAGAAACGTAAGTTTCGAATACGTAAAATATTAATTTAATATTTAACTCTAAGCTTTGGGTATTTGTAATATGAGGAATGCATTCTTAATGTTAAGTCTAATACAGTAAAGCACGGTATTTTGCTTTAGATTTTTTTTTACATTTGCTCAAAATTTTCTACATAAGAATCAATACAAGTTTAGATCCGAAAAACAGTTTTTGAAGAATTTTTTTAAATTTATATATTTTTATTCTTTTGGTAAGTAACCTATAGAATCCATTACCTCCCATTTGAAAAATTAATTGAAACAAAGCGTTTTGCCCGCAATTATTTTTGAGATATAATAAATCCTTTGGTGCAAGGCAGCGACTATATATTAGATTACGTGTCAGTTCATTGTTTAGCTTTTATACAAATCTCGATGCATTATGACTTCCTTTCATTGATTCTTACAGATCCTTTGAAGGACTTACGCAATGTACCAATCAGAATTCTTCATTTTACAATCTTTCAGATTTGTAGTAGTAAGAATTCCAGTAATACAAATGAAATTTAAAAAGGCCTTAATCACAAACAATGAACGTGCCACCGTTGTTTAGAATTATACAGTCAAGCTTCGTATTTAATAAGCACATAGTTTATTTGCAAATAATAATACAAAATGGTTTTGATCTCTTTTAAATCAATGATCGGAGTAGGTTGAAGCGAAGCATAACATGATACACTTTCTTTCAAGCTTTCTATCAGCAGCAACTGATCCTTGGAAATTTTACGATTAAAACAAAAGTTTACTCTTTCCAGCCTTTACTGGTAGCTAATGACTCTTAGAGGTATTTTCAATTCTTCATCATTTGATATTTTATTCTTGGCTCAAGCATAATTGAAATTATAGAAAATTCTCACTCTAAAGTGCTTATTATTCAATTTCATAATTTTTCGTAGAGGTATCGCGATAGACGGCATTGCTAAACAATAATTGCGGTCTACTGGTTACGCTCAACATTAAGAGAATATCCCTTAATATTATGTATATCGTAAAATAAAAGGCTTAGATTGATAGATATTCTAAATAATATCGAAATTAATAAATAAACCTAGAAGCAAATCGTTTTAGTAAGCACATAGTATCTTAATACAATACAAAAGTGTTAAAAACATATGTGTATATGTACCCTATACATGGACAACGAATATTACGAAGGTTACTTCAACGTGCAGACATGTGGCCCGATCTCCTCTTAGATTCCATTAGTGTACATGGTGAAGCACATATTGCCACAGTCGCTGCCACTAAGCATAATAACTAGGGACCGGGCACGAGTGGCCGATGAATCATCGCCCACCGGCATACTATTGAAAATTTGTATTTTTAAAGAGTTTTTTTTTTAATTTATTCTGAAAATCTTTAGTAGTAAGACGTAAATTCTGATAAAAAGAAAAATGTTTGCGTCAGTGAGCAGCTTTTTCCTTTGAGGGTTTCCATTTACAATGTTAAAATTAAAGCATATAGAAAAACAATTTTGTATTGTCATAAGTCGTATGCTTTTCGGTAAGTGATACATAAATTCCACAGAATGCTTTTCAGGCTATGATTTTTTACGATTTTAAACTAAACTCAGTGGCAGTTTTTTGTGACAATACACCTTCGTTAGCTACAGTTAATTACTGATTTCGTAAATGTATAAGTGGAAGGTGTATGTTATGAATAGGGATCGGACACGAGAGGCCGATGACTCATCGTCTACGGGCGTACTATCGAAAATTTTTATTTTTAAAGAGTCTTGGTCTTGAATTTTATTTATATAACTGGAAAACAAATGGATGGTGATCAATAAAATACGAAATACATTTTTATTTGTTCATTTTGTAGTTCAAGTTGAGTAAGAGAATATTAATATTAACTAGCAATACTTTCTCAAGGTTCTCTTCTGTAAAATTTGTTCTCTTTGAATGAAATACATCCTTGTAGATAGAAAACGTCCTTTCTACATCGCAACTGGTTATAGCTGCATACTGGAAATATTCTTTTATTCAGCGTATTTAGCAGTTAGATTTTGAGGCACTGTCCTCATACACAATTGCCGCAATTTTATTAAATCTGGATACCTATTAAAAACTGCGTCTAACTTTTGCCGAAGGCTACATCCGAGAACACTTTATTGTCACAATATTTTTCACATTATTAATAGGCACAACTAAAGCGGTTGATCCATCATTCAATTTGAGAATTTCGTTTTCAAAAAAGTAATTAATTTTCTCAATTTTGCAAAATGTTCCTTCCTGACGAAAGTACAACTGAGTTTTTAAATTTGGAATTTGTATTAGTTCCTTGCACTCAGAAATACTTCGAGCGTCGTCCTTTAAACATGTAACGAAATTTTGTAAACTATCGAAATTCTCTGCATAAAGACTAGTAGCTTCTAACCATGTTACCCATCTAGTTATTACTGGAGAGGGAGACAGAGACAAAGATGAAATTTTTTCCCTGTAAAGAGCTACTCTCAATGATACTTTTCTGAAAATTGTTTAAAAACGGATCAAGTCTATCAACTTCCGGAAAGGTGTCTGATATATTCGCAGATTCTGTGCAGAACATGTGCTACACAAGTACTATGCAGCATAATAGGATATGTTTCCTACAATAGTCTGCCTTTTGTTAACATATATGCCGCACTGTCACTTCACAAATAAAAGTACTTTTACTTTGTACCTGTCGTCAGAGTGAAGCATTTGGTGCATGTTCTTGGAAATGGTTTTAGTACTGTTTCCGCATCAACTGTATTTATAACTTTTGTTACTATTACATATGCGTTATATGGAATAGTTGGATATACGAGGTGCATTCAAGTTCTAAGACCTACGATTTTTTTTCTAACTAACTACTCACCCGAAAACTATGAAACTGGTGTTACTTCTCGACGTAATCTCCCTGCAGACGTACACATTTTTCACAACGTCGACTCCATGATTCCATAGCCGCGGCGAATGCTTCTTTAGGAGTCTGTTTCGACCACTGGAAAATCGCTGAAGCAATAGCAGCACGGCTGGTGAATGTGCGGCCACGGACAGTGTCTTTCATTGTTGGAAACAGCCAAAAGTCACAAGGAGTCAGGTCAGGTGAGTAGGGAGCATGAGAAATCACTTCAAAGTTGTTTTCACGAAGAAACTGTTGCGTAACGTTAGCCCGATGTGCGGGTGCGTTGTCTTGGTGAAACAGCACACGCGCAGTCTTTCCCGGACGTTTTTGTTGCAGTGCAGGAAGGAACTTGTTCTTCAAAACATTTTCGTAGGATGCACCTGTCACCGTAGTGCCCTTTGGAACACAATGGGTAAGGATTACGCCCTCACTGTCCCAGAACATGGACACCATCATTTTTTCAGCACTGGCGGTTACCCGAAATGTTTTTGTTGGCGGTGAATCTGTGTGCTTCCATTGAGATGACTGGCGCTTTGTTTCTGGATTGAAAAATGGCATCCACGTCTCATCCATTATAACAATCGAAGAAAAGAAAGTCCCGTTAATGCCTTGGTTGCGCGTCAACATTGCTTGGCAACATGCCACACGAGCAGCCTTGTGGTCGTCCGTCAGCATTCGTGGCACCCACCTGGAGGACACTTTTCGCATTTTCAGGTCGTCATGCAGGATTGTGTGCACAGAACCCACGGAAATGCTAACACAGGAGGCGATCTGTTCAACTGTCATTCGGCGATCCCACAAAACAAGTCTCTCCACTTTCTCGATCATGTCGCCAGACCGGCTTGTGCGAGCCCGAGGTTGTTTCGGTTTGTTGTCACACGATGTTCTGCTTTCATTAAACTGTCGCACCCACGAACGCACTTTCGACACTTCCATAACTCCATCACCACATGTCTCCTTCAACTGTCGATGAATTTCAATTGGTGTCACACCACGCAAATTCAGGAAACGAATGATTGCACGCTGTTCAAGTAAGGAAAACGTAGCCATTTTAAGTATCTGAAACAGTTCTCATTCTCGACGCTGCCGTTACAATTTCATCTGCCGTACAGTACTGCCATCTCTGTGACGTATTGACAACGAACGCACGCTCATTTTAAAACAATGCACATGCTTCTATCTCTTTCCAGTCTGGAGAAAAAAAATCGGAGGCCTTAGAACTTGAATGCACCTCGTAGTACACCAGCTACAACATTTACCACACAGCGTCCTAATACATCGACAGTTTCGTTGGCACTTATCCGTAGGTACTGATTTGAAAGATGGCTTCAAATGCGTTCTACTGCTTCTGTGTAGCGCTTGGAAACATAATATTTGCGTAAGGTGGATTCATCAGTAACATTTCAACCCGAATATTTTTGGAGAAATGTTTTGAAGGTGGGATTGTTAAGTTTATTTAGCGGAATATTTGCCGCCATTAAGTTCTTGGTTAAAAATTATCAGATAGTAACGTGTCTAATTTCTGTATATGTGTTTGCGATGCTAAGTGACGTTTTACGTACGATTTCTTGAAATTTTTTAACGATATTTTACAAACTTTGCAATGAATTTCGGAATCACTAGCAATGGACATACAATCAGTATGCACCTTACTCAAAGCGCCATTGTTTCACGATGCCATTCTCGCCGTTGTTTCATATCATATCTGAAAAAGTTTAGATCTAAGTGATGAATGAAAATTAAAAATGTATGCGTAAGTTATTGAAACTTAATAAAATATAAGTATGTATGTAATTACAAGTTAAAAAAATGAAAAACAGGAGACTAACTCACCGTACTTTATTTATCTTACAAAATAAAAACTAATAAATAAAAATAAATAAAAGCTCGTCACGCTTCTATCTACGGCTATGAAGAAAAGAATTTAAGTGCAATATTGAAGTTACTGCGTCACAATTCAAGACATTCAATAACTGCGATGTTAAAGACTATTTATATGTTCCATCGTAATTTCGCCCTCTGGTGTCCGGTCCCTAGTAATGATATTATTTCTCCTTTGATATCAAGAAAATCCCTACATTTATTTATTTTAGAAACTGCCAAGAGAAGTACGGTTTCTCTTTAAAATATATTCAATCTTTGGTACTGGAATTTAAAAATATACCGAGTTGAGAATGAATAAAAATCTCGTGGGGTTTAATTAACTTTTTGAAATAACATTAATTTTGACGCAGGAAATTTTGTGGAGCCGATGCCAATGGTCAAAGACAATATGGTCGTGGTGATGTGGGTGGTCCTTTCGTAATCGATGGCGTTTTGGTAGGCCTTATGGGATGGTCGGGCGGCATTTCGTCAACCAGTTATCCAGGAGTTTTCATTAGTATTCCAAGTATGCGAGATTGGATTACCACAGTAACTGGAATATGAATTCAAAAGTTAATAATGTTCACAATATTTAATGTTATATGAGAAGTTTCTTTATCTAGAAAATAATAAACAAAATCAATTAAAACATTCCCATGTATACATATAATTTCAGTGTTTCAAAAAAAATTATAAGTGATAGTAGATGATAGTAAACGATAAACTATTTTGTATTGATTGGGCTTTCACTTGACAAAAGTAAAACATTACTCAAAATAAATTATTTAAAATAAAATAAAGTACAGTTGTTGATTTGTATTCCTATATTTACTAAAAGGAAACTAGTATACAGGCAAAATTAAAGACAATTGCTATTTATAACATATTCGATAGCGGGGCTATATTAATAACATAGATTTCTTTCTTTCTAAAATTATACATATTGTTGTGTATGGAATTAGGCTGTGTGAATATAAAACTATATTATTGCAAAGAGCTACACAAATATATATATATATATATATATATATATATTTATATATATATATATATATATATATATATATATATATATTAGGGCTGGGCGAAGTATTGATACATCGTCCAATACACGATACCATAACTGGTATCGATTCCCCGATACCTCAGATAACGAAGGTATCGATTCTAAGGCATCGATTCCAAAGTATCGATTCCAAAGCACCGATACCTATCGATACTTTACCGATTCCAGTACTCGCTAAGTATCAATGTATCGGGTAACCATGTATCGTGTTGTGCATTTTTTTAAATGTAGGTACATAAAGGCTGCAATAACTTTTCAAGTAAAGAATTTTTAAGTATGTATATGTTACATATATATATATATATATATATATATATTGAAGAAATACGTTCGATCGCTGACTAAGTAAAATAAATATATAAATAATGTGAGCGTTAAAACTAAAAAATGAATGATGTAAGTAACTGAAAAGATTCGAATTTGAAAAGTGGGCGCCAAGTTTAAACTTACTTAGATGATCCAACGCAATCTGTTATATACCCCACTAGCTTTCGGGAGAGCTTGAGTACTTGTGCTTTATTTTCTATATCAGGTTTCAAAGTCGGTTGTTTGTATATCCCGTAAATGCAATGTAAATGGTATATTAATTAAGACAAACTCACCATTCAAACAAATCAAATAAAAGATCGAATCTAAATCAAAGTAATAAAATTTATTAGAATTAAAAAACAGATAACTGTAACAATTATTACGTGCGAATAAGAAATGGTATTATGCAATTTTGCACATGTGTTTAACCCTAGAATGCATGACCTAAATTTTTTACTCTTTTACATATAGTGAGTCTTTGAGACTCACATACATTAAGTACGAGAAAATAGGATTTAGCTGCCTTTTCTTGGTGCGTTTCTTTATTATTCATTAGTAGTTAGTAGTTTTGGTTTAGAAAAACAGTTCTGTAGCATTAAATACAATTTAATAACTCAAAAAATGAAAATACAAAATACCATTTGATATCCATATGGATATTCTAAAATAATGAAATACCCTTAGTTTACATTATTATAATTGCTCCAAATAACAAGAATTTTTAATGGCAGCTACTACATATCATAACACTATGCTCCTTACACACGTTGTTCTTACATTTATTACAAATCTGTTTGCTCATTCTTCCTAATTTTGATGGACAGATATGACAACGCCTTTTCTTCGTAGGTGGCTCCTCTTGTTGCTTTACTGGAATTTCAATAAAGATCTTTATTGCTTCGACTGTTCTTTTATGTAAAACGGATTTTGAGATCTTCTAGTCATATAGGGTAATATCAGAGCTTCGGAAAGATTCTTTATAAAAATCCTACCGCGATGCTTTTTTCGTGCTTGAAAATCTGGAGGCTCAGTTATATAAAGAAAAAATGCATTTACTGCACTGATATCTAACATGTTTGAAAATACGGCAAATGGCCACCGCCGTGTTTGCCTTTTGCACGTATATTGGTAACCATTTGATCCATATGATTTACACCCCCTTTGGTTTTATTGTAAAATTCGATGATTTCGGGTTTTTTCTTTATACTATCTTCATTCACAGTCTTCAGTCATGGTGCATTGTACTAAGCAATATAACTGATTTATTTTTTTTTGGCACATAACTAACAAGGGTTAAGTTTTCACTGAATCCAAACAACGAAGAGGATACCTGACGATCTTTCGAAGCTTTGAACTCTATGAGAATCTCCTTTTTATCTTTACGAAGTGTTCCTACTGCGGTGATACCGACTTTTAGCAGATTTTGAAATAAATCTATAGTGGTAAAGTAGTTATCGTAGGTTAAATTTCGAGAACTATTCTTTATACTAGTTATAAGAGTAGTCACTACAGTTTCTCCAAGACGTTGGATTTCTGCTCCAGGTTGCTTTCCAATATATATATAATACCATCAATAGCGTACCCAGTTTCACTTTCACAAAGCCAGAAAAACTTTATGCTGTATTTACATGGCTTACTGGGCATATATTGTATAAAACTACACCGTCCACGAAATCCCAGTAATTGTTCATCAATAGTCACGTTCGCCTTTGGTATCATAACAGTTTTACATTGTTTGATAAATAAGTCCCAAATATATCTTATTGGTGCAAGTTTATCTGTTCCCAAACGAGCGGCACGCGTTCTTTTATCATCAAATCTAATAAACCGTCTTATGTTCTCAAAGCGATTTACTGTCATTGTAGCTCTGTACATCGGATTTGAACATTTATTCAAAAACAATTCCCTTATCGGACTATCCCATTGTTTTTCGACTCCTGCTAACAGCAAAAATCCCAGAAATGCGTTCATCTCATCAACTTCCACATTTTTCCACTCTTTACCTTTGTCAGAATATTGCCGCTTTGCTTCCTTGTTAGTACAAGTAACAACTTCTTCTAGGATTTCTCGGGTAAGAAAAACATTCCAAGCATCAATAAATGATATTATCCTGTTGCGTTGCTTTGGACCAGGAGTAAAACGAATAATGTTGTGACACGAAATTTTTGTCTGAGCTGGAGCATCGTACCCATTCTTTCCTTTCATACCCTGAGAATTCTGAGTTTCAATGATTTCTTCTAAATCTTGATCATATGATTCTAGAGCTTCATCTTCACTGGCTGATAAAATGCCTTCCTCCATATTTTCAATTTCCTCGTTCCTGTTTGGATGAACACATTCCTCGGCTTCCTCTTCTGAATCGCAGTCGGAGCTAGACACATCTGAATCAGATTCATTTGCCCATTGCAGGACCGTGCTTTCAAAATCAGCGTCGCCATGCGTCACTGATCTTTTACTGCTGCCGGAAGCCATATGAATATCTAACTTTTTACTAAAAAGGAAATGCAATGTTGCGATATTATTTTCTAAATATGAAAAATGAATCTTACCTTCTATTCAGAAGCTATTCATAATCTCTGTACAACTATATTACGAATAAAAGAGCATAAATGAAGGACAAAAGAAGTTACCGCTACAACTGACTAATCACTACTGCACCACGACACGCGGAAGGGGGGAAGTTGCAGCTTCAAGTAGGATCGGTCCACTTTTACTGAAAAAGCGGCTGTGGGGGGAGTAGGGAAGTAGTTTTCAATATAAACTATTTATGAATATGTGGAACTGTATTTATGTTGTTTGACGGGATTTATTCAACCAGGGTCTATGTAGCAACAACCGAGTCTCTGAGACTCACTTGATGTTTATGTGCAGTAGTAACACAAAAAAAGGTGTATGTGTAACCACTTGTGACCCCCCAGTTTGAAAATATTGTTAAAGTACTTATAAAGGGGTGATAGAGGCATTCCTGAACGGAAAACATGGTACACAGAGCCGTTTGCAAAATACAGGCAGTCAAAACGCGCACCGAGTCCGAAAGACTCACTTTATGCATTCTAGGGTTAATAACAATAGTTAAGGTTATGTATAATGCAACAGTGCAAATAGATATTAAAAGTTACTTAAAGATAAACACACAAAGGTAAGTTACATATACAAGTTTTATAAAAGATTAAGAATGAATGAATAATTACATATATTTAAATAGATGTTTAGAAATGTTGAAATTCAAGTATTATATTTTGATGCAAACAATGTTTGATATTGTGATGTGATATAAATGTGATATTAACTTTTAAATGCTGTTCTAGGTTTTATGGGAAATAATTGGAAAGAACCTGGTATTTCTCCTGTGTCTAGGCTTGGATGTATTCTCTGGGCTCGCAATTGTGGAATAGATCAGAGTTCGTCTGCTCCAATGGAAGTCCCAGCGTCGGAAGCGGTTCAATGTTCGCGTTGTCGCTACGATGTAGTTCTAGTTCCGAAAAGATGCTTCGTTCAATATTTATTATATTCGACGTGCTGCGGGTCCAATTCTTCTATCCAAAGTTCGGCCTGATTTCAAGGTATAAAATGTATATGGTTTTCGTAGGATTTTCTTGATTTTTAAATAGTAATTTTAATTAAACTTTTTGTGATAGCAAAAATGCGGCCATTCGTTGAAACTTTTAGTATCAGACGCTTTCTTCGGCTTTTGTTTTTCCCTAGCCTGTGTTAAAAATGTCGGCAAAAGCCTCTAAGTTTATGCTTTATTTGCATCTAATATAATATGAACTTTCATAATATTATAATTTTAACATAATAGAAAAATTAATTAAAGAATTTACAAATGTTTATAATGTGGTTTTCAATGTTAGATTAGTTCAAATATGCATCGTAAAAATCGCATTCGCGGGGTTCGAGACAATTTTAAATTAGTGGGCGTGGTTAACTCGCTTCGATATAAATCTTGATGTGGATAAATTAAATACCTGTAATATGGCGCGTATGATTTGAATTTGAAATGGAAAAATATAAATATAAAAAGTAAGTTTAAAAATCAAAATAAGTTAAATATCAATTTTAAAGTTATCGTCGTATTAATTTATACACATCTCGAAACTAATTTCACAAATTACGTCCACTAATTCGATATTTATACATGTGTTTATGATATGTAATAATCTGCATTTCTTTTTGTAGAGCTGGAATAAGTGTGCTGGTTGAACCATAACAATATATATATATTATATATATATATATATATATATATATATATATATATATATATATATTATATAGTATATATTTCAAAGGATATTGTTGAATTTTACATTATGCGTAGCAAATATCTATATTATTATATAAACATAATAACTATAATTATTACAAAAAAAAACAATATCACAATATTGCAAATTTCATAGCATCGAAAAATTAATTTTATATCTCTTGAAACCGATATTAAACAAACGATACCTAGAAAACGAGTTATGAATACTGATTCCTAGGTATCGAATCAAAGTATCGATTCAAAGGTATCGATTCCAAAGTATCGAGTCCAAAGCATCGATACTTTGCCGATTCCAGTACTCGCTAATTATCGATGTATCGGGTTAGCGATGTATCGGGTAGCGATGTGTCGGGTAGCCATGTATCGGGTAGCTTACGTTTGTGCATTTTTTTAAATGTACAGGAAGGATGCAATAACTTTTTAAGTATAGAATTTTTAAGTATGTATGCATTATATATATATTATATAATATATATTTAAAAGGATGTTATTATTGTGCGTAGCAAACATCCTTATTATGACATAACTATAATTATTACAAAAGAAATATATAACAATATTGCAAATTTCATACCGTAGTTGTAGTAGAATCGGTAAATTAATTTTATATCTCTTGAAACCGATCTCATACAATAAATACCTAGAAAACGGTTTATGAATACTGATTCCTAGGTATCGAATCAAGGTATCGATTCCAAGGTATCGATTCCAAGGTATCTATTCCAGGTACCGATTCGAAAGTACCGATTCCAAAGCATCGATACCTATTGATACTACTCAGAATCGACCGAGAGGTACTCAGACCCGATACATCGCTAAGTATTGATACCTCGATTGGTTTCGGTACCCGGTACCGAAAATGTCGCTATCGCCCAGCCCTAATATATATATATATATATATATATATATATATATATATATATATAAGTGTTTAGATAATTTCTTAGCCGTTTATTAAATATAACAAGTGAGTTAGTCAAGCTAGTATGATACTAACTTGATATTTGTAAATATTTCATATAAAAGCCGAAAAACCCCAATAATTTATTAATTGTTATATATATATATATATATATATATATATATATATATAGTAAATTCAATTTGTTGGCGATTTAAGGTCTGGTTTTACTTCAAAATGTATATATTGAAACAATCCTACATGTTTCGGCAAATGATACCTTTTTCAAGGAATATAAAATATAAATGACATATTAATATCATATTTATACATTTGAAGTTGCTATGGATAAAATTATTCAAAGATACATTCCAATTTAATAATAATAAATCATGCCTTAGTATTCTAAAATAGATAGACAACAAAAACAGGGAAACATAAGACATGAATAAGTATTATGTATGCGTCCGTGGAGCGACTTAAGATGTTAAGCTGTCGGCATTCGCCTTCAACAAGAAGGAAAACCACGAAAACCTACTTGGACAGCCAGACAGGAATCAAAGCACGGAACTGTCAGCATGATAAGCAAATGTATAGATATTTAAACAGTATATACTATAACTTAATTATGTAACGATCTGCAATTTACCATCATAATGTATGTTGCAGTTATATAATTATATATCTTATCTTATTAAAATATCTATACATTTGCTTATGATGCTGACAGTTCTGTGTTTTGATTCAATGACTTGACATTTATATTCTGTCATTCATATTTTGTATTCTCTTGATAAAGGCGTACACAGCCGAAACATGTAGAGTTTTTTAAATACATATATTTTGAAGTAATATACAGACCTTTAATCACCTACTGATTAGGTTTACCTCTATATATATGTATATATATATATATATATATATATATATATATATATATAGTAAATACAATTTGCTGGCGATATAAGGTCTGGTTTTACTTCAAAATATTTAAAACAATCCTACATGTTTCGGCAAATAATGCCTTTTTCAAGAAATATAAAATATAAATCTGACCTTATAAATGGCCAACAAATTAAATTTACCATAACATACAAATGTCACGAAAGAATTATTTATATATATATATATATATATATATATATATATATATATAAGGTAAACTTAATAAGTCTGCGATTAAAGGTCTGGTTCATTACTTCAAAGTATATATATTTAAAACAACTCTACATGTTTCGGCAATGATGCCTTTGTCAAGAGAATACAAAATATAAATGTCAAATAATTAAGTTGCTATGGTTTAAATTATTCAAAGATACATTCCAATAATAATAATAGATCATGCCTTAATATTCCAAAAAATAGATAGCAAGGTGTGAACATATGTGTTGTTCGCTGCCAGAAGCTTGTGTCTCTTTCTGGGTATGAACCTGTGGGTTGGTTGATGCTGGCAGCCTGCGTCTCTCTCTGGGTGTTTGATTTTGTATTTGTGTGACCACGTAAGTGTAGGGTTTTGTATGTTAGTGCGCTCGTGCGTGTGTTTAGAGACCGGTCGCGTAAATTTAGAGAGATCGGATAACCAGCCATTGCGTAGGGCCGCCAACCCTTTCCCGGCAACTTCTTTACTTTTCCGAGCAGTACTTCGACGGCCCGATCCCCGCCCCAACGAGGCAAGGCGCAGACCAGCGAAGCTCACCCTGCACGGGGTTGCTCATCGCCAACCGAGGGAACACTCTTAGTGGCTACCTCAGTCGACGACGGTCACATTTTGTGCCATCTTAACGATTTCCGCAGAAGCGTAGGCAATGCACACACGTCGAACGTCGAACTAACATACAAAACCCTACACTTACGCGGTCACACAAATACAAAATCACACACCCAGAGAGAGACGCAAGCTGCCAGCAGCAACCAACACACAGGTTCATACCCAGAAAGAGACACAAGCTTCTGGCAGCGAACAACACATATGTTCACACCTTGCTATCTATTTTTTGGAATACTAGGGCATGATCTATTATTATTATTGGAATGTATCTTTGAATAGTTTAAACCATAGCAACTTAATTATTTGACATTTATATTCTGTCATTTATATTTTGTATTCTCTTGACAAAGGCATCATTGCCGAAACATGTAGAGTTGTTTTAAATATATATACTTTGAAGTAATGAACCAGACCTTTAATCGCCGACTTATTAAGTTTACCGTATCATACCAAGGTCACGAAGATATTATATATATATATATATATATATATATATATATATATATATATATATATATATATATATATAATAACTTCGTGACCTTGGTATGATATGGTAAACCTAATCACTAGGCGATTAAAGGTCTGTATATTACTTCAAAATATATGTATTTAAAAAACTCTACATGTTTCGGCTGTGTACGCCTTTATCAAGAGAATACAAAATATGAATACAAATTCATATTTTGTATTCTCTTGATAAAGGCGTACACAGCCGAAACATGTAGAGTTTTTTAAATACATATATTTTGAAGTAATATACAGACCTTTAATCGCCTACTGATTAGGTTTACCATATACATGTATATATATATATATATATATATATATATATATATATAAGTGTTTAGACAATTTCTTAACCGTTTATTAAATATAACAATTGATAAATTACTGGAGTTTTTCGGCTTTTATATGAAATATTTACAAATATCAAATTAGAATGTATGTAATTGCAGAGTAAGTGGTGATGTAAACATTGCTGTCTACAAATTACAAAGCAAATCATACGAAATTTTTAATTGAAAAATATGGTCTACGTTGGGACTCGAACCCAAGTCTACAGCTTGCCGGGCTGTCTCTTTTACCACCTAGCCACAATAGACCTAGGTTCAAGCTATTTAGAAATGCATTATAGAGTAACAGTGTTAATGATCTGATTCATTAACACTGTTACTTTATATTGAATTTCTAAATAGCTTGAACCTAAGTCTATTGTGGCTAAGTGGTAAAAGCGACAGCCCGGCAAGCTGTAGACTTGAGTTCGAGTCCCAACGTAGACCATATTTTTCAAATAAAAAAATTTCGTATGATTAGCTTTGTAATTTGTAGACAGCAATGTTTACATCCCCACTTACTCAGCAATTACATACATTCTAATTTGATATTTGTAAATATTTCATATAAAGGTCGAAAAACTCCAATAATTTATCAATTGTTATATTTAATAAACGGCTAAGAAATTATCTAAACCCTTATATATATATATATATATATATATATATATATATATATATATATATATATATATAACATTTGATAAATTATTGGAGGTTTTTATTATTATGGGAGAAGAGTTAATTTATTTTCTTTTCATAAGAGTTACATTTTTTTGTTTACATAATTTAGAATTAATATTTCATTTCATTTTATTTATACGCGGAAAATATAAACTTTGTTGTAGATCCTCATAAAAGTAATACACCATGAAATAAATTCGTGGCGAATTTTATATGTATTTCTAAGATGCGTTCTAGATCCCTCTGAAGCAATAGGCTTACTGACTATCTATAATCGGAGTGAACCTTATCCTACCCTATTTCGTCTACTTGCATACATTCACTGACAACCTCGCTATATGTCTTTCTTTACTTTTCTCTGTGGCGCTCTTTTCCTCTTCTACTTTCGTAACAGAAAATAAAATTTGTCGATTACGGTATATGGATAGCGCACATCTAACCAAAGCAGTGCATTCCATTGTCTACAACATTAGAGAGAGAAACTAGTGAGTGAGATAGAGCTAGTACTGGCAAGAAAGCGCGCATTCCCTATTAAAGTACATGGGCGATCGACCGGGACAGGTAAATATACCTGCGGCATATACTTACAAAAAAATACCAGCAGACCGATTTTCATGTGGCCGGTTAGAAGTACCGCCCTCGAGATGCGCACGAAATTCATAGGTAGGGGAACCTCTGGCATTCAGTGTTTTACATCGTTTTAAGCGATAAACACAGTAGTGCAGTGCCGTATTAAGGTAGTGAGTAATGGAGTTTAAAAGTAAATTAAATAAATGTGTTTTACACAGTCAAACTCGTGAAGTGATCTCAAATGTATTTAAATAAATGCAAGAAGAAAAAACTTCAGGTGTACTCAAAATTCCACTGGATCAGTTATATGAACGCGTTATTGCCGCAACGGGTGTTTCTGAGAGAAGTATTAGACGGATTGTTAAAGAAAAAAGTGAAATAAAACGCAGGTGCCGGTTCATCTTTTACATCGCCAAAGAAAAATAAAAAAAAAAACAATCCCAAAACCGACTTAGACGATGCAGATAAAGGTGTGCTGCGTAGAACAATTTTAAATACCTTTACTGTTGACAAAATTGTGCCTACAATGCCAAACATTCTAAGAAAATTTAAAGAAACAGGATACACTGCAGGAATAGATTCTCTTCGGAAAGTAGTAAAAGGTATGCATGGGCTTTCGTTGGAGAAAAACAAAAACCAACAGAAAGTTGTTAATGGAAAAGCACGACATTCGTCAGTTAAGAGTGTCTTATTTGCGTACCATTCAAAGCTACAGAAATGAAAAAAGGCCGATTATATATATGGATGAAACTTACATCCACAGTTCTCATACCGTGGCTACGTTGGAGTGACAATTCCAATGAAGGATTAGCAAGGCCTATATCAAAAGGTCTAAGACTAATTATTGTTCATGCTGGCTGCGAGACGGGATTCATTCCGAATGCTAAATTGATTTTTAAATCTAATACCACAACGGGAGATTATCATCACGAGATGAATTATGAAAATTACCAAAAATGGTTGTTAGAAAAATTAATTCCAAACTTGCCTCCAAAGTCTGTCCTAGTAATTGACAATGCTCCTTATCATAATGTCCAAAAAGATAAACCACCGAATTCTAATAGTAGGAAATCAGTTATGATAGACTGCTTAAGGTCTAAAAATATTTACTTCGACAATAACATGCTCAAGCCCGATTTATATAATATTATTAAAGTACATAAGCCAATATTTAAAACGTTCGAGATAGATGAAATGTCAACACAACGTGGCCATAGTGTTTTGCGATTACCGCCATACCACCCAGATTTAAATCCGATTGAGTTAGTATGGGCATCTCTTAAACAATATGTGGTACAAAAAAAATGTATCATTCACTATTAGATATGTTCAACAGTTATGTGATAACTTTTTTGATGAATTTAGTGCTGCTGAATGGAATAAATGTTGTGACCACGCGATAAAGTGGGAGCAAAAGTTTTTGGAAGCGGAACCTCTCATAGACGAAGTTACAGACCAGTTCATTATTAATTTGGGTGAAGACTCTGAATCGGAGAGCGAAGAGGAAGTCAGTGATAGTGATTCTGCATAACTTTTTATGTAATTATATGTATAATTTACCGTAATTTTTTTGAAACTTAGTTATTATTCATTATTGTTTTCTCCTATAATTATTTTTGAGTATTTATGTATTATTTCTTATTGTAATTATTATTTTCATTGTTATTTCCAATAATATTAGTATTAATAATATTCTTTGCTCCACGACTATTAAATAATGTTATTACAACACTCGCCTACGCTCGTTGAAGAATATACTGTTCTTTTGTACATATAGAAAGTTTAGAATGTGATTATAATGAGAAAGAGATTAGCATAAACATTATTTGCCAATAATTTAGTTAATTATCCAAATTAGTTTTACTTAATCCTAAGCCTTTCTACCGTTAAGTGTAGCTAACAATCTTATTCAGTCATCCCCTTAATGTGATGTTAGTACGCTATTAGCTAGTAGGTAAGGTAAGACATTTTAATTAAACATGTTACATGAAGCTATGCGTTTTATTTTACTTCTATTTGCCTTAATTTAGTGAAATACAAACCATTATAAACATGTTCAACAACGTGATTTTCTGAATTTATCCCTTACTACGTCCCAATGCACGACTCGCACAAAGAGTTTGCATTTCATTTTTCCGAATACTGTCTCTATCTAACACCGACCTTTACTTGACGCACTTACAAATTCTCCCACCGGCCACATGAAAATGGGTCTGCTGTACCTGGCTGTTTAACTGTAATACATTTATCAAGTTACTTTAAAAAAATATTCTTGAATTTGTTTGTATCTTTATAAAATAAATATTTTGTTACTGAACTACAATATTATTTTAATTTAAAGATGCGGTATACGGAATATACAGAGTACAGCTTTAGAAAATCCGAATGAGTAGAGGAATTAAATGCACATGTATTTATAGGATGAAAGTAATTAATAGTTAGTTAGTAATAGATGACAATGGAAAACATATGGGTAGTAAAACACAACTAGATTTAAAATGTTTTAATTTAATTTTTCATTCTTCTTATTTTTGTTTCAAAGTATTTAACTTTGTGTTTCAGTTGCAAATTAATTGCATTTTTGCGAAGTAATGAAAATGCAAATATTGCCTTCTACATTTTAATTAGCGTCGGCTAATTATTTGAATTTTTTAATAAAAAAAATTCGAATAGTTAGCGTCGTAAAATGTAGAAAGCAATATTTACATTTATGTTTCAGTGTTTTAACTACTTTCTGAGATGTTAACCAATATTCTTTTCTTTTTATGAGATACTCTAAATGTTGTGCCCTCAAAATCTCTAAAGTAATGTGGTTCTGTTCTTTTCCTACCATACAAGGTTTATATTTTGTATAATTGATAATATAATACCTTTTCCTCTCATTAAAACTTTTCTTTTAGATGCATTGGGGGTTGAAGCCTCAACAACCAATCTTCCACAGGTGCTTAAAATCTTGTATTTTGTGTTTCTTAAATTTCTCTACTCTGTAACTCTTGAATTTCGTTTCCACTTTCTGTATTTGTGGGTATAATGACTCGTCTAGATTTAAAATTCGTTGGTATAGAACCTTTCTTCAAGATTCTATTGCCACGGACATTTATTTCGTAATCATTTACATTAAAATGGGTACTACAAATGCAAATTACTGCTGTTTTTAAAGGTTCGAAATCTTTTCTTTTCAATGTTATAATCCATTTTTTCCGTAACTGTGGATCACAAGGGAATCTACAAATTTAAAATATATGCTAATATGATATAAAAATGTAAAAATAAGTACACTTACCTATGATATTTTATGTTACTATTTTTAACAAAACGGTTTGTGCAACCGTAAGCGGAACACGAAATGACTATCTTTTACACAAACTATAACGCAGAATAAAACTACTACTGTTTATATTAATGATAGATACAAATATTTGTAACTTTACTTAATGCAATTTCACCACATGATTAAAATAAAACTAATTTAACTATTCGAAATAATTCAGTATCACAATACGAACTCTGAATGTTTTGCCAGTACTAGCTCTATCTCGCGTCTCTCTCTAATGTTGGAGTCAATTCGTAATACGCATAGGTAATCCATTTAAACTACATCCATGACTCCACCCCAACTATGTAAAGCAGCTAACAAAGCTATTAAGAATACACGATTTTTATTTCTGTGTTCAAATTTTTCCAACACTGAAACATGAAAAAACGCGTATCCAAATGAAGATTATTTCGATACAGTTTTGGGTTTCATAATGAGTTTATAACAAACGAAAAATATAAAAAGCGCATAATGAAATTTGGTATAAAGAAAATAAACATCAGGTTGAATGAAATGTGTATTTTGAATTACATTCGTACTTTCTGGACAATTTATTTGTATTATATATTAATGATATGGTGAAATGTGTAGACAACTGTGAGATTCGTATGTTTGCGGACGATACCATGGTTTATGTTACTGGTAAAAATATTGACGTTATGGTTGAAAAATTAAATAATGAATTAAGTAAATTATACAAATGGTTGTGTGATAATAATATGGCGATTAATCTGGATAAAACTAAATATATGGTGATTGGGTCAAAATTTCGAATTGCAGCTGTCAATTTTGATAGTATGAATTTAACTATTAATCAATATAAATTAGAAAGGGTTGATAATATTAAATATTTAGGAGTAATGATTGATGCTAATATTAATTTTAAATAACATGTTCAATATTTATTAAATAGAATGTCACAAAAAGCTTTCTTTCTAAGTAGAATAAGTAATAATTTATCTTTGTATACTTTGTTACTGTTGTATGGGGCTATTGTGTCGCCATGTATTGACTTTTGTTCAACAGTATTGTTCAGCATAAACAATGGTGAAATGCAAAAATTACAAAAGCTGCAAAATAATCCATTAAGAATTATATTAAAGTGCAATAAGTATACACCAATCAAGCTTATGCTCGAGGTGTTGAACCTGTTGAGTATAAGGCAATACATAGTCTACAAAACCATGATTTTTGTTTTTAAAATGAAAAACTGCATGTTACCATCTTATTTAAGTGATAGAGTGGCTGTTGTACAGGATATACATGAACACAATACAAGAAATGTAAAAGACCTTTATATAGAGCGATTTGACAGGGTTCGGACATCGAGAAACGTTTTTGTGAATGGTTTCATAATGTTTAATGCATTGCCGCAGGGTTTAAAATATTGTAATGACTTAAAAGCTTTAAGAGAAATCTGTTAGAATATGTTAAACAAAAATTATAGTGATCCATTGAAGTTTCGATGTTGTAGCAGTGTAAATTAGTTAATTAAGTAAAATGTAAGAAATGTTGTACTTGTAAAATAGCTTTGCTAATAAAATACTTACTTACTTACTTTATTTAATGTTCGATTTCATATTTTTTGAAATTTGAACCTTGTATGAAATTTCAGTTTACCACTTTTGAAAAACTAAGCTGTACTAGACTAAACAGTACGTTTATAGATTATAAACACCTCGTTTCCGATATTTTATTATCTAAACTAATTACGTTTGATATCGGTGAATTTGAATACTTTTTACATAATATAGTCTAAATGATCAAAATGATATCAAAATAATTTTGGACAAGGTTCAAATAAATGTTAAATGAATGTATTACTCTCAATTATAGTGCATGGTTTATCAAGTGTTATTAACGTACGGCACGACATTTTCAATTATCAACTAAAATATTAAAGTTTAATAATTATAAGTGATGCATTCAAACGTGTTTTCCACTTAGTATTTGCTCGACCATACCCATAATTGAAAAGAACGTTCCATCAATAATAAGAAATTAGTATCGAGTATATTTATGTGAATGCAGATGTTTCAAGACTATTTTATTGTGTAATTTGAAGTTGAACATATCGCTATAGCGTAGTATGTAATGCACTAATTAAAAATTGTCGTCAAAATGGCAAACAAAAGTAATCACGTGTTATTCGTATTCTCTCCTTTTTATACATTATTGAAATGTTGTGGGTTCGCCCTATATTCTTTAGAGGGCTCTGCAAAATTTTGTTACGCAAAATTTCGAAGATCATATTGCATTATAACAACTGTCTGCCAAATTTTGATACATTTCTTCGGTTTATGTTACATTTATAAGGTAAATGGGTTTTGGCAGTCGCTACAATCAGAAATGTTGTCGTTATCTTATAATTGCTATCTTGCGGGAAAAATCTTATTATCGGTATTATATGTTATTTTACAAAAGTATTATTGCTTTAAAGTCATTTCCGTTTTAAATTCTATAAGTGAAATAGATAGAACTCTTTCTTTTCTTGGAGTAAAATTTCCATACAAAAAAGTCAGTTCCTTAATATACTTTTATGTTTTGATTTGCATGGGTGGTATAATTTATGGGCCATTGTATATAACTTATATTTCCATGAAATCATCTAATCTGTTTGATATCCCTCAATATCTGTATTTTTTGTATATTAACGTAAGTATATTTTTATTTGAGTTGGAATATTGTACTACTATTTTAGTACTTAAATACATGTTTAGTTGTCTAACAAGCAGTTTATCAATAAAATTGTTCACACATAGCCATTACTTATCTACTAGACAAAAAATCGAAATTTTAAATAAAATATTACTGCTATATAAGCACTTGTGCAAGTGTTTGCGAACATACAACAAGAGTGTTTCTATCTTAATTTTAATCACATTTGTCAATCGCTTCATGATCATTTCTATGCAGACTTTCTTAGCATTTATAGCAACTTTGCGCCATGATGTACATGAGAGATATTTCCACGAAAGTATTTTCATAATCCTGGCAAATGCTTTTAAATTAAGTGTAATTATAATTGTATCACACATGTGCCAGAGTGAGGTAAGTAACGGTTTCAGTAGAGGGTAACATTGACTTAAAATATAAACAATTAAAGATGTTTCAGTTAAAACGTACTTTAATGGTGGTATTTAACGAAGAAATGCCAGATCGCCAACAGGTAAGTTTGAAATATTTGTTAAAGTGCACTATAGCTGCTTACAAACAGTAGATTAGGAAAGCCTATATGACCTGAAAAAGCTTGCAGAAAGAAACTAGGTACTAAAAAAAGAAAGTTTAATAATAATAATTAATGTCTTAGCATTCCTAAAAAAATATATTCAAAGATACATTCGAATTCAATAATAATATTATTAAATTGGAATGTATTGAATAATTTTATCCATAGCAACTACAAATGTATGACATTAATATACTGTTATTTATATTTTATATTCCTTGAAAAAGGCATCATTTACCGAAACATGTAGGATTGTTTTAAATATATACATTTTGAACTAAAACCAGACCTTGAATCGCCAACAAATTGAATTTACCATATATATATATATATATATATATATATATATATATATATAACAATTGATAAATTATTGGAGTTTTTCGGCTTTTATATGAAATATTTACAAATATCAAGTTATTATGTATGTAATTGCAAAGTAAGGGGGGATGTAAACATTACTGTCTACAAATTACAAAGCAAATCATACGAAATTTTTAATTGAAAAAATTGTCTATGTTGGGACTCGAACCCAAGTCTACAGTTTGCCGGACTGTCGGTTTAACCACTCACACACAATAGACCTAGGTTCAAGCTATTTAGAAATACATTATAAAGTAACAGTGTTAATGAATCAGATGTCAGTTATTGAATGTAGATGTCAAGTTGAAAGCAGAAGTCAGTTTTGAAAGCTCATGTCAGTTTTGATAGCAAATGTCAATTAGTGAAAACAAATGTCAGTGATTGAAAGCAGATGTCAGTTTTGAAAGCAGGTGTCAGTTATGAAAGCAAATGTCAGATTCGAAAGCAGATGCCTAATTTGAAATTAGATATCAGTTATTGAAAGCAGATGTCAGTATTTTGAAAGCAGATGTCAGATTTGAATGTTTGAAAATGCTAATTATTACTCCATAGCTATATGAGTGTTTAGATAATTTCTTATCCGTTTATTAAATATAACAATTGATAAATTATTGGAGTTTTTCGGCTTTTATATGAAATATTTACAAATATCAAGTTAGTATGTATGTAGTTGCAAAGTAAGGGGGGATGTAAACATAAGCGGCTAAGAAATTATCTGCCTCATTGTCTTCCTCTTGATTTTCACTTACTTTCAATGAATTTAAGATGTCGTCATCTGTTGTGTATTCTGCTACAATAACGTCTTCATCTACGTACAAAAATTCATTCAGAGAAACTTCGTCATTTATTGCACCTGTTGACTGTAGTTGGTTCCAGCAGTCCTCCATATACGGTAATGCACTAACTTCTTCCACTACAGACTTTTCAGAGAAGCCAGCTTTTATGTAACCGTTCTTTATTGTTGCTTCCGTTGCATCATTTTGCCACACCTTTGCTATTTCTGATATGCATATTCTGAGATTAATCGTATTATCAACAGGAAGATTGTTTTCAAGTGCGAAAATAAGTCTCTTTAGAATCTGCCTTCGGGAATGCATTTTTTGTATTTGGAGGAAAAAATACTAGCTTCACATTTGTTAACTTATTTGCTCCAGAAGAAGGATGTGCAGGGCAATTGTCTATAAAAAGAACAACTTTTCTCTTTCGTCTACTCATTTTTTTATCAAATCGTGTTATCCACTGATTAAAAATCTCACTCGTCATCCATGATTTCTTATTGTATTGATAGTCGACTTCTAAGGACTTGACTCCTTTAAAACATCTTGGCTGCTTGCTCTTTCCAATTACTAAAATTTTGAGTTTTTCTTTTCCAGACATATTTGCGCAAACGGCAACAGTTATTCGTTCTTTGCCTCCAAAACATTTATCATCTTTGAAAGTGAGCGTTTTGTTTGGTAGACATTTAAAAAAAAGTCCAGTTTCATCCATGTTAAACACATTATCTGGCTCATACTGTTCTAAAATTGATTTTAAAATTGTGGTTTTCCACTGGTTACAATCTGCTTCAGAAACACTTCCACTTTCTCCCGAAATAATCTTTTCTTTAATGCCGTGACGCCTCTTAAATTTGTCTAACCAGCCAGAACTTGCTTGGAACTCTTCATGTCCTAACTGTTGTGCGTATTCCACTGCCGTTTCTTTTATGAGTGATCCTGAGATAGGCATGTTTTTATCTCTTATCATCTTCAGCCATTTGAGAACTGCTTCATCCACATCATCGTATTTACATGTTTTTGCCCTTTTTCTATCGGGTCCTACAATTTCATAATTTTTTAAAACCGATTTCCGATTTTTTATTATTGTTGACACTGTACTGGGTGGAACTCCAAATTTTTGCGCGATATCTTTTTTCGTATTCCATTATCCACATCTTTTAATAATGCTACTTTTTCCGCAACATTCAACGACTTTCTTTTTGACATAGCTAACGCTCTTATAAAGAGTTTAACGAAGACTGACTAAAATCTAAACAAATCGCGCTATGCATACGTATACTACCGAGTAGCGGATTCCCGGAATTAAAGATTGTAGATACACCCGAATTGCCAAACGGTTTTTCTGTTCTTAGTACTATGTATGTACGTACGTCAGCACTTTTAGGAACTTCTCGACTGTGTCGTCTTTTCAACAAAGCTAATACATATGTATGTACATATTGCAGTGGAATTTGCTTTGAAATTGCTTATTAATTTTTTATTCACACTACAGCTTATATTGCCGGCTATTCAGTCTAGTAGAATCTACGAACTCCCATCTCATGAATCGTTCCTCGCGGATCAGGTCCAAGTTTTAATCCGAAAATAAAACGATAAACACAAATAAAAATCTTATCTGTTAATTTGTTAGTTTATTTAAAAAAAAAATTCAAAAAAATCCCTCTACAAAGTGTATAGGGTGCTAAAGCATCATCAAACAGTAGCAATGGGGAAACACTCTTTGTGAATAATGACTCGCACACAGAGAAAAACCCCTTGTGACACTCGATCAAACATAAAACTAATAAATACTAATGAAACTTGTCAAGTTTAACCTCTACTTTAACCCCTTCAAACAAATGTCAAAAACAACTAAGTTTTCGAAACCCACGAAAATTGAATTTTTGTCATGCGCAAAAATAACACAACAAGGTCAATCCCCACTAAAGAAAACTCCAACCTTGAATTCAAAAATGTTCTCGAATATTATTTTAAGAAAAAAACTTCCCTTACAAAAAACAACAAGGTCAATCCCCACTAAAGAAAACTCCAACCTTGAATTCAAAAATGTTCTCGAATATTATTTTAAGAAAAAAACTTCCCTTACAAAAAACATGACAACTTTCTCTAATACCCATATACTACTTTCAAATATAAATTATTACAAGAAATACATGAAATTATAATAATGAAAATAAACGTGATATCAAATATATAAACAAAATATTTTATCAAACTTACATAGATCTATGCACCATTTATCAAATGCACGAGAGATATCTTATTCATAAAAAAATATTTTTTAAACATCAAAACACTCGCAACAATCGAATTAAGATTTTGATGCACCTCACAATAAATGCATAAACAATATTCAACCCGATTTTATAAAACAAAGAATAAGATTGAGTATTTTATTCTTTAATAAACCGATCACTTTAAACATCAAGATATCTCAAACTCAAAATGAAATTTCAACATCCGCCTGAACATCCCTACCATCTATAAAATCAAAAATATATACAGACAACACATTTTAATAAATACAATATCCGGAAGAGCGGCAACTTCAATCCTCTGATTAACCTAAATATACGAGGGTTAATCATAATTTCAAACATTATAAAAATTTTCACTTATAAAATAAAATATATATATAACGATCCCCGTCTGAAATAAATAAACATACAATTGAAATAGATAATTTTTATAAATGTATTACATTACAGAGTTCAATATTGTTCAATCATTTTTCCTTTCTTGTCCAAGGAAAAATCTATAGCAATATGTATTGTTAATGTAATGTATGTCTAAAAAGTTCGATATATAGAATTTTTTTTTCGATATATAAAAACATTTTTATGCAGAAATTTCACTGGACTAAAACAAACTTCGATATATAGAAGTTCGATATATGGAGGTTCGACTGTATATACATTTTGAACTAAAACCAGACCTTGAATCGCCAACAAATTGAATTTACCATATATATATATATATATATATATATATATATATACCGGGTGTATTATGAAAAACCTTTCGTGCTGTAACTTTATTATTTTTTATCCGAATGTACTAAATTATACGTCGAACTAAATCGTTTTAAAAACACTGTAACGTGATCCGCTTTGAATTTTTTTTACACTTTGTTTTTGACAGACAGCTGCAAACTGTGTTTTTTAAATTGCACTATACTTTTTTTTTTCCTTATTCAAATATATTACTTTTTCTGAAGGTTTTTTTTTTTACTTCGATTTATTCTGGTTTTTCCGAACACAGAGATTTCTTAAATGCATTTTAAATATGTACTCTATTTCATTTTATTACCAGCAAATGTGTGTGTACCTTTTAAAATCACTTACATTCAATACTATATAGCCCATAAAGGATTACAAACCAATGTTATCAGTGAGCGGTGGGTCAACAACAACATTTACAGTGTTTATTTTAAATATTTAAAAATCAAGCAGTGATATTGAACGATAAAAGTGCATTCCAAATTTTCGAAGAGAGCTGTGACATCTGCCAGTCACACATTCATTATAACATTTTCAACGATTCATTTCTAAATTTTGTTATTGAAATGGATAATGGCGAATGTGTGGATGCGATTCAAGCATATTTTGAATGCGGAACAAATTCTGCAGCTGCTTTGCGACTTTATGGAAATTGTTTTCCTGACAGACTGCGTCCAAGTGCCGATAAGTTTGGAAGGCTCGTGCGAAATTTACGAAATTTTGGATCATTCAAAAAACCGAAAATAAACGCACGTGTAATTCAAGATCAAAATTTAGAATTAAGTGTCTTGTTCTATGTGGAAGAAAACCCTAATACGTCTACGCGAGAAATTGCTCACTACATGCAGGTATCACATTCTACAGTTCAGTACATTCTGAAGAAGCACAAGTTCTTTCCTTATAAACCACGGAAGGTGCATGCTCTCGGTGAAAACGACCCTCAACGAAGGGTTCAATTCTGCACGGTTTTCATGAATAAACTAAGGGAAGATCCAATTTTTTATCGTCGTGTGTTGTGGTCAGATGAATGCACTTTCGGGAAAAATGGTGTATTCAACAGAAATAATCATCACCATTGGAGCACTGAATATAACCATGTTGTGATGCTACACAATTTTCAAAATCGGTTCAGTGTAAATGTATGGTGTCGCATTTTAGGCGATAGAGTAGTAGGGCCTTTTTTTGTGGAGGGTAATCTAAACCAAGAAAAGTATAATAATTTGTTACGCAATGAATTAGGCGATTATTTAGATGAGTTGCCACTTGCTGAGTTAAACAGGGTGGTGTTCCAACAGGACGGTGCCACACCCCATAATGCACGAATGAATACTGATTTTCTAAATAATTATTTTGGCGTCAGATGAATGGGCACTTACGGACCTATTCGATGGCCTGCTAGATCGCCAGATCTGAATCCACTGGATTTCTTTCTGTAGTCTTACATTCAAGATCATATCTATTTGACTCCACTTGATACCAGAGATGATTTAGTAAGAAGGATAGTACAAGTATGTCATGAAATACCACCAAATCTTATATTAAACGCTGCAGTTGGAGTTAATAGAAGGTGTCAAATGTGTTTGGAATAAAATGGGGCCAATTTCGAACATTTGATTCATTAAAATATATGATAGTTTGATTTCTGAAAATTTCGTAGTTTTTTTTTATAATAAAAAATTTGTCACTCAATTTAATGGAGGTGTCTTCAGGAAATAAATGTTTATTAGAATAAGTAAAAAAAAATATGTAGTACAATTTAAAAAAAAAATTACTACTGTCTGTCAAAAACGAAATGTCAATAAATTTTTTTTAAGAACAGGTTACAGTGCTTTAAAAACGATTTAGTTTGACATATCATTCATTACAATCAGATAAAATATAAGGAAGCCACAGCCCCAAAGGTTTTTCATAATACACCCGGTATATATATATATATATATATATATATATATATATATTACATATACATGTATATGTGTGTGTGTGTGTAAGTTGAAATAGAAAATATATTATTTGGAACATTTGATTCATTTCAGGTGCATAATTTTGGAATAGAGCTGATTCATTGTGAAATAGATATCACTATTGCTCGTTTTTCCAGGATAAATGCCACACTTTTTACTTCGGTACGTAAAATTTCGCAAAAGATATTGACAAAATAAGTTTGCTAAAATACACTGCTCAAAATCGTTTACATAATTAATAGAAAAAAGATTATTATATATTGTTAACCAACTTTATTGACCAGATTTGTATATTTATAGCGTAATTCAAGAAAGTCCAAAATTAAAAGTAAATTCAAAAGTTCTAATAAACTTAAGTTTGCAAATATGAATTTTGTTAACATCGATGTAATCTTAAATCTTAAAGATGTTTAAATTTGAAAAGCGATCTTAAACATATCATCAAAGGCAACTTCTAGTAATCAGTATGACCTCCACGATTGTTTATTACTGCCCTAATACAGTTACGTATTGCTAAAATTAAATTGTCAATCTCTTCCTGTGGTATTGCTCTCAATTCTCTTTGAAGAACTCTAAAAATGTCTCGGAGATCATTAGTGTGATCATTTGAATTTGTAACCGTTCTTTGTAACTTATCCCACAGATGCTCTAACGGATTCATATCCGGAGGCTGAGCTGGCCACGCTAACAACGAAATGTGTTTCTGTTTTAGCACATTCATTACAATTCGAGCTACGTGTGGACGTGCATTATCTTGCATGAAATTGAAATTTTCTCCTACTCGTCCTGCATATGGCATAACGACAGGTAAAATGACCTGTTCCACATAAACTAGAGCTGTCATATTACGTTCAATCAAAACGAGATCTGTTCTTTCACCAATACTTATCCCGGCCCATACTGTGATTGTACCACCTCTGAAAGAAAGGATTCTTGGACTGCATTCAAACGATTTACGCGTCCTGACTGCCTCCAAACTCGATTTCTTCTTGAATCATTGTACATGCCAAATCTAGACTCATCAGTGAATATATGGCCATTGTTTGTTGGTCCAATTTCGGTAATCCTGTGCCCATGAAAGACGTTCTCCGCGATTACCTCTTGTTAGAGGTGGAACTCTTAAGGATCGTCCAGATCTTAAGTGTACCTCATGTAACCTATTGGGAATAGTTTATTCGCTAATCAGTACGCCATATGTTTGGTTAAGCCGATTTTGTATCTGCTGAATAGTACGTCGGGCAATAATTTGGACGTAACGGTCTTGTGCTGCCGTTGTAATCCGACCGTTACCACGATGTTGATTACGTACTTCACCAGTATCCCTATAGCGGTGTCATAAGCGACTTATGACGCTTTGTGTAATTTAAAATTCAACTGCAACTTCAGCTTGACGCCTCTCAGTTTGCAACATGCCAATAGCACGTAACATTTTTACGCGCGGTAAATAACGCCTTCCCATTGATAAAACTACCCAAATTATACACCAAACTTAATGTTTTTAAACTCTGCAGCAAGAAATGACGCTACAATGTAGTTAAACGGAAAATGACAAATAACGCCGTTATGACAACTAATAAGTAGATATTGCAAACAAAACACAATCGCTTCATTGTTAGCAAGATAATATGATAAAACCTTTGCGCATATTATTTTTGCTCTAAATATTTGTATACAGTACGATATTCTGTTTTTACATCTTAATTTTAAAAATATCCCTGTACAATTTTGAGCAGTGTATGTTACAATGTGACTAAATATGAGGGATGTTCTGAAAATCTTTAGTAGAAAGCCGTGAATTCTGATAAATAGAAAAATGTTTACGACAGTTAGCAGTCTTTTCCCTTGAATGTTTTCGTTTGCCATTTCGTAATGTTTTATAGTTTAAACATATACAAAAGCAATTTTGTATTGTTAAAAGTCGTAATGTTTCCTAATCAAAGTTTTACGAACAGCCCTCGTATATATTCACAGTTTTATATTGATCCTTCGGAATAATAATTTTTTCCTTAATTTTTTCTTTTAATTATTACATGTCTATTATTAAGTAATTCGATACTTTAGTAAAAAATTTCAATTTTAATATGAAAATCAGTTCAACCCATTCCAATCTCTGGCTCACCGAGTCAGGGATTGTTTCTTGTCATATCTTGAATCTAGCATTAGGAAACCACTCACACGATTCATGTAATGATTGAACGTACATCCAAATTAAGAAGAAGATATGAGAATAGGAAGAAACTCCACGGAAAGCATTGCTTCCACATGGCAAGAGAAAACATAGGTGATGCTGATAGTTATAAATGGCTAGAAAGTGGAAGTCTCTTTCCAGAGACCGAAGATTTCATTTCAGCAATGCAAGATCAAGTAATACTTACAAGAAACTATTGAAATAAAAACATTAGGAAAGAAAGCTACACTAGATGCAATTTTCACCCTGAAACCAGAGACAGAATATACTAATAGTCATAATAATGCAGCTAAAATACTACACTAAGCAATAGCACAAAAATACAACCTCATTCATGATACATCTGTGCCCTACTATAAATATGCACCTATAACTGTTCCTGAATACCAAAGAAACAAATTCTAATGGGATATCATGATGCATACAGACAAACAAATTTCAGCAAATAGACCAGACATCGTACTTCAAAAGAAAGTGGAAAACGTCACATACTTAATAGCTCTAGCTATACTCATTCACAGCAAGCACTACAACGAAATTGAACAATACATACCCTTAAAGTTAGAACTTCAACGTACCTGGAAACAGAAAAACGTTTGTATAATAACTTTCATTATACCGGTTAGCGGAATTACACTCCATCAGTTTTCTAAGGGTTTCAACCCATTAGAATTACCATGTAGTCCGCAAATTAATGCAGCGATCAATAAAACATAATGCATGTAGTATTGTAAATTTTTACAAATAGAATAATTTCTAGCCGTTGACTAAACATTCTATAATCTCAAGAACTATGGAAATAACAAAAAAAAACAATAAACTACATCACAGAACTTGTTGTAAATACCGTTCCATAATGTATGCCAACATCGCAATATCAGCTTCGTAGAACCGAGCATATTGCTATGAATAGTGAGTTCGTAGTTGACTGAACCACTATTCACCACAACACTGTCCAACTTTAATGCTCAATCGGTTAATTTTCTATTATGCTTTCCTCTCAGGGTTTCCATTGGAAAAACGTGGTACTTCTCTTCTACAAAAGTTAATGTGGGCGCCAGAATTTAAAGTTCATACAAAGGTAAAGATAAAGTCACGGTAAAATTAAATTGAAGTTTATTAACAAAAAAAAATAAAAAAAAATTGAATCTTTATGAAGTATAAAGACCTGTGTATTACAATTACACATAGAGGTAAACTTAATTTGCTTGGGGTGACAGCTAAGCAAACTTAAACGTCCTCTTATGGCTCGCGAAACAAAATTAAAACTAAATAAATTCCAAAGATATCTTTTTCAATCCCCCAAAATTAAACTGAAAAATGTAAACAGATTAAACTGTCAAACCGAAATATTAAACCTGCGCAGATACCACAAGTATATAAAACCAACCTTGAAAATACAAATCGTTCTAGAAATTTATCGTAACAAAAAAAAACTTACTTGACACGAAAATTTATCTTTGTCATCTATTATTAACTAATATATATAAATTAATACAATTAATATTACAATCAATGCATACAATAAAGAAATAATATTATAAATGTAAAATAAAACTTACGTAGGTTTTTATTTTATAACCTTGAGAGCACGTGCAAATAAGAGATTAAATAAATCAAAAATTACAAGTATACAAACTCGTAAAAATACGGTAATTAACTCAATAAACTCAACCACTATTAATTTAAAACAAAAACCGTAATTATATGAACTAAGAGATGAAAAAGTTTTATCTCCAAATATACAACTCTCTTATTTGACTACCAAGACGTGTCTGACAAAACGGATACATACAGCACGCATGCAAACATAAAAAAAATACAGTTATCAAATATATTTTTGCCAAACAAGTCCGAACGGCTTCCAGGAATTGCACTAATCATAACCTAAGAATTCAAAAATAAATCAAAATACAATTAGAGTTCATACAATAAAATCATACACTGTCATAGAAAATAGTACACCACAAAAATATTATTTTTCAAAAATGTTCACTAAATGTTGCGGGGAAAAATCTATAGCATAAATTGGTGGAGTAATCTGTTTTCAGCTAGGAGTGAAGAAGTGCAA
This sequence comes from Melolontha melolontha, assembly GCA_935421215.2. Classification (NCBI taxonomy): domain Eukaryota; kingdom Metazoa; phylum Arthropoda; class Insecta; order Coleoptera; family Scarabaeidae; genus Melolontha; species Melolontha melolontha. Next base: position 53,593,738 of record OW285243.1, read on the forward strand.
GATAATTCAACGACATAATTATAAAAATAAGATACCATGCACAAGCTAAATTCCTGTTTTTAATACTCAACCTGTTATAAGAAGACTTCTTGCATAGTTGACCGCGAGGCGCATACATACAATTTTTACTTCAATAAAAAGGACACTAAATACTTCCTTTAGTAGTTTCTTGTTATAATTTGTATTTTTCTCTTACTTTATCCAAATTGTGAGTATATCATTTTCCAGAATTGGGTCATATTGAAGCTGATGGCATGGGTATTATTAGTTCTAGTATTACATATACCTTTTGCTTCGCTTGGCTACTTTGTATTTTGATTCAACTTTTTTTCGTTAAGTTAGAATACGAGTGGTGTAAAATGAACTGGATCTGTCGCGCAAGATAGCGGTCAAATAGCGACGAGGTATATTTTATTATCTGAAACCACAATTTAATACCATATGAAATTTGAACAAGTCTAGTACCATTTAAAATAGAAACTGAGATGGAAGCAGCTCTTGTCAGTGAATCTTTTTCATTCTAAACAATAAAAAAGTGGACACCAGAATTTAAATGTGCTTGTATTCATGGCAATGACGGCCAAAGTCGCAGACAATCGTTGATATCATTGAACAAATTTGTAATGCAGTGCTAAATGATTGTTCTAATAAGGTGATTAACGCCCATGTAAAAATATCAAATGAACAAGTAGGATTCATTTTACGTGAGCATCAATATATGGAAAAACTTTCAACCACATGGGCGTCATGATTATTTACAATCGAAAAATTTTTAGAAATTGAAAAACATCAAAGATTTCAAAGCAATGTTATGGGGCTTTTTCAACATGATTCCTTTTAATGGTTGTGCCACTTCATAACTGTTAACGGGACCTGGATCCATCACTACACAATCAAAATAAAACAATAGGTAGAAATTGGTTCGACATGTAAAAATACCTGATGGAAAGAGATTTGTTTTACACGGCTAGCTAATATCCGAAGCCATTAAAACTTATCTTACTATGCGTAAGGCGTATGGAAGATTGAGACCCTTTGATGTGTAGAATTGGAAGGTCACTTTGTGGAAAAATAAATACCGCTTTGGATAAATTTTTACCTTGGTGAAGCTAAAATATTGCACTCCGTAAAATATATTTCCAACTTAATTCTGTATTATTAACAAAACTAGATTATACGCGATTACGCTTCACTTCTAATTTTCAAATTCCAACTATTTTTAAAATTTAAAAATCGTAAAGCCCATAATATGAATTAAATCAAAACTAATAATTATTTTTTAGGGATTTGCTTCAATTTTAACTTTTTTGTCAATAATGATACAGCTGGAGCCCAGTGTACTTCTATATTGATTTAATGGAAAAAGTTTTAACATTTGTACAGACTTCAGTGGCTATTACTACTCACTCTTATGATTATTAACACGCCTTTTTGAAAAGTCTCTGTAAGAGGCAGAAACCACCTCAATACACTATATTAGTTTAGATACATATTATATACTCTTGGAATTAATTTATACATAGTGTTAATAAAAATATTAATTATAGCTTGTTTTATTTTTTTTATTTTGTCTTACATACTCGTATAAACCAGAATTAAAAACTAAAAAAAATACGAGGTGTATTGTCCGTCTGTACAGTTACAGATATGTACATTGCATGTCTGCTTCATTTGTAACAAATGCGTTATACGTGCATAACGTATTGATATACTTAAACCTTTTTGTACCGAAATTATACGTTTAAGAAAAATCAATTCAACAAAATCAAAGCGGGAAAACGAAAAATGGTGAACTAAATCACCAACTAAGGACTCAGGATAGGGATAGGGTACATATTGAGAGGATAAAATTAGCGAAGTGCAAATAAGTAAGTATTGAGATATAGATAATTCGTAAATTTAAATGTAAGAAATGTGTAAAACAAAACTAAATCAACTAAAGTGATTCTTACATTTAAATTTACGAATTATCTATATCTCAATACTTACTTATTTGCACTTCCCTAATTTTATCCTCTCAATATGTACCCTATCCCTATCCTGAGTCCTTAGTTGGTGATTTAGTTCACCATTTTTCGTTTTCCCGCTTTGATTTTGTTGAATTGATTTTTCTTAAACGTATAATTTCGGTACAAAAAGGTTTAAGTATATCAATAAGTTATGCACGTATAACGCATTTGTTACAAATGAAGCAGACATGCAATGTACATATCTGTAACTGTACAGACGGACAATACACCTCGTATTTTCAGGATTTACTTCTGCTTGGGACACGTGTTTCTGCCATCTATAGGCGTCATCAGTCAAGCTAGTGAAGCAATGTAATACAAAATAATACAAATCTGTTAAAAAACAGATTTTGTATCTGTATATACATTTAAGCTGAAATCGCCTGCAATGGCAGAAACACGTGTCTTAAGCAGAAGTAAATGCTGAAAATACGAGGTGTATTGTCCATGTGTACAGTTACAGATATGTATATTTCATGTCTGTTTCATTTGTAACAAATGCGTTATACGTGCATATAACGTATTGATATACTTAAACCTTTTTGTATATTTACTGCCATCTGGCTCGTGTTAATGGACTACACCTATATACGTATTTTCCTCTCTTATGTACCAGCTTAGCTGGTCAAGGGAAAGGTCGCCTTCTTCGGCATAGTCTCTTTCGCCCGTCAGATGTCACTTATTATATAGTGCCACCCGATAGGACAAAATTTGCTATGTCTTGTAGGCGATTTCAGCTTAAATGTATCTACAGATACAAAATCTGTTTTTTTAACAGATGATTTGTATTATTTTGTATTACATTGCTTCACTACCTTGACTGATAACGTCTATAGATGGCAGAAACACGTATCTTAAGCAGAAGTAAATGCTGAAAATACGAGGTGTATTGTCCATGTGTACAGTTACAGATATGTATATTGCATGTCTGTTTCATTTTTAACAAATGCGTTATACGTGCATAACGTATTGATATACTTAAACTTTTTTGTATATTTACTGCCATCTGGCTCGTGTTAATAGACTACACCTATATACGTATTTTCTTCTCTTATGTACCAGCTTAGCTGGTCAAGGGAAAGGTCGCCTTTTTCGGCATAGCCTCTTTCGCCAGTCAGATGTCACTTATTATATAGTGCAACCTGATAGGACAAAATTAGCTATGTCTTGTAGGCGATTTCAGCTTAAATGTATATACAAATGCAAAATCTGTTTTTTAACAGATTCGTATTATTGTATTACATTGCTTCACTAGCTTGACTGATGACGCCTATAGATGGCAGGAACACGTGTCTTAAGCAGAAGTAAATGGTGAAAATACGGAGGTGTATTGTCAATGTGTACAGTTACAGATATGTATATTGCATGTCTGTTTCATTTGTATAATTTCGAATAAAGCATCCGAATCGCTAATTTGTTCTGGAACGTCAGATTTTGGAAAAGAAGTCTGATTCTGCAAGATCTTCATTCGAAACAGCTATGAGTCTTGTGCTGGCAAGTTATCCGAATGAGGTATGAGGTAATGGGGTACCATAACTAATATTTTTCTTATTTTTGTTGGAAAACCTGAAAGTTTTCGTGCAACAAAAGTAGTAATAAGTTGAATGGTCCGTTTGTTCTTGCAAATGACATAGCGATTTTGTTACCGTTTAACCAGCTCCTCAGAATACGATGCACAATCTCCATTGGTCCCTGTCTTCCCACAGTTATTTTCCAAACTTCTCACTCTTACCTCCTTATCGATTCTTTCCTCCAAGTTTCTCTAGGCCTCCCTCTCCTACGCTTTCCTCGTGAGGTCCATTCCATCACTAGCTAGGGTAGCCATTCACCTGTCATCTGTTGCATGTGTCCATACCATTGAAGTTGTTTCGTTTTGATGTCGTCTACTATGGTATGCTTATCTCCCATAATTTCTCCTATTCTCTCATTTCGGACTCTGTCTCTTCTAGTTCTACCGGCAGCTCTACTCCAAAAGTCCACTTTTGTACCAGCAAAGCTTTTACTGTTTTACTTTTAAGTGACCAGACTTCAAAGCTATAAGTTGCTTATGGTCTTAACAATTTTTTTGTATATTAGGATTTTTTTTTTGAGATATTTTCATCCCAGAGAATGCTATTTAAGAGAGCTTTTCTAGTCTCACTCTTCATATATCGTATGGCTGTATCCAAGGTACGGTCCTGTGACAGATGCAGTCCCAGATATTTGTATGTAAGTGACGCAGGGTTTAATTTTTTGTCCATCATTTAAGATAAGGTCTCTTCATACGCCATCTTTTCACATACATATATTCTGTTTTTTCTGTGTTCACGTTTAGACCCCACTTACGATATTCTTCGATCAATTTGCGAATCATATATTCTATATCGTCCACATCTTGGGCTAACACTATTTGATCATCTACGAAACATAACGTGTATATATTTCTGCCAACGGGATACCCATACTTTTACACTTTACTTTCCACATTCTTAAGACGTGTTTTAAATATATTTTAAATAATTTTGGCCAGAGACAGCATCCCTGCTTGAGCCCTTTGGTTATATTAAACGCGTTAGTTGTTTTCCCTTTTATCATTACTCTAGTTTGGGCGTTTTTATAAAGGTTTTCAATTACTCTGACAAGTTATTGTCAATACTTGTATATCTCAGAGCTTCTCAAAATCTTAACTGAGGAACCCTGTCGTAAGCTTTCTTAAGATCTACATAGTAAAAATATAACTTTTCTATTAAAGGTGTAATTCCGCTTATGCTGGTGGGTAGTGAATTCTCCAGATACATAACAGAAACTAGTTGGATTAATTATACACGTACGCGACTTTATGAAATAAAAAGACGTTCAGCTATTATAAACCGATTTACATTTAATCGAAAGAGTCGTGTGTAGCTCCTTATATACCCACATAGCCAGATATCTACCAATTTTTAATTTGATTTGTTCTCAAGCAAAAATGAGCGTGGCTTAAGTGCTCTGATGTAGAAAACATGCAAGGACTTGTTTCATACATGTCCACTCAATGTTCGATAGAACAATATTTTTAGTATTATCTTTCTTATATAGAAGTATTTTGAAATTTTGTAAAATTTAATGCATTTTTGAAAAGACTACTTAAGAAAATATTTCAAAATCCTCACGTGATTTTTTATTAATTTTAAATTAAATTCAGAATCAACATGCCAAAAGACATATACTACAGGTATTGATGCAACTGTGTTGACTAGTGTTATTATAATTAATTTATATTTAAATTTGAATCTGATATTGTATTTAAAATTTACCGTGATGTTGTTATTAGTTATTATACACTATATGTAAAGCAAAGCAGAAGAATAACTATTAGAAAAAATCAATATGTAGATAGAATTTATCGAAAATATGAATTGGCGGAAACGTAAAATATGTAGAGGTGCGCTACTTATAAAATTGATCAATAAGGCTTGGATTATATGCACGTAAAAATAGTCAAATATTGATATATTTTGAAGAAGTGTGCACAAAATATTTACAAATATGCTATACAAAAATATACATATACAATATCCTAATTTTTTTATAAAATTCTAACAAAAACCAAAGCCGATTTTATGAAACAAAACTTTACTGTAAATTTATGGTCTGTTACATTACTAGGGACCGGAAACTAGAGACCCATGGTTCATCGCCCACGGGTGTATTACTGAAAATTTGTATTTTTAAAAAATTTTTAATTTTATTTATATAATTGGAAAACAAACGGGTGCTCATCTATAAAATGCGAAATACATTTTTATTTATTCATTTTGTAGTTCAAGTTAAGTAAAGGAGTATTAATATTAACTAGAAAATACATTCTCAAAGTTCTCTTCTGTAAAATTTGTTCTCTTTGAATGAAATACATCCTTGTAGATAGGGAACGTCCTTTCTACATCGCAATGGTTATAGATGCATACAGGAAATATTCTTTTATTTCACCGTATTTAGCAGTTAGATTTTGAGGCATTGTCTCCATACACAATTGCCGCAATGTTATTAAATCTAACCCTTGCCGAAGTCCACATCCGAAGTCACTTAGAATATTTTTCAAATTATTAATAGCCACGTCTAATTAACCACATTCCTTTAATTTTCAAAATAAGCGATTAGTTTTGGCAAATATCCAAAGTGTTCCCGAAGAAAGTATAACTGGTTTTTTAAATTTGGAATTTGTATTAGTTCCTTGCACTCAAAAATACTTAGAGAATCGTCATTTAAACATGTAACAAAATTTTGTGAACTACCGAAATTCGCTGCGTAAAAACTAGTAGCTTCCAACCATGTTCCCCATCTAGTTATTACTGGAGAGGGAGGCAGTGATGAAGATGGAAGTTTTTCCCTGTAAAGGACTGCTCTCAATGGTGCTTTTCTGAAATTGTTTTTTTTAAACGGCTAGAAGTCTATCAACTTCCGGAAAGGTGTCTCTGATATATTCACAGATTCTGTGGAGAGCATGTGCTATACAAGTAATATGCAGCATATTATAATATGTTTCCTTTAATAATCTGCCTGTTGTTAACATATATGCAGCACTGTCACTGACAAATAAAAGTATTTTTTCTTTGTATCTGTCGTCCGAATGAGGTATTTTTTTGAATATTCTCGTTAATGGTTTTAGCAACTGTTTCGGCATCAACTGTATTTGTAACTTTTGTTGCTATTACATATGCGTTATATGGAATTGTTGGATGTCGTACACCAGCTACAACATTTACCACACATCGTCCTAATATATCGACAGTGTCGTGGGCACTTATCCAGAGGTACTGATTTGAAAGATGACTTCTAATGCATTCTATTGCTTTCGTGTAGCACTTAGAAACATAATATTTGCATAAGGTGGATTCATCAGGAACATTTCGACCATTGTATTTCTGGAGAAATATGTTTAAAGTGAGATTGTTAAGTTTATTTAATGAAATATATGCCGCCATTAAAGTTTCACAGAGTTCTTCGTTAAAATTGTCAGATTCCAACGGGTCTAATTTATGTGTATGTGTTTGCGAGGCTAAGTGACGTTTTATGTGCAATTTCTTTAACGATATTTTACAGACTTTGCAATAAATTTCGGAATCACTGGCAATGAACATACAATCAGTGTGATCCTTAATCCAACTCGCCATTGTTTCACGATACAATTCTCGACGTTATTCCATATCCTATCTGAAAAAGTAACTTAAACAATGTTCTAGATTTAAATAAACAAAAATTAAAAATGTATGCGTAAGTTATTGAAACTTGGCGAAATTCACCGGACACTTACGTCGAAATAATTGGGAATAATCGACGAAACGATATTAAACAGGATCTATTACAAAATTACGAAATACATTAGTTTGCGCTCACTTTGTTTACATTAAATACATACACGTAACTAACTTTTTCATTTTTAAACTTTCTAGATATTCTTTCAAATTCTATAAACACAATCTACTTTGAATAATTGTATGTAATTCACACTAGTAATTCAGGTGTTTCATTTTAAGTTTCCTCTTCCACCAAATCATCCTCGTTCTAGTTTTTAATGTATTAATAAAACTTGAAACATACATGAAATAAATCAATAAGCGCTATATGCATGTGCAGTACATGGAATAAGAAAGCAAAGGCCTATTACCTAGCAAAGATAATAAACTTTAAGAAAATATTAGTACGATTGCATGGTACGTGAAAAATATTAACTCTAATCCGATAAAAAACCTCCGGGCCTCCTACGACTTATTGTTCACTTATTTTTATTGGGTAGTACACTTAGTTTACGTTAAATGTATGCTCGTAACTAATTAATAGTTATTTTGTTTGTAATTATTACATGGGTGTGTGGTCAATATGAACCAGATGAACCAAGTTCAAACCCTTACGTAGCCAATAATATCGATGATGTTTCTTCGGTCCCGGGTTGACTCAAGCTGAGAAAAGTGAATACCTGGAGGTTTAAGCCTGGGGTAATAATAGGCAGGCGGTGCGAAGGACGAACAAAGCGACGTTACCATTCTAGTGCGCCGAACGGCTCAAGCTGTAACAAGCCTACCATATTATTAGCCCAAGTGCCCGCAAGGCCTAGTTACGGGAACTATTATTATTATTATTGTATTTATCAGATAATAACCAAGTTCTTACAAATACTAGAAATTCCAACACAATCTACTTTGAATAACAAGAAAACTAATTAAGATGATTATAGGGAGAACTTGGACGATTTAGTGAATATTCAACTGAGAACCCCAGATGGTATTGATTATTCAGTATGTAAGCTTATCAAAGCTGTACAAAGTACTACTTGGGTTGCAATGCCCATCTACGGGCATATATACTTCAAACAAAAGTTCTCAGTAATTGTCAGAGAAAATATAGCGGAAAAAAATATTAGGCAAAATATGACAGAGTATAAGACATGAAAATGATAAATGGAAGTTAAATAGAAAGATTAAAGAATTAAAAGAACTGCTTATACAGACCAATAATCAAGAATTACAAGATTATTTAACTGAACTCATAGCTTCAGAAATTATAGACTAAGTTTTATGGAAGACCAACAAAAATCTTATAAAACCTCAAATATGTTTTCTGCTCATAATACACAATACTAGAAAATAGGCCAGGAATAACAGAAAAAAGCGTGTCTACCTTGCTTCTTTACCAGACTTAAGAAATCACTCCCAAATGTGTCAAAATTTAAGGCGCATTTTATTTACGTAACTAGAAAAGCATGCGTAACTTCATTATTTGCACACTTACCGAGACAATTATGTTCGAAAAAGGCGCAATCAAAATATGATAACCAAAGGTTGTGAAAAAGAGAGATAAAATTAACATAAAATAGTATATTAAAAGTGAGTGATATAAGACAGGTATTATCAGTTTAAATTTAGGACCCGACGAACAAAGCGAAGAAAGCCCTAAAGGAAGAACGCGATGAAGGCTTTATTATGCCACAAGTTCTTTATCTTATTCGTTATAATTTACTTATTTTGTGACCTCTTTTACATAAATAATAGTATGATGTGAGTCATGCATTGACATCATCCGCTATGCGACGTCAACAAGGCCTAGAACCGTCTCAAGAAAACGCCGATACCGAAGGGCCGAGAAAACCGAACATGCGAGAGTTTTCCTTATGTCTATAAAAGAATTAGAAATGGAGAGAGAGAGATTCATTCAACGAGTGATCGCCTTTGTGCTGATATTGTTATATAAATGTGAAAGAAATATTGAAATAAATACATACTGTTATTATTAGTTATTAGTAGAGAACGGACGCAATTTCCATAAAACGCAATCGGCAATTGGAATTGTGTATAACGTCGCTCAGTACATCCCGGCGTAATTCAATGAAGTATTTGTTTGACTTGCTCGGACACCTGGTTTCGTCGCGATAACAATGGACAAGCCAGCTATTGTATTCCGAGAATATAGTGCTTTTCAAAGTGTTTTCATGAGCGTAGATAGAAGCGGGGTTTTTATAATGTATTTTATTTATTAGTTTATATTCCGTAAGATAAATAAAGTGCCGTGAGTAAGTTTCTTGTTATCATAGTCTTAACTGTTAATTACATCGTAATTTTTGTGATAGATCCTGTTTAATATCGTTTGATTGAATCTATTTCTACCAATTATTTCGACGTAAGAGTTTGCATTGAATTTCGTTCTGTTTCAATAACTTACGCACACATTTTTAGTTTTCATTTACTTAGATCTAGAGCATTGTTTAAGTTACTTTTTCAGACATGATATGGAAGAATGTCGAGAACGGCATTGTAAAACAATGGTGAGTTGGATTGACGGTCATACTGATTGTATGTCCATTGTCAGTGATTCCGAAATTTATTACAAAATCCGTAAAATATCGTCAAAAATTCGTCACTTAGGATCGCAAACACATCCGAACTCTGTAAAACTTTTATGGCGGCTAATATTCCATTAAATAAACTTAGCAATCCCACTTTAAAAATATTTCTGAAAAAATATACTGGTCGAAATGCTCCTGTTGAATCAACGTTACGCAAATATTATGTTTCTAGGTGCTATACGAGAACAGTAGAACGCATTAGAAGCCATCTTTTAAATCAATACATATGGATAAGCGCCGACGAAACGGTGGATATGTTAGGACGCTGTGTGGTAAATGTTGTAGCTGGTGTACTACATCCAACTATTCCCTATAACTCATATGTAATAGCAACAAGTGTTATAGATAGAGTTGATGCGGAAACAGTTGCTGAAACCATTAAGGAGAATATGCAAAAAATGCTTCATTCGGACGCCACGTACAAAGAAAAAATACTTTTATTTGTCAGTGATAGTGCTGCGTATATGTTAAAAACAGGCAGACTATTGAAGAAAACATATCCTAATATGCTGCATATTACTTGTGTAGCACATGCTCTCCACAGAATCTGTGAATGTATCAGGCACTTTTCCGGAAGTTGATAGACTTGTATCAGCTTTTAAAAAAGTTTTCAGAAAAGCACCATTGAGAGCAGCTCTTTTCAAGGAAAAATTTCCATCTCTGTCACGGCCTCCCACTCCAGTAATAACTAGATGGGGAACATGGCTGGAAGGTACTAGTTACTATTAAATGACGGATTAACCACATTAGATGTGGCGGTTAATAATTTGAAAAGTATTCTAAGTGACTTCGGTGTGGCCTTCGGCAAAAGTTTGAAGCAATTCTTAATAGAAATCCAGATTTAATTACATTGCAGCAATTATGTATGGAGACAATTCCACAAAACCTAACGGCTAAATATGAAGAAATAAAAGAATATTTCCAGTATGCACCTATAACCAGTTGCGATGTAGAAAGGACGTTTTCTATTTATAAGGATGTACTTAATTCAAAGAGAACAAAATTGACAGAAGAAAACCTTGAGAAACTATTGCTAGTCAATATTAATACTCCTTTACTCAACTTGAACGACAAAATGAACAAATAAAAATGTTCCAATTATAGAAATAAAATTAAAAACTTTAAAAATACAACTTTTCAACAAATACATATGTATTTCGTAATTTTATAGATCACCACCCGTTTGTTTTCCAATTATATAAATAAAATTAAATATTTTAGAAATACAGCCTTTCGCCAGTACTGCACTGGGTGGTAAGCGTGTCCGTTCTCTAGTTATTAGTTATTAAATGTTATTTAGTGTGTTTTATTATTAATATAGTGTGTTTTAAGTTACCGTTAGTTTTATTTAAACAAACCCGACAGACAAGTATTTTACAATAGTAATTTAAAAATTTTGAAATTTTCATGCTGGTTGGGAATACACTATTTGATGTTTGAAGTAAATTTTTAACTGAATTTGTGAATTTTCTATTCTATATTTTGTACTCCTTAAATTTAATGCAAAATTAAACACCTGACATTAGGGAAATAGCTGAAAACACTGTAAAAAATTTCTTGTCATTACATCTCGTATCAATTATGAAAAGCACTTAATGAAATTTGAAGAATGGCGTAAAGAAAATAAACAGCAGATTGTATCATAAAATGTTTTAAATATGTATTTTCAATTAAAACATTCATACTTTGCAGACAATTTATTTGTAATTATTTAATGTTTAATTTCATATTTTTAGGTTCAAACTTTGTATGAAATTTCAGTTTACCACTTTTGAAAAGCTAAGTTGCACTAGACTAAAACAGTACGTGTCTATATTATAGATATCTCGCTTTCCATATTCTAATAGCGTATAACACAAGTAATTAATAATTAAATAAATTGCGTTTGATGATTAAATAAATGAATTACACTCGATTATAGTGCATATCTAAATGTATAGCATAACATTTTCAATTATCAAGTAAAATATTAAAGTTTTAATAATCATAAGTGATCCGTTCAAAAGTGTTTTCCATTTAATATTTGCTTGACCATATCCGTAATTGAAAAGAACGTAAAGAGTATTGTCATATGGAGATGTTTCAACAATATTTTATTATGTAATTTGAAGTTGAACGTATTGCTGTAGCATAGTACGCAATTCATATGTATATCTAAAAATTATCATTAAAATGGCAAACAAAAGTAATCACATACTATTCGTATTCTCTCCGTTTTACACATTGCTAAAATTTTGTGGGTTCGCCTTATATTCTTTAGAGTGCTCTACGAAATTGTGTTACGCAAAATTTCGCAGATCATATTGTATAATAGCCACTACTTGCCAAATGTTAATACATTCCTTCGGTTTATGTTACATTTATAAGGTAAAGGGATTTTGGCAGTCGCTTCAATCAGAAATGTTGTCGCTATCTTATAATTGCTTTCTTGTGGGAAAAATCTTATTATCGGTATTATATGTTATTGTACAAAAGTATTATTGCTTTAAAATTATTTCGGTTTTAAATTCTATATGTGAAATAGACAAAAGCCTTGCTTCTCTTGGTGTAAAATTTCCATACAAAAAACTCAGATTCTTAATAGAACTTTATGCTTTGATTTCCATTGGTGGTGTAGTGTATGGGACATTGAGTGTAACTAATATTTCCATGAAATCAGATAATCTGTCTAATATGCCTCGATTTCTGTATTTTTTCTATATCAACGTAACTATATTTTTACTTGAGTTGGAATATTGTACTACTATTTTGGTAGTTAAATACATGTTCAGTTCTCTAACAAGCAGTTTATCAACAAATTTGTTCGCACGTAGTCATTACTTATCTACCAGAAAAAAAATTGAAATTTTAAATAAAATATTACTGCTTTATAAGCACTTGTGCAAGTGTTTGCGAACATACAACAAGAGTGTTTCTATCATATTTTTAATCACATTTGCCAATCGCTTTATGATCATTTCAATGCAGCATTTATAGCAATCGTGCATTACGATGTACATGAGAAATATGTTCAGGAAAGTATTTTCATAATTCTGATAAATGCTTCTAAATTAAGTGTGATTATAATTGTATCACACATGTGCCAGACCGAGGTAAGTAACGGTTTCAGTAGAAGGTAACATTGACTTAAAATATAAACAATTTAAGATGTTACAGTTAAAACGTACTTTGATGGTGTTGTTTAATGCCGAAGAAATGCAAATTCGCCAACAGGTAAGTTTGAAATATTTGGTAAACTCAAGTTTAGTTGCTTACAAACAGTAGATTAGGAAAGCCTGTACGATCCAAAAAAGTTTGCAAAAAGAAATTAGGCACTTATTAAAAAGAACAAACTTTCCTCTGCTCACAAATTTCTCCACACCCTTCCTACATACAATAATGATGACTTGATCTTAATTAATTGTGTATTTTATATTGAAAACGAAATGAAAGAAAATTTTCTAGTGCTGTAATAAATCTTGAACCAAAGTAAATTGTGAGTAGAGAATATTGGACTCTAATAAGGGTCTTATTACAGCAATGATAAATAACTTGAATAAAAATTAAAACATCAGCATTATCTTATTTATTACATGCAAGTGTAAGAATATTAGCTTAAATTAAAAAGAAATGTTAAAAATAATAGAAATGCTAGATTTTTCAAAACTTAAATATTGTTATATACATACTAATATTGAAGTCTTGAAAATATCTTCATCTAGAAATAAATAATACTAAAATTCACATACCATTTAATATATAATCTATATATATATATATATTAGATATATTAGTAAGGTTTGTTTTACTTCAATATGTATATATTTAAAATGATCTCTTGCATGCTTTGGCAATTATAATATAAAATTCTTTGAAAAGGCAGTAATTGCCGAAACATATAAGAGAATATTTTAAATATATACATATTAAAGTAAACCAGACCTTAAGTCACCGACTATCTAAATCTAATATAACATACAAACATATTTCTTGGCCTATGTATGTTATAATAGATTCAATTAGTCGGCGATTTAAGGTCTGTTCCATTTTAATATATATATATATATATATATATATATATATATATATATATATATATATTTTATAATCTTACAAGTTTAGACACATAATGCCTTTGTCAAAGGACTTTAAAAAATAAATGACAATATATTAATGTCATATATCTGTAGTTGTCATGGATAAAACTAAAAATATTCAAAGATATATTCAATTTTAATAATCAAAATTCATACCTTAGCATTCTCCAACAGCTAAGCGACAATAACGGGTAATGGCAAGCCATGACTTATTATTGTCTCTGCGCCCGCGGAGCTACTTAAGATGCTAAGTTGTCGGCATTCGCCTTGAACGAGAAGGAAAACCACGAAAACCTACTCGGACAGCCTAGTCAAGGATCTAAACACGGAACTGCCAGCATGATACGCTAGTGTACAAATATTTAAATAATATATGATAGAAATTTATATAATCACAACATGTATTCATGATGGTAAATTGCAGATCGTTTCATTATTTGGTTATAGTATATACTGCTTAGATTTTATATATCACGTCTGTTGTTAATTGAACTTTTTTTTAATTAATATTAATCAAGATAAAAATTCAATTAACAACAGAAGTGATATAAAAAAATCTAAACACTATATACAAATTATGTAACGATCTGCAATATATGCAATATATATATGCAATACAAATGACAGTATACAAATTTGTATACTGTCATTTATATTTTATATTCTTGATAAAGGCATCATTGCCGAAACATGTAGGATTGTTTTATATATATATACTTTGAAGTAAAGCCCAGACCTTTAATCGCAAACTGATTGAATTTACCATATATATATATATATATATATATATATATATATATAGTAAACTTAATCAGTAGGCGATTAAAGGTCTGTATATTACTTCAAAATATATGTATTTAAAACTCTACATGTTTCGG